>CM062818.1:1806597520-1807197520 GCA_031772625.1 Pinus tabuliformis
TTGTTTGCAAATTACATTTGTCATTATCTGCATATCTATTAAAAGCAAGGTTGTCTAAGTCTGTCTGGTTCAGTACGCAAGGTTGTCTAATGCTGTCTGGTTCAACAAGAGAGGCTGTCTAAGGCTATCTGGTTCAATGCAATTTAAGATAGGGAAAGCAATACTAAAGAGAATGAGTTGCTTCAAGGAACTTTCTTTTAATTCCTTGATTTATAACTCTACACATTGCACAATTTTATTTTTCCCCAACTATATTTCTTTTTAACTTTTGAATTTGATTTTAAAAGCAACGACGATAACTGCAAGGAAAAGCGAGCGTAGTGTATATTTATTTGTGAATGTCTATGTGAGTAGTGCCTTTGAGATCACAAAAAATGCATTTGGTAGCTTACCACTAGCTCTCCTAAGGAAATTGCATATATCTAGAGCACACGTTGATAGAAAATATGATGTTTGGACTATTATAAGTAAGGTAGAGTACACTGCCTACTACAAATTCATAGACAATAGCATCAAATAATTTCGTAGATAGTAGCATCAAATAATTGATAAGAACAATCTACCTTAAATTTCATCCCAGAAGCAAGAGGGGTGCAAACAGGTTTACAATCCTCCATACTGAAGCATTGCAGAAAGTAGCATCAAAGTTTACAATCCTCCATACTGAAGCATTGCAGAAGATCTAGAGAGAAGATCTAGAGTATATGCGACTGAAAAAGTGACAATCCAGAGTAATACTGAGTAATCTAGAGACCAAGAAGCAATTCTAAAATAAACTAACATGTGAAGAAACTAATACATGAAATTTATTAACACAAGGCTCAAAATGAAATGAATTTTTTTTGAAAGTTTAGCATCCCCAAAGATAGGTCTCTGGCATGCAAGGGTCATGCAAGCCGTATTGAGTAATGCAGGGGCCATAGTAAATTTGTTTGTATTTATATTTTTAATATATTTAAATAAAAAAAATTAATTAAAAAAACATGAAATAATTTATTAATAATTTTAAATAGAACAAAAAAAAGTGAACTTCTCCACTGCGAAGTGGGGCTTTCATGTAGCCAAGTGCCCCTTTGGATACTTCATTTGGCTCTCAGAATCACGACCAAGCAAGCAAAGGTGACAGGAAATCAATCTTCCAGCATATCAAGGAGGGTGACAAGGAGGGTGACAGGAAACCAATCATCCAGAATATCAATACAATGGGCTTACAAGGTAATTTATTATATCAATACAGTCCTTTTACAAGGTAATTTATTGCAGCAAGTCAGATTAGAAAACTAATTAAGAAGGTATCCCCACTAATACGAAGCAAAGAAAGATGCCAAATCCCACTGAGTAGACAAGGTTACGAAGCAAAGCAGGATCCCAGAAGCTCAGCCGCTTGACCACACTCAGGTCCCTCTCTATGCTTTTGCAAGGCAGACATATTTTTTCCACTATGAGTCTCTTATCTTGGTTTGTTTGCTACGATAAAGTGTGATTGTGAAATAGTAATGTCGAAAGCAACACAAAATCCAAAAGAAGCAAGTACACCCAAAATCTAAAAGAAGCAAGTAAATCCAAAATCTAAAAGAAGCTGCTCACTGTGGCCCTGCCATGAGGACTACCCAACACACCTACTACCGAAACCTCTCAAGAGACCAGCTCCTCCTTCCCCCTCTTTGATTCTATAATATCATTTTACTTGACATTAATTTTGTAGCAACTGCAGAGACCGGGACATAGTGTGAAGAAGCACAAGCTAAATGTCCACCAGCAGTGGTTTCAAGAGATCCAGATAGAGACCCAGTGCCAGTCGTAGTAGCACCAGAGGTAGAGGCAACATATCCTCCAGTTGAATACACGTTGAAGAAGCCTATCCATGCTTAGTTATAGTATTAATACTCTTCCTGTTAAAGATAATAAGGTATGAAGTAAGAGAAGGATGATAAAATGTGTTATTAAGCTTACAAGAACTAAAAAAGCATATCCACAAACACCGGTATATATGAAAATCATACCAATTCAGGGTTTTTTTTTTTTTTTTTTTTGTTCTCTCTAGTAGCGTTAGAATCATATTCTCATGTCAATTTATTTTCTTCCACAGTGCAGGCTTATCGTCTCAGGCCTATTATCATAAGGTTGTCGAGTCAGTGTGGGATGTCATCATTGTTGCAGTGGGTGGTGGAGTCGATGGTATCACCCCGACATCATCATGGTTAGGATTTCCGAAGCATGCATCCTTTCAATATTTTATGGTGGGGCATCATCCTTTTTGTCCTCAAGTGGACCTATGATCGGATCCTCCTCAGTAGACTAGATAATTTCAGTATCAATTGGATGGAGGGTGCTTTGGGGATGGCTATAGTTTCTTCATTTATGTATACTAGATTGATAGAATGTACGTTAGATTGATAGAGCAGGCATTTTGCGCAGTGTATTCTTCATATCCCCAATCTCCCTCGTGAGGAGGAACGACTTAACTCACATAAGGAAGGTAAGATGGATCCCCCGTTGAAGTTTCAGCCACTACAAGTTCATCCTGGGTAACATGCTCACTGTTCCTATATTTGGCTCCTCAGTGGTAGTGAACAAGTGCATCAGATTCCTCATGATAGAGTGCACCAAGGGAAGCTATGGATCAACCAAGGTTACACATTTCACATGCCAAGCACAAATCTAATGCAGAGAAAGGCTGTCGAACTGACATTTGCATGGATGTATAGGTGATAGCCCTAACATTTGCATGGTTGTATAGGTGGCAGCCATGGAAAGTTTTTAAGTTTTTATAGGTGGACGTTGTATAGATGATTTCTTAGTTATCCTTGGTTACTTTGCCTCCCTCATTCATTCATGGAATATTTAATGCCTTGAACTAATGCTAGCTTTAGTTGAGCGATTAAAAAATACAAAGAAACAAATGAAAATGTGAAGGATATAAGATATGTTTTTGGCGTCCCTGTGTCGGGAAGAGGCCAAATAAGATGGCGAATTAGATTTCAAGAGATTTCACTTATGAATATGTGTCCCGAGCCTAAAAACTTTACTGAATAACTTGCTCAAACTAATATTAATTTCATCGTCCCAATTACTATAGTCCCTGCCTTGCCTGCGAGAGGGACTAATAAGGTTATTTATATTATGTCATGTCATGCTAGGTAAATATTTTGAAATTTATTATATTTTTTTATTTAGTTAAAAAAAGGTTATGCTATATTACTTAATGTTATGTAAATATTTTGATTTCAATGAAATTAAATAACAATAAAAATAAAGGTAAAATCAAATTAAAACTTAAATAAAAAATAAAAAGAATACTAATAATTATAATTCTTAATTAAATTATTTTGATTGGGTTAAATTACATAAAATTAAAAGTAAAATACAAAAATTAATAATTGTAATGATTAACTATTAATAATTAAACTAACCAAGATCCATCTTATCTCCAAATCTATCAAGGCTAGAGGGATCAAATCTCTTGAAGTACAAACTTATTTTAGAGTTACATCTAAAATGTGTGAGGGCCTTCTCTGTGCTAGAAAATAGTGATTACATCCATACATACACAAACAATAGTCAGAATGCAGACAAAAAAACTTGTTGTTGCAACCAAGTAAGAAAGTAAGATAAAACCAGAGAGCTGAAAAATATTGATCTGTCTTTCACAACCATAACATGAAAACAAGGAAGCTAGGACATGATCAATATGGAAAACTGATATCACCACCCTCGAGGATGTTCTGGTCCATGATGTGTTTATAATGCATTCACCCATATTGTCCTTATAGGCCTTTATTAGGCCACTGGTCCACCTCGATATTGAATTATCTGAAGACATGTTGTATGGTATATGAGGAGAGGGAGGCAAGTCTATGTTTGATCCTCAAGATCTAGCCAACAAGTAGTGTTGGATCAAAAGAATGTTGTCCGAGAATACCTCCAATAAGGGATTTTGAGTCCCCATAAATATTCATGTTGTGCAACTTCCTTTCTGTTATAAACTAGAGTAGTCCTCAGAGAGCCATTGTTTCTACTCTGGTATTAGTGCCCGGGCCTCCATGCCAAGAAAGTGTGTATCGATTACGTTTGTCCACCATAAGAACCACAACACAACCACATATACCTCTTTGTGATGCACCGTCGAACCAACCAGTTGGAAACATAATGGAAGGGGCAGATCTAATCTTATCGATATTCCTGGTTGTCAATTTAGGTGGAGGAGATCCTCCCATCCAATTGTTCACATTGTGACAGATTTTGGGTACATGTTAGTAGGTATGCCTTCAAATATGTAAATGTTTCTAGGTTTCTAGATTTCCCAATTTGTGAAAAGTGGAATAACAACTTTCCCAGTGGAATTTGAATTCCAATGTGTGATTAAATCTTGCAAATTTGAAATCATGAAATTCGGGTAGTGCCGTAATCTAGCGATCATCCCCTAGATATGAGTAGTATAAGGGCATTGAGAGAAAATATGATCAACATTTTCAAGCGACTTTCTATAGAAAATACAAATGCCAGGTCCCTAAAATCCTCCCTTGAGTAAGTTATCCCAAGTCAATATTTTGTTTTTCCAAACCAACCAGTTGAATAGAATGATCTTTATAGGGATATTCATTTTCCATACCTTGTAAAACCAAGAGCTTTGATTGAAATTGTGTCGTTGTGTGATCAAAGATTTGTACGTATCTGCAACGAAGGGCGTCTAATTATGGATCTTCCCTCCCCATGTTATCATGTCTCCCTAAAAATTGTGAAGTAGTTCGACCTCGCTGAGCAAGTCTATGTATTGTCGCTAATTGTGCTCCACAGCATGTGGCAAACCCGATTCCAACGTAGACTTCCAAATGGGACAACTATGTTTTATGCCTCTTATTACTTGACATAGAAAGAAGAAACATTTTCTGTAGATTGAGTTCGGCGTTTGCTCCTATAGAACCTGCGTACCTGCCAGACCTTTAATGTTAAGAGACACAATCATAATTCCCCCCCATTTCCATATTCCCAGACAATTCTTGACCTCCACCACGACATTATCTTCATGTAGCTTCTCCAAATTATCGATCCATCTTTCCTGTGTGACGATATGTTCTTGTAGATATCTTCCAATGTGTTGTTTGGCATATATTTTGAATGTACAATATCTTTCCAAATGCCCCTCCCAATAATAGCTCTCCAAAAAATTTATGAGCAACGTTGTTCCAAAAGATTAGTGCTCTAACAATCCCCATCTGCTAAATTACTTGGGCTTTGTTAACTATGAACATTTGCATAGGTTCATTTTGCTTGATACATCAAGTCCTCGCTAGACAAAATTTGTCATGATCGAGGTGAATTTTTTGACAATTGTATTAGGAATCTAGAATAGGTGAGCCCAATAAACATAAATTTGTTGAAGTGCTTCCTGGAATAAAATGTATCTGCCACCCAGAGATAAAAATATGTGTGTCCAGTTTGAGAGTTTCTGCTTGTATTTATCAATCAGGCAGCTCCAGTCCAAAATTTTCTAGTTTCATGGCTTGATATTATATCCCAAATAGTGAATCATGTTCTGGAGTTTTTCTATTATGACGCCAATTTTTTTTGCAATGTGTTCAATGTCCCCCTTGTCTCTAGTAAAATAATATAGTGTGGATTTCTCGCCATTGGATTGGAGACTAGAGGCGGCCCCAAATCTAGAAAATATGTAAAATAGAGCTTCCCATTGAGCTCTCAAAATGATTCCAAAGGTTAAGATATCATCAACAAAAGACAATGAGTAATGCTAACAATACTAGTTATCTGGATTCCTTGAAAGATACTACATGACTAAGCTTCTTTTATTTTAAAATTGATTCCATCCATAACAAGAATAAATATTAAAGGAGAGAGGGAACATCCCTGTCTAAGCCCATGACCAGCTTTGAAGAAATGTGTTGGGAGTCCATTGATAATCACAATGAAGCATGTCAAAGAGATGCAAGCCGTAATCCATTCCATGTTATGATTTTGAGCCCCACCTTGTATAGAATAAGCCTGATGAAAGAGCATTCCACACTATCAAATGATCTGTGTAAATCAATTTCCATGACCACCACTTCCTTTTTTCTCAAATGGATTGTATGAATGGCTCCCTGAGCCACGACTATTGCATCACATATCTGCCGTTGTTGAGAAAACCAAACTGTTATTTGGAGATATGGTTGGATAATACCCCTTTAATATGACTAGAAATCACCTTTTAGATAACTTTGTAGAGGATATTGCACAAAGAGATTGGCCTAAAATCACAGAAATTTCTAGGAGAAGACTTCTTCAGGATTAAAGCGAGCAATGTGGAATTGATTACACCCGAAATCTTTCCACCTAGTTTATCTTCCTGAACAATATTCAGGAGGCAATTGGAAAACAAATCAAAGAAGCGTATATAAAATTCCACGATCCATCCATCTGGGTCGGGGCTTTTGTCCTTTGCAAAGGAGCTCAGTGTTTGTTCAATTTCCTACAAAGTGAACGACTTGTATAATTCCTCATTTGCTTCATCGTAAAACATAGAGGAATATTGGTTAATTTCCCAAACCTGGTCTGCAAAATCAACCTCTCCCCTGGCTTGATAGAAGTGTTCGAAAAACTTGACACCTTCTCTTTGGATGTCCCTGGTTGTATTAATTTTTTTACCTTAAGAGGTTTCAACCTGCCAAATTGTGTTGCAATTTTTCCGGTGGGAGGCATATTTATGGAAAAACTTGGTATTTTTGTGTCTATCCAAAAGCCATGTAGCTCTGATTTATAGATGCCAAGTGACATCCTAAATGTGTAAGATCTTTTTTTTCATTTCTTCCAATCCTCGTAGCCTGTCCAGATCTTGTTGTGTTGGGATGATATGTTCCAAGGATGATCCTAAATCAGAGATCAACTGAGAAATGTTTTTTAGCTCAGTTATCATATGTTCCTTCCTGTTCCTCTCCAAAATTATAGTCCTCGATTTGATGATGTTTAACTTATACACCATAGTATGCATCTCGAAGCCCTTGTAGTGATTAGACAATTCATACGAGAGTGTGCAAATGAGGTTGATGAATTCAGAGTCCTCTAGCCAAATTATTGAATTTGAAAGGGATCCCCTTTAGGATGTTCTCCATCTACCAATTTAATAATATAGGAGTGTGATTGAAAATGTATGTTCCTGTGGATAGAGGAATGGGGATATCCCACCCGTTTGAACAATTCCTCGTGAACTAGGAAGCAGTCAAGTATGTTTCCAATGTATCTATCCCTAGCTCTCCTATTGGTCCATGTCGGGACAAGAGGACAAGGCCAAATATCTACCAGATGAAAGTCCACAAATAGTTTATGTAACCTATCTGCTAATGGATCAATCCTATTGCAAAAAGCCCATGATTCTTGCACAATTAAATTGGAATTGAGGTACCCGACCAAAATGAGGCCATTGATCTTCAAAATGTTTGATCTATCAATTTTCTCCCAAAAGAGAGTTATATCCTGACAATGGGCATACATGTTAAGTATGTGGATGCGGCCAGGGAATCCCCGAAAGTATCTAGTGAGTAGAATACCTGCAAAATCCCAAATGCATGAAAGTGTGCTTGATTTGGATCCTAGAGAGTGATGGTACGTCCCAAAGTGCCAGTAGATCCCACCGTAGCAATATGCCAATATGGGCATACCTGCCTGAAATATTTGACACCACAAGAGGAATTGACCGTGGATTCCAAAATTAAGATGATAAAAGGATGAGTTTCCAAGATGATATGTTTGATCTCTAACAGTTTGGAGCAATTCCCCAAACCCTCAATATTTAATGAGAGGATACCCATCATGGAGGCACAAAGATAGGTTGTAATGCTCTAAGTGCCCGAGGGTCAGTGGATGGGATGATACAGACCTCAAACAGTTCAGAAAAGTCTTGTAACTCGTCAAAATTGGGGCCATAACGACCACAAAAATGTTGACTGCCTTTGCGATGTAATTTTCAAATAGTGATGTTCTTTGCAGAGCTGGACTAATGAAAGGAGAAGATCGAGATGGATCAACCTTGTGGATGGTCAAATATTTAATGTTCAAGTCGAGGTTAATCATAAGAAAGTATAAGTCACTTCTAATTGAATTGTGTAGATATTCCAAGGAAGGTTCGCCGAGCAAGGGAGGTAGTAGAGGTGTGACCGATTCGAGGGGGCATCGTAGGGGAGATTTTAAGGAGAGGATTAGGGGAGAAGGATTTTCCAGGGCCAATGTATAATTGGGGTGTACCATAAGTCACATTTCAGGTTGCTGAAGATAAATGAGTTCCAGTAAGTGGAGGAATGGTATTATTTTCAGACAGGTTGATGACAGTGGGGGGGGGGGGTTAATAGGTCCAGAGAATGATTGTGGGATATCCGAGGGGGGAGAGTGAGGACATAATCAATGTGGATGAAGAGGAATAAAACTGAGAGGGGGAAAAATCAGTACCTTCTGGTGAGTGTGTAGTCCTTGTATTCTGTAAGATTATAGTGTAGTCCATTTGCATCTACCTTCTCATACTATGCATACCAGCAACATGCTTCATAGGACAATGCCACATCATGACCCGTCCTGTGGCAGAGGAGGCAGCAAAAGGGGATGCCCTAATAATTGATAATTTTTCAAAACTGTATCGGTCGCCATTCAAGATCCAGGTTTTCTGGAAGGCCACCAGAGAAATGAATCTCAACAAGTATCCAAGCAACCCGCTTATCTCTCGCACCTATATCCTTAAGATCCACATATATAAATCTTCCTATAGTGTTACCAATTTTCATCAAAGCCCACTTCATCCAAAATTCTAGGTGTAGTCTAGGAAATTTGACCCAAACAATATCACTCTTCGACGTGTGCGGAAGGGGGGTGAAGCCAATATACCATTTATGCAAATGCAAGAAATTTCTCCCACTGACCCATGGATATTTTAGTACTTTCTCAACATCCTCCAAGTGAAGAAATTGAATGCTAAACCAAGAGTTCATAAGAATTCTTATCTTCGACAAGTATCCCAACAGTGAACCATAGGATTTTTCCACCCATACCTGCATCTTTGGTTCTATAAATTCCGCAAATTCTCATTTCCTGACTAATTATGGCTTCTGCAAGCTCACCAACCTGTTAGTGAGAACGTCATGCCTAAAGCTCAGTAGTTTGGTCAGCGGATCTGAATGGATAGGTCTGCGATTATGGCAATTGCCTTTGCGCCTCCTGGGCACCACATCTGGATGGGCAGGTTATGAAGGTGAAACTCGAGAGAGATCACGCATGTCAGAAGTTGGACGTCCATTCTCATGTAAGAATCCAACCGATGACATGTTTCCATCAAAATTTTGTGTAGACCAGTCCCGTTCAACGTCCAGAGTGGCCTGCACGAAGGCCTCTTGGAGAGCCACATCAGTTTCAAGGGGATCTGTCAAGTCATCGTCAGTAGATGCAGTGACCCCACCAACCAAATGTTGGATCCCACAAAATTAAGTTATTGGCATACACCTCTAATAAACCGAAATGCCGTCAGCTTTAGAAATTACTAAATTCGGATATGGAAACTTAGACCAACCCAAAATTAGACATGCCCAACCAATAAATTCCCCACCAACCATACGATGTGCCCCCGATATAGGTTTACTTGTCAAGTAATTTGGATCGCCGCCAGATTTGGAAGTTACTAAATTCAAAAGAAATCGTAGACCAGCACAAATCTGGACAGGTCATCAGAGGATCCTCTATCAACCAACAACCTGTACCACCATAAAGAGGCTAGTGGAAGATAATCATATTAAATAGTTGCCTATATTTGAATGTGACCCAAAATCTTAGTATAATATTATTATTCCACCCGTTCCAATATCAACTACATTCCCCTTTTACAGCCGATCATAATAAGGAACGAGTAGTTTCCTGCATCCACCAACCAGAGTAGGGAGCCCGTATTAAATACACAAACTAGGTTTGTGAGAATCCCAATGCATTCCAATAAATCCCCAATAGCGCAACCACCGATAGTTGGGAAAATTTTGAACAAGTCGGAAATCGGTTGCCACCTTCCAATCCATGATCGAAACCGATCGAGCCTGTAACAAGCACCTTGTACCATAATACTAGCAATCCCAACTTCAAAGTAGATCAAAATAGCCAGTCGAATTGAACAAGTTGACTAAGAAAATTACGTGCAGTAAGAGCATAAGCTACAATTCCACTAGGAACATAGACACGACCACCCAATGCTCCCCCCTCAACAACACCATAATTTTTGAATAAGATCCTTCAAATAGTTTTGGTAACCAAAATTACCAGGGTCCGGTAGAATGTTGCATGCACCACAACATAAGAGGTCACGAGCCAGGCCGGTTGTGTTTTAAGGGGGGGAGTATATTAACAGTGATGGAGTGAGATGACGAAGTGCGGATAGAGATACACATCTTCAGGCTTATGAGGATGTAAACAAGAGCTTTCCAATCAACATTGCGGTAAGGAGAAGTAGTACAAGGATTTGGAATAGTGGAAAGTATGTTTCAGAATCACATTCGTTCATATGGGAGGAGAGTAGTCCCGATAGTCTGACAAAACCCATAATCAATATGAGCAACCCCACTAGCAAACTAGAACCCAATAGTCCAGAAACCCCGAGAAACCCCAGGCAACAAATAATCTGATGCCACTATCCGAAACAATTAGTTCCACCAAAGAAGTTCACACCTGGATAACATTTGTTCTATACCCCCATAGTCTATAGTCAACAACACTGTGTTACTCCGTTGAGCAACATCATCGCCTTCACAAAGCCTTCCTTGCTTTCACAGAGCCTTCTCTCGCCTTCACAATCATATATATATATATATATATATATATATATATATTTGTGTTTCATAAATAAAACCACTGATTTTCCTTACAAATTCCAGTTAGAAACTCATATCAAAAAATTAAAATATCTGAGATTACAACAAAAACAAAAACAAGAATTAAAAATTATTTTTGCAATTTTTAATATTAAAATTTATTGCAAAAATAGAAAGAACTACAATATCTACTCTTTCAAAATTTATTTATATATTTATGCATGCATTAAGATCATTATAAGAATAGTTTTAATATATAAATCTTTTTTATATGTACATATCTTTCATATGTCTATAACTTTTGTATATACACATATAAAGATGTTGCACATATACGGAAACTGTGCATATATGGAGGTTGTTGTATATGCATATTATGAAAGTTATGCAGTACTTCTGCGTATACGCAACTTCCCTATATGTGCATATACGGAACTTGCACATATATGGAAGATATGCGCATATATGGAGGTTCCACATATACAAAAGTTCTACACATATGGAAGATATGTGCATATACAAATGTTGTGAAAAACTTTAGCTTCTATATATGCACAGGTTTCATATATGCACATGTCTTCTATATATGCATAATTTTCGTATATGTACATGTCTTCTATATATGTGTGTTTTTTTTGTATATGCGAATATACAAAAGATATGCGCATATACACAAGCTATGCATATATGAAAGATATGTGATACAAAAAATACATATATATATATATATAAAAGTTGTGCGGCTTCAGTATATGCACAACTTCTATATATGTATATTTTACATATATGCACAACTTTCATATGTACAACTTTCATATATGCAAAACTTTGTATCACTATCTATTCTAAACCGAATAAGTGTAATAATTATTATTTTAAATCCAAATTGTAATTTATATTAAATTTTTAATTGGAAAACAAAATTGAATAATAATAATAAATTAAAATATTATATATAAATTAAAACTAAAATCAAATTACAAAAATGAAAAAACATTATTACTTAAATGAAAAAACATATAACATATAATTTTTATTTATTTAAAAATATAATTTAAAATAAATATATATAAATAAACAATTCCAAATGAATAAATTAAACTAATAATTCATATTGGTCATAATTATATTTTAAAAATTAAAAATTATCTAAATTTAATTAATGAATATATTTAAATTAAACTCTTTTACGAACTTTTCTTAAAGAGATATTATATTAAAATACTAAATTATAAAAAAATTCCAAGTTCATATGTATTTAAATATTATATTAAAGTTTTTAAAAGTATATTTTTATATATAATGTTATATATATATATATTTTTTAAGTGTAATTTTTTCATATATATGTTTTAAAGTGATATGTATTTTAATAATTTTAAACTTAATTATTTAATATCTAATTAATTATATAAATTTTAAATTTTAAACATTTTGTTTTGTTGGATTTTTTATTTTAATGAAACTCTAAATAATTTTGAATGAAAATAACAATTTGGTTTTTATTTTAATAAAATTCCATATAACTTTTAATCAAACAAAATTGAGTGAAACATTCTAATAAGTAAATTCTCATTGCCTCAAATAAAATCCAAATATTTTATATAATAAATTGTTAATAACCATAAAATAAAATTAGTCCATATCAAACACTTCTTACTAATTAATCCATATTATTTCTCTAAACACTCAATCACACATATCAGTTAAGTTTTCCGTTAATAAAACATAAAAGTCCCAAAAATATCTATATAATAGATTGTAAAAAAACTTAATAAAGCTACTAATGAATGTTATATTGCATTAAACACATCTAGTTGCTTATATTCATATGATTGATCATATGCAAATGGAAGTTGCTATAATAAGGCTTTTAAACTTTTCATAACTGCTATGTAAAATATTCCCTCAGATCGTTTACAAAATCCAAAAGGATAAGCTTCATATTTTCTTTAACTGCGTTAGAAAACTCTATGTTTGACCTATGTGAAATATAAAAAAAAATACAAAACAAATCCCTCAATACATCATAAATAATGATTTTCCAAATACTTTCAGACCTTCCTATAAAAATTATATAACGTGCAATAATAAATAGCTCTCCTTGGTGGACTACTAGCAATTTTTGTTGCACTTTATGGCCATTATATTGAAGTGTGGTTGTTTCTCGACTGTCATTCCCTGCACCAAACGAAATCCTTAAAAATTAAAACTTCGTCTGATACCCAATAGTCGCACCTGATCGCGAACTTTCATGGGGATGTGATGTCTGGTAGACAACCATGAAGTTCCCTATTCTCTATCCCCAGCAGGACGTATGTGAGGCTTTCAAGGGAGGCCTTGGGTTTATTCACACACAAACCATGAAGGACTTCTCTTTGTGCAATTCCAACGGAATTTGTTGTTAATTAATCCTTCAATATTTAAATGTAAATAATTAGTTGTAATTAGTTGTATATTTCATTATTCTATTGTCTAGACATCATTTTCTTGTACTTACATTATGGATGTATGAATATTTGATTTGTCATCAATAAAGTTACATAAGTTTCTGTTAGGTAAAATTGACTCAGGGTTTGAGTCAAGGTTGACCTGGTTAAAGAGTAGCGGTTTTGGGCACATGGTATAGTGTACCCATGGTATTACGGTTAGTGGTATTGCATGTAATGGAGCCTATAAAAGACTGGGAAGAATTCATTGTAATGTAGGCCTGGAGGTGAGCGGTGAAGGCTCACTTGGCCAGGTTTTTGGCTAAGGATAATGAGATCTCATTGGGATGGGTTTTTCCCCAGATTTGGGGTTTTCCTAGATAAATATTATGTGTACTGTTGCTAGTAATTTTATGATTCCTCTTTGTAAATCTCGGTAAATCTCAGTAATAATTTATCTCTTTGCAGTAAATTCTTAACAACTGGTATCAGAGCCAAAGGTCTATTTGGATGATAAACTTGCAGGAGAGAAGGGTTCCTGGTTCGAGTGGGAGCAATGGCGGAAGATGGTCGAAAAATTTAATGGCCAAAACTACCAGTTGTGGAAGATGCAGATGGAAGATTACTTGTACCATAAATATATGTACATGTCATTGAGCGGAAAGACAAGGAAGCCGACAAGTATGAAAGACACAGAATGGGATATTCTCGACAGAAAGGCACTTGGAAAATTATGGTTGTTCCTAGCGGCGTCGGTAGCCTTTAATATCTCAAAGGAAACGACAACAGAGGGTTTAATATCGGCATTGACCAAACTATATGAAAAACCCTCGGCCTCAAATAAGGTATTTCTTATGAAGCGTTTATTTAATATGAAGATGTCAGAAGGTGGATATGTTGTTGATCATTTAAATGAATTTAATACAGTTACACGTGAGTTAATTTTTGTAGGGGTAAATTTTTATGATGAAGTTAGGGCTTTTTTATTTCCATGCTCATTGCCAGAAAGTTGGAGTGGTTTAGTTATGGCCACTAGTAACTCTATCTCTCGATCTAGCAGTTTAAAGTTTGATGATGTTGTCGATGCAATCCTTAGCGAGGAAATGTGACAGAAAAGCTCTGGTGAGACATAAGGAAATGCTTTGACTGCAGAGACTAGGGGAAGAAAAATGGAAAGAGGAAGGAGCCTAGGATATCGCAGTAAGTCAAGGAAAGGAAGATCCAAGTCCAGATCAAGGATAGTGTGCTGGAAATGGGGGAAGAAAGGACACGTGAAGAAATACTGCAAGTCTCAGAAGGGAAAAGGAGGAGACGCGCATTAAGAAAACAATCATGAAGCACATGTGACAAGTGATGTGTTGCAAGATGCTTTGATTATTTCATTAGAAAATATTATTGATTCATGGGTGGTACATTCAGGGGCCTCATTCCATGCCACACCTGATAGGAAACATTTTCATGATTATGTTCAATGATATTTTGGACAGGTTCGATTGGGGATGACAAACAATGTAAAATCATTGGGATGGGTACAGTTTTCATAAAACAACATAATGGAAATCAATGGCTATTGAAGGAGGTAAGGCATGTTCCAGATCTGAAGAAAACCCTGATTTCAACAGGGCAGTTGGGAGGTGAAGGTTGTGTAACAACTTTTATAGATAAAACATGGGAGGTCACTAAAGGAGCCCTGGTAATAGCAAAAGGAGAAAAGGTTGGTACATTCTATTTATGCAATGGTATTTCTAATTCTGTTAATGCTTTAAGCTCTACAGGAGACGATATGACATTGTGGCATCATAGGCTTGTGCACATGAGTGAGAAGGGGATGCAAATTCTTTACTCAAGAAATTTGTTTCCAGGTTTGAAACATGTTGATTTAAAATTATGTGAGAATTGTGTTTATGGAAAACAAAAGAGAGTCAGATTCCTTAGAGTTGGGAAAGAAAAGAAAAGCAAAAAATTATAGATTGTGCATACAGATGTATGGGGACCTGCTCAGGTATCATCTCTTGGTGGCTCTCATTTTTGTGTTACCTTTATTGATGATGCAACCAGAAAAACCTAGATTTATTGTATTTGAAATAAATCTGATGTATTTGATACTTTCAAGAAAGGGAAATATTTGGTTGAAAATGACACAGGAAAAAGGTTGAAGTGTCTAAGATTAGACAATGGAGGTGAATATTGCAGCAAAGAGTTTGATAGGTACTATTCAGAGAATGGAATTTGCAGAGAGAAGACAGTTCCAGGAACACCAAAAGAAAATGGTTTGTCAGAAAGGATGAACAGGACAATCATGGAGCGTGCAAGGTGCATGTAGGATTTCCTTTACAATTTTGGGCAGATGTTGTAGATACTGATGTTTATCTAATAAATAGAGGGCCTTTAATTTCCTTGGATGGTGGTATTCTAGAGGAGGCATGGACAGGTAAAAAGGTAAACTACTCATTTTTTAAAGACTTTGGGTTGTGAAGCCTTTGTCCACATTAATAAAGAAAATAGAACAAAGCTTGAGGCTAAATCAAAGAAATGTACCTTTATTGGATATGGTGTTAATGATTTTTGTTATCGCTTTTATGATTATGAAAAACACAAAATCATTAGGAGCAGAGATGTCATATTCAAGGAAAAGGTTTTGTATAAGGATCAGATGTAGGAAAAGAAATAGGAAAAAGAAAACAGAGAATACACAATGCTTGATGAGATCACATAAAAAGTGAAGGTGCCTGAAAATCATAATGATCAACAACTAGAACAACAACAACAAGCACCTCAAACCCCTGAAAGTGGTGTTAGAAGATATACCAGGATAAGTAGACCCCCTCAACGATACTCTCCTTCATTATATTATGTATTGTTGTTTGATTCTGTTGAGCTAGAATGTTATGAAGAAGCAGTGCAGGTGGAAACCAAGAAGAAGTGAGAGCAATCCATGAAAGAAGAGATGGACGCCTTAGCACATAACCAGACTTGGGACTTAGTCAGGTTTCCTGCAGGTAAATCAAAATTGCAGAATAAATGGGTTTACAGGTTGAAGGAAGAAGATGGAGGTAGAATAAGGTATAAAGCTAGACTTATGGTGAAGGGGTTTGAACAAAAAAATGGTATAGACTTTGATGAGATATTTTCTCTTGTTGTTAAAATGACTTCAGTCAGAACTATTTTAAGTCTAGTAGCAGCTGAAGATTTGCATCTTGAGAAGTTAGATGTAAAGACAACCTTTCTCCATGGGGATTTGGAGGAAGATATATATATGTAGTAGCCACAAGGATATGAGGTCAAAGAGAAGGATAAACTAATGTCCAGGTTGAAGAAGAGCTTGTATGTCTTAAAACAGGCTCCAAGGTGGTGGTATATAGAATTTGACAGGTTTATGTCTGAACAAGGTTATACTAGATGTCACTCGGATCATTTTGTTTATCTCAAGAGGAAAAATGATGAAAAATATATTATATTGTTATTGTATGTAGATGACATACTTTTTGCAGGTTCTAACATGTAGGAAATAAATGTGCTCAAAATAAAATTGGCAAACTCATTTGCAATTAAGGATTTGGGTGCTGCAAAACAAATCCTTGGTGTGAGAATAACTAGAGACAGGAAGAATCGCAAATTAACATTGTCTTAGAGTGAGTACATACAAAAGGTGTTGAAAAGATTTAATATGCAGAATGCAAAACCAATTAGTATACCTTTGGCTAGCCATTTCAAACTAAGTAAGGAGGTGTATCCCAAGACTCGAGATGAAATAGATTATATGTCTAAAGTTCCATATGCATCAGTAGTTGGAAGCTTAATGTATGCAATGGTCTGCACAAGGCCTGATATTGCACATGCAGTGGAAGTTGTAAGAAGGTACATGAAAAATCCAGGAAAAGAACATTGGATGGCAGTGAAGTGGATTCTCAGGTATTTGAGAGGTACCACAAATAAGGAATTATGCTTTGGTGGTTCAAACATTGCTATATAGGAATATGTTGATGCAGATGTGGTGGGTGATAGAGATAACAAGAGGAGCACCACATGGTGTGTGTTTACTATAGGTGGAACAATTGTCAGTTGCGTTTCAAAACTGCAAAGTGTTGTTTCACTCTCAACGACGGAATCCAAGTATGTTGCTACTACAGAGGCTAGTAAAGAAATGATTTGGTTACAAAGGTTTCTGGATGAATTGGGTAAGAAGCAGGAGTTGGGTAAGTTATACATTGACAACCAGAGTGCCATACATCTTGCAAAGAACTCTGCATTTCATTCCAAGACTGAACATATATAGCTCAAGTACCATTTCATACGGTCAGTGTTGGAAGATGGAAAGTTGAAGCTGGAAAAGATAAACACTTGCCAGAATCCTGCAGATATGTTAACAAAAGTTGTAACCAGGGAGAAACTGAGATTCTGCTCAACTTCAATTGGTCTTCAAGTATGATGATGAATATGAGAAACAACCAGGTCCAAAGTGGATTCATTGTCTAGAAAATGAAGCAGTGGTGGAGTTGCTATAATCAGTCTCCAAGTGGGAGATTTTTGGGTGTGGAGCTTGATTATCTTCTTTATTCAAAGGTATCGCCACATTGGACCCCATTTCGTAATATGGCGACAACGCCGCCCGTCTATGTGCGTCGCCGGGGGGGGTCCATGGAATTGTATTCCGTCTATGTAGATGTGTATTTTGAGCGAGGAAGAAAGAGGAGATTGAGAGCGAAGAGGGAATTACAATGGATCTGTTGTAGGTTGTATCATTTTGCTCGATAATATAAAATGAAGGATTGCCTATTTCTTCGTGGACATAGCCCAAATTGGGTGAACCACGTATATCTTTGTCTCTCTTGTTTTATGCGATTTCTATGTTTATATTTCTGCAATATATTTTATGTGTTACAGCGGTTGGTGGCCCATGTAATCCAGTAGATGAGTTCTTTTTATATGGACATTGATGTCATATGTACAAAGACAATAACAAAGGTAAACAATTTTTTATTATTATAATGGACTGAAATTTTTAATTTTCATGTAAATGGGCATATTGATGTAAGACCTGGTAAGGCATGTGTACCCCTAGGTAATTACTGGTAAAATTTGGATTAGACCTAGGTAATAGGGGGATGTCGGGTTAACAAATCTCGGGTAAAAACTTTGAAGGGGGTAAGGGCTAGAGTGAATGGGATTGTCTCACTTAGCAGGTTTTGGCTGGATTTAGTCAACGAACCCCAAGTCAAGTTTAAGGGGGCAATTGTTAGGTAAATTTGACTCGGGGTTTGAGTCAAGGTTGACCTAGTTAAAGAGTAGTGGTTTTGGGCACATGGTATAGTGTACCCATGGTATTATGGTCCGTGGTATTGCATGTAATGGAGGCTATAAAAGGCTGGGAAGAATTCATTGTAATGTAGGCCTGGAGGCGAGCGGTGAAGGTTCACTTGGTTAGATTGCCCAGGGTTTCGGCCAATGCTAATGAGATCTCATTGGGTTTGGTTTTTCCTCGGATTTGGGGTTTTCCTAGATAAACATGTGTGTTTATGTGTTTATGATTGTTGCTATGTTTTGTTCCTCTCAATAAATCTTCGTAATTAATTTATCTCTCTGCTGTAAATTTCTTAACCACTGGTATCAGAGCTAAGTTGGCTTCAAAAGGACGTTTTTTGCTTCCAATGGTTTGTATTGGCCTGGTAGATAGAGAGATAATTAATTTTTGCTTGCAAGTCTGGATCAAAAGCCATAGATTGTGAAGAAAAGCTGCAAACTATTGGGTCATGAGAGATTCAATGGATGAGGAGAATATGTGCACGTGGATAAATTACTTGATGAACCATGTATGTGAAAAGAATGCCTAGATAACTCGCAGTTACAGTGGCTGGTGACCCATGTAATCTGGTAGATGATTTCTTTTTATATGGACATTGATGTCATATGTACAAAGACAACAAAAAAGTAAACATTTTTTTTTTATTATTATTATGGAGTGAAATTTTTAATTTTCATGTAAATGGGCATATTGTTGTAAGACCTAGTAAGGCATGCGTACCCCTAGGCAATTTCTAGTAAAATTTGGATTAGACTTAGGTAATAGGGGGATTTCGGGTTAACAAATCTCGTGTAAAAACTTTGAAGGGGGTAAGGGCTAGAGTGAACGGGATTGTCTCACTTAGCAGGTTTTGGCTGGATTTAGTCAAGGAACCCCAAGTCAAGTTTAAGGGGGCAATTGTTAGGTAAATTTGACTCGGGGTTTGAGTGAAGGTGTACCTAGTTAAAGAGTAGTGGTTTTGGGCACATGGTATAGTATACCCATGGTATTATGGTCCTTGGTATTGCATGTAATGGAGGCTATAAAAAGCTGGGAAGAATTCATTGTAATGTAGGCTTGGAGGCGAGTGACGAAGGTTCACTTGGTCAGATTGGCCAGGGTTTTGGCCAATGATAATGAGATCTCATTAGGTTTGCTTTTTCCCCAGATTTGGGGTTTTCCTAGATAAACATGTGTGTTTATGTGTTTATGATTGTTGCTATGTTTTGTTCCTCAAAATAAATCTTCGTATTTTATTTATCTCTTTGCTATAAATTTCTTAACCACTGGTATCAGAGCTAAGTTGGCTTCAGAAGGACGTTTTTTGCTTCCAATGGTTTGTATTGGCCTGGTAGATAGAGAGATAATTAAGTTTTGCTTGCAGGTTTGGATCAAAAGCCATAGATTGTGAAGAAAAGTTGCACACCGTTGGGTCATGAGAGATTCAATGGATGAATAGAATATGTGCACTTGGATAAATTAATTGATGAACCATGTACGTGAAAAGAATGCCTAGACAATTGGCAGTTACAGTGGTTGGTGACCCATGTAATCTGGTAGATCATTTATTTTTATATGGACATTGATGTCATATGTACAAAGACAACAAAAAAGTAAACAATTTTTTATTATTATAATGTAGTGAAAATTTTAATTTTCATGTAAATAGGCATATTGTTGTAAGACCTGGTAAGGCATGCATACCCCTGGGTAATTACTGGTAAAGTCTGGATTAGACCTAGGTAATAGGGGATGTCAGGTTAACAAATCCCGAGTAAAAACATTGAAAGGGGTAAGGGCTAGAGTGAGCGGGAGTGTCTCACTTAGCAAGTTTTGGCTGGATTTAGTCAAGGAACCCCAAGTCAAGTTTAAGGGGGGAACTGTTAGGTAAAACTGACTCTAGGTTTGAGTCAAGGTTGACCTGGTTAAAGAGTAGTGGTTTTTGGCACATGGTATAGTATACCAATGGTATTATGGTCTATGTTATTTCATGTAATGGAGCCTATAAAAGGTTGGGAAGACTTCATTGTAATGTAGCCGTGGAGGTGAGTGGTGAAGGCTCGCTTGGACGTCTTGGCTTGGTTTTTGGCCAAGGATAATGAGATCTCATTGGGACGGGTTTTTCCCTGGATTTGGGGTTTTCCTGGATAAATATTGTGTGTGTAATATTTATGTGTATTATTGCTAGTTATTTTATTATTCCTCTCTGTAAATCTTGGTAAATCTCAGTAATAATTTATATCTTTGCCGTAAATTTCTTAACAATTTCATTATGGAGTTTATATGGGCTTGTAAAGTGGTATAAAAGCCTGATTGAATTGTTTGTAAACTCCATGTGTTCGTATGACTATGGTGTAAAGGAGACATTGGAGTATGTGATTTACTTGATGTGAATATGCCATTGCGAGGGTGAATGAGACTGTAGCAGAAACCGTTGGAACACAATGCGAAGACCAATTGCAGTCATGAAAGAGCCGATACGAAGGAGGTTGATTGGTTGTAGATTGTTTCCATGAATGATGCAGTGAGCATGAGGTAACGCAACCATCAACAAAGACATGGGGATAATTAAAGAAATGGTTAATGTGAATGACACATAAGGGATTCGAGCCGCATACTTAAAATCTCAGATATGTGTATCTCGAGTAGATTTGGTAACGTGTTGTTGGTGAAATAAAATATTTTGGAGGCTGTATTATTTAAACATAATGATTTATTGTTGTTGGTGAATCTTTGCTATCAGTGGAATTAATTTTTTCGGAGGCCATATTTTGTTGGTGAATCATTTATTAATAGAAGCAGTTTTAATAAGGCATGGTCAATTTTTTTGGGAAGAAGCCTTTTATTAATAACAACAGTTTTAATAAGGTGTGGTCAATTAAGGCACAGTCAATTTATTTTTGGAGAAGATTTTATCGAATTTACGACAGTGAATGGGATGTTACAATGGTATGCGAAAGAGGATATATTTCGGTAAACGAGATATGTTTCTTTAAAAAGAGCATAGGCATTTTTTTTAGTGATTTGAAATAAATTTTAAAATTAATGAGAAATAATAATAGTGAAAGAAATTTTTAACGGAAGCAATGTTGATTTTGAACCTAGTTCTCAGCTAGGTTATTTTTGAAGCCTACCATAAGACCACAACTATAACACCCTCCTCCCACATCTACCCAAGTAACTAGCCAACAAAGGTAAACATGTGACGAGAGGCTACTATGATTGGATTCGACCTCCTATGTGACCTTAAGGAAGTGGAATAGACAGAAACATAACACACAAACATTCAACATCAGTTTCAGGACCCTCAGAAAGCAATCGAACACTTCAGACAACTTGCCCTTGGTTCCCACTGAGCTGTTGGACATATTGAGCCTTAGTCTCTCTCATGCTATAGGCATGACAACATCCAGAAACCTAGATTCGCTTTCACAGGCTTGCTTGGCAGTGTCCAGAGACTCATTTTTCCAGTTCTGTGCCAATGTCTGTGGGCTTTGAGCCACTTTTCAAGCCCAGAGCCTAGGTCACTACCCAAAATGGAATGATAACTTAAGTCCAGTAAAATAATAGGAAAAAAATGAAGCAAAATAAATAAGTTAAATAAGACCTTAATCAAAACCCCTACTAGCCATGGCAGGAATTTCATCAAACATATCACAAACATGTAATGTACAGGTGTAACCAACAGAATTAAACATAGCGATCTCATACTTATCTAAGAATTGCTAAGGACCATTGGTCCCTCATGTCATTTGCTATGTTCATTATGAGGAGAAGCAATATATAAAAGTTCATGATGTGCTACGCGATATGGAAATTTATGTAGGCCAAGAAGAGGAGAACTCATTATTTGAAGCAAGTCAACATCTACAACAATTTCCAAGAGAAGAAGAAACCAGGGCTCACAAAAGAATCTCCGTTCTCAATGGCGAAATTAGTGATTTGCCAAAAATATTGAAGTGTCCAACACTCGTCAGTTATTTTCCAATAGTATTGAAGTGTCCAACACTCATCAGTTTAGTGTTGGTCCAAAATAGATAGTTGAAGGAAATTCGAGAGGGGTTTTTGGTAAACTTTAGATATTTCTGAGTTCTGGATCTATCAAATACCTCAATAGAAAAATTACCAACAACAGTGGAGAAACTTGGACAGATTCAGTTTCTTAATTGGAGAGGGTGTAAGAAGCTGAAGGACTTACCTGATAGCATATGCAATCTTTCACATCTTCAATTTTTGAATCTTGAACGATGTGAAAGTCTCTATTTTTTACCCAATAGGATAGGAGAACTTAAAAATCTAAAGCATCTCAAAATTTCAGCTTGCCATGGAAACTTCAGGGTGATTCCACATCAGATCTCTCAACTCACTTCATTGAACAAACTTTCTTGCCTCAAAACTCAACTCCATTGAGTTTGGAGGATCTCACAAATCTCTCAAATCTGGTCGAGTTGGATGTCATAGTAAAGCCAAAAATTAAAGAGAGTTTAATGAGTACATGGTCAAAGATGAGAAAATTAAGTTTATGGTTCAAGTGGGGACAAGATGAAAATAGAGATGATGCGGCTCTAGATATCCTTCCACAGAACATGCAAAGCATGGAGGAGTTGCAGAGTCTTGAGTTAGTCGATTATCAAGGGGTAAGTCTATGAAATTGCATTTTTCATTTTCAAAATTTGAAGAATTTTCTCTTGAGCATCTGTATGAAACTAGAGGAGCTTCCAGCCTTGGATATTGGGATCGAGGCTACACATGGAGGTTTTTCGATGCTGGAGAGACTACATATACAGTCCCTAGACATCTTAGAGAGTATAGCATGCAATGCAAAAATAATGCCGCAACTGCGAATCTTGAGTTTATGGGATTTCCATGTGTTGAAGACATTGCGAATGAAGGAGCTAACCAATTTAAGGGAATTAATTGTATCAAATTGTGCTGAGTTGAAGACATTGAGAAGGGAATTAATTGTATTAGATTGTGCTGAGTTGAAGACATTGAGAATGGAGGAGCTAACCAATTTAAGGGAATTAATTGTATCAGATTGTGCTGAGTTGAAGGAGTTGTTCATGGAGAGTGGTGGCGGTATTCCAGAGTTGCATATATTAAATCTATCCTCCCTACAGAGCTTAGAGAGTATAATGTGTAATGCAAAAACAATGCGGCAACTGCACTCCTTAGAAATAAAAGAATGCAACAGGTTAAAAACATTGAGAATGGAGGAGCTCACTGATTTAGAGTACATACGGATTTCCATGTGCCCTCAGTTGGAAGTTGATATCAACAGTATTCCAATGTTAAAGAAATTGAATCTTACATGTTTAGAGAAGGTAGAGAGTATTACAAGACCATCGAGTGTATGGAATGAAGAAACAATGCCTAATCTAGAAGTTATAGAGATCACAGACTATCCATTGTTATATAGAATGCCAAAAGAAATGGAGAAGCTACCTAAGTTGAAGGAAATTGTAGGAGAGTTACGTTGGTGGGATGGAATAAGTTGGGATAATGATGATGTAAAATCCAAACTCTCTCACCCTTTTTAAAAAAATCAGAAAGATTTACATGAAGGAAGATCATCCTGAAATGTGAATGTAATATTAATATTTTTGAAGTGAGATTATTTTTGATGGAATGTATTTAAAGAAATATATATATATATATATATTCTGTATAAAGACTATTCTATTAAAAAGATAAAAGGAAAAAATATTTACAGAGAGGATTGAACCTCTGAGGGGGCCGTAGCCTGCCCTCCGCCAAAAAGACTATTGCATGTAGCAAGCTGCATTCCTTTTACAAAAATGAGAGTCATAGAAGTGAGAATTGTAGTGAGCTTGAGAGGCCAAAAACTAAATTGTTCTACAGGTGATCAAAGCTTCAGAGGTAGCTGATCACTTACAAAAATGCTGTCCTTTAAAACTGCTATTACAAAAAGATTCAAAACCAGACTTATGACCTAAAGACTATAGTATTTCATGCTGATATCAAAAGAAGCTGTAGACATGCACATAATGAACCATGGGAACTTCACACGAGTACCAGAAATTAGAAGATAGATTGTTGTCATGACACTGGAGCCAGAAGGCTTTAAACCTGCGGAGGAGAGCCTGTCGCGTCCATGTTTGCCTGGTTGGGGGAGCCAATCCAGGTCACCATTACATTGTCTTCAGCTTCCATCATACTGCCTTCTGGAGGAAGAACAAGATTCAGAACACTTCCAGAGAGGCGCGCTGGCTCACAAGCAAGAATTTGCTCTTGTGGTGAAGCTGGCTGGGGTTGAAGGTCTTCCTGAAGGCCCTCCTCGTGCTGCACGGAAGTGTCATTGAGGACAACTCCAGCCATGTCACCCTGAAAGTCACTTGAATTTTGAGATTGCGACTGAGCCCTGGAGGTTTCATCCGAGCTTGTAAGCTCATCTTCCTCCTCCGAGAAGATAACATTAATAGTGGCTGGAATTAGAGGCTTATTGAGCCTACTTCTGAACTTGAACCGAGTCGTTTGAAAGGAGCTATTCAAAGAGGGCCGAGAATGATCAGAGGGCGGAGAGGATGGAGAGGCAGAGGCTAAAGGAATGATGCGTTGAGGGGCAGAGCCACCACGACCCCGAGAACCTCCACGAGAGCCTGAATTACTACCACGCCGGGGGACGCCGCGTCGACGAGCCATTACAGGATGCGTAGGCAGCTTGGGTGAGCAGGGAGACTGAAGCTGGGAGTAAGGCGGCCAGACACAAGCTGAATGGACCCAGTTCAAGGACCAGACAGCTGCGAGGTAGACCCAAATGCAAGACTCGCCACAGATGGAGTAGACCAGTTGAAGAAACCAGACACAGGCAGAATGAACCCAATGAGTGGACCAGGCACTGGCTGAGAAGACCAAATCAATAAACCAGACACAGGCGGGGAAGACCAAATCAATAAACCAGACACAGGCGGAGAAGACCAACTCAATACACCAGACACCGGCGGAGAAAACCAAATCAATATACCAGAAACAGGAAGATTGAGACCGGTTAAGAAGCGAGAGGGGCTTCCATACACCCCGAGCTGTGGAGGGGTGCTGAAGGCATAACAAACTGAGGAAAACCAGATTACCAATGCATGAAGAACTCGAATCGAATGAGCCGTGATTAAGGCGAAATAAATAATTATATTAATAATTTATAAATTATAAATTTATTTTATCTTTTTTAATTCCATAAAAAGAAGGTTATATTATATTATGTGATGCCATGTGAGGTAAATATTTTGATTTTATTGAAACTAAATAATAATAAAAATAAACATAAAATTAATTTAAAAAATTAAATAAATTAAAAATTAAATAATTATTAATTAAAATATTTTGATAGGATAAAATTACATAAAATAAATAAATAAAATAAATAATTATAATGATTAATTATTAATAATTAAATTAGCCAAGTCTATCTTAATTCCAAATCTACCAAAGAGAGAGGGATCAAAGCTCTTGAGGTGCAAACCTATTTTATGGTTAAAAGATATTTGATTTTCTCAGCGTGTAAATCCGGAATTAAAATGATATATGTGTGTGTGTATGTGTGTGTGTGTTATTAAAGTTAATTAGTGTTTATATAATTTATTAATTTTGATATTACATTTTTACTATATAAATTTATATTTATAGGATTGCAAATAATTTTAAATATTTTATATTACTTTTATATTATTTATTACAAATAAAAAAATCAATATTATAATAATAAATTGTTAAATTTTATTTATTTATAATTTTGCAATAATAATATTTTGGTTATATATATATATATATATATATATATATATATATGTATTTCATAAATAAAAAAACAAACTTTTCTTTACATATCTTATTTAGTAATTCATATTAGAAAATTACAAGAAAATTAAAATATTCTAGAGGCCCAATTACAACAAAAACAAAAATTAAAAATTGTTTTTGCAATCATTATTATTAAAATTTATTGCAAAAATTTATAAAAAAACTACAATATTCACTCTTTGGGAATTTATTTATATATTTATACATGAATTAGGGTTATTATAATAATAGTTTTAATATATACAACTTTTGTATATGAATATATCTTCCGTATGTATGCAACACACATAAGGATGTTGCGCATATACAAAAGTTGTGCATATATGGAGGTTGTCGTATATGCATATTATGAAAGTTACTCAATACTTCTGTATATATGCAACTTCCCTATATGTGCATATACAGAAGTTCCACAGATATGGAAGATATGCTCATATATGGAAGTTCCACATATACATAAGATATGTGCATATACTAAAGTTTTTCATATATGGAAGATATGTCCATATACATAAGTTGTGCAAAACTTTAGCCTCTTTATACGCACAAGTTTCGTATATGTGCATGTCTTCCATATACGCACAATTTCTGTATATGTGCATGCCTTTCATATATGCACATTTCTTTCGTATATGCATTTTTTGTGTATATGCGCATATACAAAAGATATGTGCATACACAGAAGCTGTGCATATATGGAAGATATGTGAAACAAAAGATACATATATATAAAAGTTTTGCAACTTTGGTTTACGCACAACTTTCGTATATGCAAAACTTCAGTATATGTGCATATATTCCATATATGCACAACTTTCCCATATGTGCAACTTTCAAATATGCACAACTTTTGTATATGCACATAATATGTTTTATATATGCACAATTTCCGTATATACACATATATTTTGTATATGTTCAACTTTCGCATATGCACATATATTCCATATATTCCATATATGTGAATATCTTATGTATTTGTACTTACATGTGTATAACTTCAACCTCTGTATATACACAACCTCCACATATGTACATATCTTCTGTATGTGTGAAAATTTCATATATACACATATATGAAATTTGCACACATACACAATATATATGCATATACAAAAGTTGTGTATAGAAAGTTTCACATTAAGAGTCTTATTTTATACATATTGTTCAGGAAAAAGAAAACATACTTGGTCCTAGGTCAGGGTCATCAAGTTGTAATCCAATTTCAAATTGGAGTGATTAGTTCACTCTACATACTATAAGAATGAAGTGAAATGGCCACAAGCATTATCTATTTCCAATGACACTTCATCAATATCAAGCAATACACATATGAATGGCAAATAATTCTATGCACTTTACAAATGACGTCCAATGAAAAATATTACCATGCACATTGAATACGTACATGTTGGTCTAGTAATAAAGAAAGGGCATGCATTGAATGATATGACACCCTTGGTCAAGTAAATAGTTGGTTTGTTTGCACTTACCTTCAAGAAAGGTTGTATCGCTAATAAAAACAAGTTGCACACAACTTGATGGTAAAAAAAAATACTCCTAAGAAATAAAAACAATTGAATAACATTCAAATTAAAATTCTTTAAATTAAACATTTAACACTGCAATTTACTACTTGTATTACCATGTCCACCTAGTTTGTGGAAAATGACATTAAACCAAGAAATCAATTTTAGCTTTATGTTACAATATTTTTCAATTTTTAAAATGTTTTATATTTTATTTAGAAAAACACAGGAAAAAAATATAAATCCAGCAAGAGTAGAGTGTTATGTTGGAATTGTTTTACAAAAACACTATTGGATTAAAAAAAATGTTGTTTAGAATTTAGCACAAAGAAAAGATTATGGAAAGAAAATTTAAACCTAAATACCTGAGCCTCAATGTTTTTAAATAAGATGCATGTTCATATCAAGTAACCACAATTTAACCATCACTATAATAAGAAGCGGAGGCAAAAGTCATACATATATATTTAAATATATATTAATCTGCAACTGAAGAAAGAAACCTACAGTTGTAGCTAAATGATTTGACTGACCAATGGACAATAATTTAAGACATTAAAATAAACCCTTTGAGGGAAGAAGAAACCCTTGTAAAAAAGAGAGTACAAAACTCGATTAATACAGAACAAATTATTTACAAGGAAATGGGCATTTTCCTCAAACATTCTTAGTATTATTTCCATATCTGAAGAAATATGTCTATTGTTAGACTAGGGCCTTAACTTAAAAAGTCCTAACATTAAATCTAGAAGGGAATTAGTCAAAAACTTCAACACCACTGGTGCATACTTGCGACCAAGTCAGTAGTCATTATCTGCTCTAACTCTTTAGACAAAATTCACCATGTGGGAAGGAAATTAACCTAGCAGGGTTTAAATAGTTGTTTTTGGATAAGTGAATAGGGTTTCCATCAGTCTTGCAAGGTAAAGGAGTAAATCAGTCCTCAAAATTACCATCCATAAAAAGGAAAACTAAAACCTTGAAAAGAAAATACTGGTGGGTTTAGGGTTTCTTCTAAACTCACCATGAGAAATTTCACCAAGATTAACCACCCGGATTGGCTAGAACTGAACTGAATTCCTAGTAGAAATTTGTTGCCATGACTAGAAAACCCTTAGAGAGGAGTTGGAGTACTTGCGAGAAACTGAGAATTAGTTAGTTTAATTTGACGATAACATCAAGACAAAATAAGTATATGTATATATATTAAGGGTGTAAGGTCTATACACATGAATATAAGGCATACGTGCATGTGTGTGTTGAATAAATAAAGGATTGTGCTCATATATAAAGAAGATTTATGAGCTTAAGAGTTGTGGGAGATAGAAGCTCAATCTTGGTACACTAGGACATGGCATTGGTCCCAGATTTTAAACAAAGATACCAGAAGTAGATAGAATATTGAGGAAAAGAGTTGATAATGAATTTCCTCGGAGTTGTATATAAACATCAAAATTTACTTGTACAATACAATAGAATAAAAACATAGAATATAATCACTTTTGTCCAAGGTACAACTTTCAATTTACAAATTTTTGCATATCTAGTAAAAATGTAAATATACCTATTACAAAATATTTATATGTTTTACATGAAGAGGAGGAAGAAAATAATGCTCTGAAGAAATGACGAATACAAGTGACTTAAACAATAACAAAAATAGTTCAATAGTGAATGTCATTGAATATTTTGAGTGTAAATATCAAACATTTTGTTTAATATGGACATATCATACCAATCATTATGATGATGGGTTACAAATAAATAGAACAATTATTTATTGAAACTTTGATTATCATGGAATTTCAAATTGTCCGACCTTGTAGATACCTTATTCATGTTTTCATATAAAATTAAATGTTTTTTATTTATTTATTTTATTTTACAACATTGTAATTCTTATGTGGAAATGATTTACATGTCATTATTATTACAATGAATAGAGGTATATTCAGTTAGTATATTTAGTAAATGATATAATAAATAAATGCAATGATTTTATAACAATAATAATAATTTAGTTTTAAAATTAATATTATTATATTTGATTTTGTGAAGGGTAATTGAATATTTTTATTATTGTATTCGTATTTTAATGATTGTGGACACTAGTAGATTCAAATTATTAATATGCATAGAAAATGTAATGCATTAAATATTTATGTAAATAATTCAAAAATTCATGCTTGAAGCAACAATAATAACATTGTTCTTTTCAATCATACTATTACTATTTCCCAAACTTCATGGTGATTAAAAATATATTAATCTAGTTATCTAAACATCAAATGATGACATAATGTTTCTTTCACACTTCTATCATAACCTTAGGCTTGCAATCCATGTTAGAAAAGGACATCAACAATTGTTTTTACTCTTCCACTTGAATTCTCCATAGGAATCTATGACTATTCATTAGCGCTATTGATCCAAAATGGATCTTAAACCCCTAAGTCTTCAAATATCGGAAGCAGCGTATCGAAGTCAAAATGCTAAGGAATGGTGGAAAACAAAGGAGGCAGAGAAAAACACTAAGGAATAGCAGAAACCCAAGAGAAGAGGAAATGATGTATCGTTGAATCGGAGCTGTTGGATCTAGCAGATCAACAGTCGGGATTGAATCAGCGATATCGCAATCGGAGGTGGCCAGCGGAACATATCAGAGGAAGCCATTGGGAATTGTGATCAGCGATCCAACGATTAAACGCGAGCAATCAGATCGGGCACGCAACTCCAATGGTGGGGATCACATTATCACATCACAATGTTACCAAAGGGAGGACTTACCTACAAGCCCAAAAACCATGCGATATGCGATTTCCGCTTTATCACATCGTGAAGATCTAAAGGAGAAGGACTAAGGCCTGAAGCATTAAGAAAGGCTGAAGTGCGATTGCGATTGCGATCGACGATATTTATCGCATTGCAAAAGGGGAAGGACCATTAATCAGCTACGAACCTGTTGATGCGCCGATCGTCGATAAGGCCGATCGGAACGATTGAGGATCGGAGATCAGGCAAACAACACAAAGGGAGCGTTAACCACCATGACATGCGACTAGCCATGAGCGTGGACCCAAAAGGATAATAGGGTAGGATTTATGAAATTTGAGTTCCAGCTCAAAGCTTTGCAGTCGAATTTTTCAGTGTTTCCAATGTATTTCCGGGTATTGTTATGTTTCAACAAAAAGTGTTATTTTCAGGGTTTTGTTCCTAAGAAAGGCCGGACGGTTGAGTTCACCCACACCCACCGGTCCTTTCGTTCAAACTGTTTCTATTATGAACAATTGTTCCCCGCTATAAGCGGTAACCATGTAACCAAAACGTGTTATAAAAACACGAAATAACACAAAACTGGAAGATAGTTCAGCAGTTCAGAACTAAACAGAGAAACTGTGCCAAAACGGACATAGAGCCAGAGAGCCAGAGTATAGAGGTGGAAAGCCAAGCAGATCAGAGCCAGAGAGGTTGTGAAGTCATCCAGGGGGTCTAGAGGTCATGACACTTTTATTTAAAGTGTAAACTCTGTGTATTTCCATTGACTGTTGTGTTGAGACTCATTGTTTGAGCTCACACTTGTAATCTCTATTTTGAAGAAATAATATAGAGGTCGCACTGAAAGCTTGGACCAGGAGACGTAGCCAAGAAGTCTGGTGAACTCCTTTATCACTTGGTTGTGTTGATATGTGTTTATTTATGTCTTTTAACTGTTGATTGTCTATATTATTCGCAATATTATCGTTCCGTTGTACTAAGTAATATAGGCTTTTCCTGCACATAAGTCTATAATACCTTAGTCTTTATTTAAGATCACATTTCAAATCAAGTGGTATTAGAGCTTAAGGTTTTTGTTAAGGTTAGACATGTTTGTGTAGGAATTTGAATGCTAACTAGATTAAAGCTCAGAAGAGGAGAAGGAGAACTTGTTGAGGCTAATCCAGAGATCAAAAGAGTCTTTTCTTAGAGAGAATGGCAGAAGAAGCTCCATTGGGATTAGAATCTTAGTTTATAGACAGTTTTATGACCATAAGAGCTATGGTGGAAGAGATGTATTTGGAGTTCAAGAAGGGGCGAGGTGAAAGCACTTCAACACCTAAACCAGACAAAGGAGCAGAGGAACCTTTTCTATTTGATCCTCCAAAAGACAAGGGAAAAGGAGGAATGCCTCCTCCACCATCTCCTCCATCATCATCATCGTCCTCAGAGTCATCCTCTTCGCATAAAACTAGCTCTTCAAAGAAGAAGAAGAAAACTTCTTTAATCAAATTAGATGTAAAGTTTGATTTGCCAATTTATGATGGAGAACTTAATGTAGAGAAGCTAGATAATTGTATAAGGCAAATTGATGTATATTGCAGGGTGCAAAAAATTGAATCAGAAAGGAAGAAGATCCAACTGGCTAGCCTTCGACTAGGAGGAACTGCACTGGTATGGTGGGAAGGCCAGACACAAGCTGATCTTCAAAAACATGGTAAAACCATTTCTACCTGGAATGAATTTGTTTCTGCTATCAAAAAGCAATTCTATCCTTTAGCTTACATGCAGCAGGCAATGATGAGTTGGCAAACTCTTCAGCAATTGAAGGGACATAGTGTACAGAGTTATACTCAGGAATTCAGGAAAAGAGCTTTAACTCTAGGTATTTCATTGGACTCACCTGAGACTTTATTGAAGTATATAGGTGGTCTCCATAGTTATTTAAAGCATACTATACCTATGTTTAATCCCACTAGCTTAGATGATGTATCAGTTAAAGCAACACATCAAGAGGCTAGAGGTAAGAATGTAAACCCAAGGGTTGGGAAATCATCTAAATATTTTGTAAACAAGAATAAAGAAAAGAAGAAATTGAAATGGAAGGAGAGGAAAGCAAACACTATAAACAAGGATAAACCTTCATGCACTCATTGTAAGAAAGAAGGACATGATGAGGCACATTGCTGGTCTTTGCATCCAGAACTGAAGCCCAAGAAGTTTGGGGGTAAGGAGAGAAAGAATGTTGCTGCTATTCAGAAGGACTTGGGGTAAGACTCAGGTGATGAAACAACAGTTATAGCCACAGGAATTAAAGGTAAAGATTCTAAAGCATCCACAAGTAATTCTTCACAATCTGTTGATAATGAAAGTAATGAGAGGAAAAGAAATGAGCTATTTCATATTAGAGTAATTTCCAATTATAATAAGATTGATACTTTATTTGATAGTGGATCACAAGTAAACTTGCTTTATGAAACAATTGTAAAGAAGTTGGGATTAGAAACAAAGCCTCATAAGATGCCATATCCATTAGGTTGGGTGTGTGATAAAAAAAATCTACAAGTAATGAGACAATGTAAACTTAGGTTTGCTATTGGATCAACATTTGTAGATGAGGTTGAGTTAGATATAGTTCCATTGGATATATGTGGTATTGTTTTAGGAAGTCTATACTTGTATGATAGGAAAGCTATTTTCTATAGAGATGAGAATAAGTATCAATTCACTAAAGATGGAATAGCATACACTGTAAGGGCTCATAAACTAAAATATAACTATTCTCTCATAAACCCAGGGTAGGTGAAAATAATTTTGAATTCAAGTAAGAAATTTTTACTAATGGTTGTAAAGGCAAAGGATCCTAAAAAGTCCAATGCATTTGAAGGCTGTGATCCTAGACAGAAAGCTAATTTAGTTAAAGTTGTTTCACAGTATGATATTCTATTTCAAGAACCTAAAGGTTTGCCACCCAAGTGGGAAATAGTACATGATATTCATTTAAAGCAAGATGCTCCACTACCTAACATTGGAATGCACAGGTTATCAGCTTTAGAGAATGTAGAGATAAAGAAGCAGGTACAGGAGTTGCTCGACAAGGGGTTTATACGACCAAGCACATCACCATGTGGATCGCCAATCGTGTTGGTGAGAAAGAAAGATGGTTCCTGGCGAATGTGTATTGATTTTAGAGCACTAAATAAAATAACGAACAAGAATCAATATCCTCTTCCTCGAATAGATGATTTGTTAGATCAATTGAAAGGCGCAGTTTGCTTTTCTAAGTTAGATTTAAGAAGTGGCTATCATCAGATCAGAGTCGCAGAACAGTATGCCTGGAAGACTGCTTTCAAGATAAAGGTTGGTTATGCCTTTTGGCTTAACTAATGCTCCTGCTACATTTATGTGAGTTATGAATGATGTATTTAGACCATTTATTGATGATTGTGTAATAGTTTATTTAGATGACATTCTTGTTTTTAGTAAAACATGGGATGACCATGTAAAGTATGTGAAGTAGACTTTAGATGTTTTAAAAAGAGAAAATCTCTATGTGAAACTATCGAAATGTGAATTTGGTAGAACATCTTTAAATTATTTGGGTTATATTGTAGGGGGTGGTGAATTGAAGATAGATCCCTCTAAGGTTGAAGTCGTTGTGAATTGGCCTAAACCAAAATTTTCTTCAGAAGTTAGGAGTTTCCTAGGGGCAGCACAATACTAGAGAAAGTATATTGCTAACTTTTCATTGATTACAACTCCTTTACATGCTTTAACAAGTTTGAAACAGGTGTTTCAGTGGGGAGGAAAACAACAGAAAGCCTTCGACACCTTGAAAGATAAACTTAGTACAACACCAGTACTAGCACTGCCATATCTTCAACATCCTTTTGAGATTGAGACAGATGCCAGTGACTATGCCATGGGAGCAGTGTTGATGCAACACCGAAAGCCCATATGTTATCATTCTGAGACATTTACTTCTACAGTAGTTAATTATCCTACATATGATAAAGAATTGTATGCATTAGTACAAAGTGTGAAAAAGTGAAAACATTACATAATGGGTAAAGAAATAATCATACATACAGATCATCAACCACTTCAATATTTGCACTCGCAAACTAAATTGCAGCAATCTAGACATTATAGGTGGATGGGTTTTCTACAACAATTCCATCTTGTCATCAGATATAAGAAAGGCATACACAATAAGGTTGCAGATATGTTATCAAGACCAATCATAAATGCATCTACTATACTTAAGCATAACTCAGTACTTCATGAAAGTTACATTGAGCAATATGCTCAAGATATAGATTTTAAAGATGTATATGCAACTTTAAGTCATGGAAAACAGGTAGAAGAATTGGATTATTATGTAAAGGACCAACTCTTATATCATTTGGGAAAGCTATGCATTCCAGAAATTGAAAGAGTTAACATAATTCGAGAAGCACATACTTCTCTCATATCAGGTCATTTCGGTGTAAGTAAAACAGTTGCATAGTTGCAAAGGTTTTGTTATTAGCCAAGAATGCATGAAATAGTTTCTAGATATATCAAAGGGTGTACTATTTGTGCTACAAGCAAGCCCAGTAATATAAAATTAGGCTTGTACACTCCACTCCCAATTCCTTCTCGTCCTTGGGAAAGTGTTTCCATGGATTTTGTTGGGGGATTTCCAATGTCTAGGAAAGGTCATGATTATTTGTATGTAGTTGTGGACAGGTTCAGTAAAATGTGTATTTTGATACTATGTAATAAGCTGCTTATAGCTGAACAAACATCAAAGTTGTTCTTTCAGAATGTATGGGTTCATTTTGGGTTACCCACTTCTATTGTATCTGATCGAGACTCTCGATTTGTTGGGAAGTTTTGGTCAAGTCTATGGGAGTTAATGTACACCAGATTGAAGAAAAGCACATCATTTCATCCACAAACAGATGGTCAGACAGAAGTAGTCAATAGGACAGTGATCCAGTTGCTTAGAGGCTATTGCAGCAAGCATCCCAAGCTTTGGGATGAGCATTTGTGCTATGTGCAGCATGCTTACAACTGTGCCAAACACTCTTCTACTTAGAGGTCTCCTTTTGAGACTTGTTTTGGTTTTATACCAAAGTCTCCCTTGGATTTTGTCTTTGGTAAATACATAGCAATTGATGGACACAGTGATGTGGACAAAGCAACTAAGTTCATTGAACAAATCCAGGAAATTCACTAGGCAGTAGAGGAACAGCTGGAAAGAAGTCAAACCAAGTACAAGGCAAGACATGATAAGCATCGAGTTGAGAATAGTTTCCAAGTTGGTGATCAAGTCTGGTTGTATATCAGCAAAGACAGAATGCAGGGTGAAGGTAAGAAGCTTAAACCAATAAGGTATGGACCTTTCAAGATACTTGAAAAAACTTGTGAAAATGATTTTCGCCTTGATTTACCAGCTTATATGTAGATCTATTCGGTCGTTAATGTTGAAAACTTGAGATTGTATGAACCTTCACTGATTGAATATCCTGAAGAGTAGGGTCAGTTGCCTTCTATTGAAGATCTGTTGCCTGAGTATCTCAATGAGTTGCAGGAGGACACAGTTATGGATAGAAAGGTGAGAACTACGCGTCTAGGGGATGTTGAGTAACTGAAAGTAGGACTCAAGGGTTCAAATCCAAGCAAGTCACGATGGATAGAAATTGGACAAGTGAAGGAACAATATCCTCACTTGATCGATGCCTAAAACCAACTTTTGGTGGTCCAAAAGCTTTTCAGTGGGGACGCGTGATCCAAAATGGATCTTAAACCTCTAAGTCTTCAAATATTGGAAATAGCGTATCAAAGTCAAAACACTAAGGAATGGTGGAAAACATAGGACGCAGAGAAAAACACTAAGGAATGGCGGAAACCCAAGAGAAGCAGAAATGATGTATTGTTGAATCGGAGTTGTTGGATATGGCAGATAAACGGTCAGGATTGAATCGATGATATCGCAATCGGAGGTGGCCAACCGAACGTATCGGAGGCAGCCATTGGGAATTGCGATCAGTGATCCAGTGATTAAACGTGAGCTGTCGGAGCGGGCGTGCAGATCCAATGGTGGGGATCACATTATTGCATTGCAATTTTACCAAAGGGAGGACTTATCGGTAGGCCAAAAGACCATGCAATATGTGATTTCTGCTTTATCCCATCACAAAGATCCAAAGGAGAAGGACTAAAGCATGAAGCATTAAGAAAGGCCAAAGTGTGATTGCGATTGTGATCGGCAATATTTATTGCATTGCAAAAGGGTAAGGACCATTGATCAACCATGATACTGCCGTTGCACTGATTGCCGATACGGCTGATCAGAACAATCAGGGATCAGAGATCGGGCAAACAGCACAAAGGGAGCATTAACCACCACGACATGTGACTTGCGATAAGCACGAACTTGAAAGGATAATAGGGCAGGCTTTATGAAATTTGAGTTCCAACTCAAAGTTTCGTGGTCGAATTTTTCAGTATTTCCAATGTATTTCCGGGTATTGTTATGTTTGAACAAAAAGTGTTATTTTCAAGGTTTTGTTCCGAATAAAGGTCGAACAGTTGGGTTCACCTACGCCCGCCAATCCTTTCATTCAAATTGTTTCTATTAGGAACAATTGTTCCCCGCTATAAGCAGTAACCATGTAACTAAAACGTGTTATAAAAACACGAAATAACACAAAACTGAAAGAGAGTTCAGCAGTTCAGAACTAAACAGATAAACTGTGCCAAAACGGACAGAGAGCCAGAGAGCCAGAGTACAGAGGTGGAAAGCTGAGTAGAGCAGAGCCAGAGAGGTTATGAAGTCATCTAGGGGGTTTGGAGGTCATGACACTTTAATTTAAAGTGTAAACTCTGTGTATTGCCACTGACTGTTGTGTTGAGATTGAGTGTTTGAGCTCACACTTGTAATCTCTGTTTTGAAGAAATAATATAGAGGTCGCACTGAAATCTTGGACCAAGAGACATAGCCAGGAAGTCTGGTGAACTCCTTTATCACTTGGCTGTGTTGATATGTGTTTATTTATGCCTTTTAATTGTTGATTGTCTATATTATTCGCAATATTATCGATCCGTTGTACTAAGTAATATAGGCTTTTCCTGCACATAAGTTTGTAATACCTTAGTCTTTATTTAAGATCACATTTCAGATCAACTATAACAATAGTTCCACTTCCTAATCATTATCACTAAAGAATTTCCAAAATTTATAGTTCTTACTTCCCCCATGTTTATCAGTGAATGGTGAAGGCTTGCTTTATTTTTTTATGTAAATATTTGAAAAACATATTCACTCTAAATCAATGTTATTTTTCTAGAATATTTGTGAGCCCTAAAATCGTCCTTAATGTATTAATGAGACCAAATGAAAATGATTATCTATATCAAGAATTTTAACATTTTATCATAGTGTAAAATTAAATTCCATAAGTAGTGTTTCCCTTTTAGTGTATTTGTAGTGTTGTAAACATACATGCCTTTTGCTAATGTTTTTCCAAGCATCCAAAATTGTTGTGTCACTACTGTGTTTATACATTCCTTTCTCAGTGACATCTATTTTAAAATGATACTTATAGTCTATGTACTTCAACCTAAAATATTATTTGTGATTCTTCTTTATTGTAGTGACACCTTAGTGGTCATAGTATATCATTATCATCCATTCATCAATTAAGACTTGTTCCCTAACCATAATTTCCACAAAATTTCCTTGCATAATCATGTACATGTATAATTGTTATATTATATTCTAACTAATATCTCCAACATTAAGGAGTGTAGGCTTAGCCATCCACGTTGTAACAATTATGGCAATACAAAACTAAGATGGCTAAAGAATTGAATTATAAAGAAATAGTAAGGAATTACCTTCCTTGTTCTTTCTAAATATAAAAATATCACCTTCAACATTAAATTTGAATTTTATTAATTGTATAAATATGAATTGTAAACTTATGTGCCTTTAGGCAATGTTTCCATATCATTATTTTATTAATTGTTTTTAGTCTTACTCGATTTCAAACATTTCTTTTATAGTAAAATTATTTAAAACTCATAATATAAAATATAATTTAGATTAAATAATCTAGACACTTTTAATACTTCCATGACTCCAATTGCAAATAATAACTTTAAATTATAGTCTAAATCAAAATTGTATTAATTATATAAATATAAATTGTAAACTTATGTTTCTCTAGATAATATTTCCATATTATTATTTCATTAATTTTGTAATCTTATCTTATTTCAAACACTTCTCATAAAGTTAATGTATTTAAACCTCACATCATATTTAGGATTCCTCTTTAGTGTAATAGCATTTTGATGATTATAATAAACCATTAGTATTTTTCAAAATAATTAAATATAATTTTTTTTAACTGAACTATTAATTCCATAATGTTTTCTTGCATGATTATTTGATGGACTTTCACTTGAAATCTATGTTATAGGAAGCCATTAACCATTATTATTATTCTTAAAATTATAAGTGTCATCATTAAAGAGGAATGTAGGGTTATTTTTCAACTTTATAATTTGTAACGAACAAGGTTTGTATACGCAACGAAGTAATCTTCAAAAGATTTGGAAGACATAAACATCCATATAAGATAGTAATTGTCTATTGAATTTTATATAAAAATTGATGAGATAGGAAATGATTACAATGAGGGTGAGGGCCTGCTTATATACCCTAGGAAGGTACATTTTCACCAACACTTATGTCCTTAGGGACATAGATTTTCATTAACTAGTTACTAATTAATAATTATTTATTATTATTATAGTTTTACATCATTTATATTATTTTATATAATTTTTTATTCATAACATTGCTTTACTCTTCAAAAATATTTGTCCTCAAAGCTTACTCATGAAATGGCTTGATCTATTTTCCTATTTTGAGTGTCTTCTCGTCGTGGAATTGTCATCCTCGTTGACACAAGATGATAAGATCTTCCGAGTGATAGATAAAATTGTCAGGCTGAGAACGGATATGTAACGAACAAGGTTCGTATATGCGGCAGAGTAATCTTCAAAATACTTGGAAGATGTAAACATCTATAATAGGATAGTAATTGTATATTAAATATTATATAAAAAATGATGAGATATGAAATGATTGCAATAAGGGTGAGGGCCTGCTTATATACCCTAGCCAGGTATCTTTTCACCAATAGTTTTGTCCTTAGGGACATACCGTTTCATTAGCTAGTTACTAACTAATCATTATTTATTATTATTATAGTTTTACATCATTTATAATATTATATATAGTTTTATTCATAACATGGTCTTCCTCTTCAAAAAACTTTGAGGATGAAAGGGATTGATCTCTTTTCATATTTTGTGTGTCTTCTAGTCGCGGAATTGTCATCCTCGTTGACACAAGACGATAGGATCCTCCGAGCGATAGATAAAATTTTCGGGTTGAGAATGGATCTGACCATCCTAGATTAATATTTTGTGGAATGTTTCGATCATTGGAAATTGGTAATGAATTGTTATCATAGGACTAGATTCTACAAACTTCAGTATTCCTTGGAACATAAATTTGTTGCTTCCGTTCTGATTTGTTCAAATATGTAGACTGATTTAGTTATCTTGTTTGTGATTCATACATCGATAAGGAGTTCTTTTGGTTGGACTTTCCCTTATCTTGTGTGTGGTAGTTTCTTGATTTATTTTAGGTACTGTTGTAGTTGAACTGACTACTGAATCATGACTTGGAATTTCCATTCTTTGAACTAAAACTTTTGAATATGTTTTAATTTCTATTGGTCTCTCGTCTTCTTGCGTTGTATTATTGACTGGATCAGTATTTGTTCCTCTTTATATAAAAGTTCCTATTTTTTTGAATCAACTTTATTTTGGTCTTCAAGCTTCTCATATTTTAAACACTTGATTTTTTTTAATAACATTTGGTTAAGGTTATTTAAGCATAATCTTTCCTCGTCTTTTCCCAATAGACTTTTGTTGAGTTCCTTTCCAGAAATTTACTTTTCTTGCTTTAACTTGAGTTTCTTAGCTTTAAATTTTCTCACTTGTGTAAGTAGTTTCTGATTATGCTCCTTCAAACATGAATTTTCCTTACTTTTGTTAGATATGACTTCTTCAATATTTTTCCGCTTCTTTGATACTTTTTTCCGATTCACTTGAAACATTAGTTTCGTAATATATTTAAGATCTTTTGATGAAGGAATTATCAGTTATTATTTCATTGTCATTTCTTGTAACGTGACCATCTTCTTCTTGAAAGGGAACATCAAGATTTTTTTTTTCTATGTTTAAAATGAACGTACCTAATTCCTTGAACCAAGGTCGATTGAGAATTATGTCAACCTCTTTGTCAAGCATAGTTACGACATGAAATTGAGATATTTACTCATAATGATCAATTGTCACTTGTAAATTATTAATTTCATATTCTTTTTCGCCAAAAATACGTTTTCGCTCACCTATATTTCGCTCTAGAACTAACAATTAATTTTCCAAATTAATACTAATGTAATTATCATCGATGTTTGGATTAATAACGGTACTAATATTTTTCCTTTGGATACACCCTTTAATGTAAATGATATAATATCTACAATTGGGATACATTTGTTGGAAAAACTCCCTTCCTTTATTTTCAAATTAGGCTCCATTTTTTTTTTCTTTTTTTTTCTTCAGAGATTGACTCTATTTGTATTAGTCAATAATTTGGTTTTTCTCCTCCCTTTACTCTTGGAAAATTTCTCATTAATTTTGATTTATTTTAATTAATTCTTTTATAATTGAATTGGAATTTTCCCCTTCCTTCTTCTTACTTCAACCCTTTCTCTTCTTCTTTTATTTTGTATTTTTTTTAACTTTCTTTTTCTTTTCTTTTTTTAACTTCTTTATATATATATATATATATATATATATATATATATATATATATATATATATATATATATTTATTTATTTATTTTATTTTTTTAATTTTTAATTTTAATTTTTAATTTTAATTTTAATTTTTTATTTTATTTTTCTTTATGAAAAGTTACAACCCTAGTGAAACGTGACTATTCATCTCTTTGTGGTATAATATAAAATATATGTCCACTTATGTGCTTTTGGTTCGGTGAATTTTCTCTACATAAAAAGTAAAACTTACCATTCACATAAAGAGATTTTGTATTCCTTTTGTTCATATTTTACCTTGAAAATACGATGGGAAAATACCATGGGTTGCTAAAACCACGATCTTGTAAACCACTTAATGAAGAATCAAGATATTCTTATATACTCTTCATTTTCTTATGTATAGTTTTAAAGATATTTGGAAATATTCCCTTTTGACTTTATCATGCACTTTTTATGAATAATATAGAACTTTTTTATATATACGAATGTTCTCCTTTAAAATTTACATCAGACTATTTTTTGTGCTAGAATCATTGAAATGTCAATGGCCAAATGCCCATTTTTTTAATTATTATTATTATTATTATCATTATATAACTCTTTTCTTTTATAATCTTTTTTCCAATTCATTTTTTTAATTCTTTTTTTTTTTAAGTGGCCAGGGACCTGACTAGAAATGGAAAAACTTCAACTTGTGTAGCGAAACGCTTAAGTACACTAGCAAGTTCTTGGAGCTACTGAGGTATGTGCCTTACCTCAAGGAGGATAAGGCCAAGATTCGGAGATTCACTAATGGGTTACCGATGGAATTCAAAGATAGAATTGAGTTCGATGAGCCTAGATCATTCGAGGAGGTCATCCGAAAGCTAAAGCATTTCTATGAACAATCAAAGCACAGATCCGAGACTAATCCAGATTGGAAAGGCAATGCAAAGAACAAAGGAAAATAGGACAAGAAGTGGCAAGAACTCAAGGTACAGGTAATAAAGAGAATGCAGCGCCCTCTAAGAAGGTCAATGCATCAAACAAAAGATAGGAATTTTGATCGGAAGAGCATAATAAGGATGCAAGCTGGAAGCCTATAGAGTTTTGGACTTGTGGCAAAGGTCACTGCAGGAGATATTGTCTGCAGAATCAAGATGGTAGGCCTCCAATATATAGTGCGTAGGACGCACAGAATGTTGGGGATGTTGGTCAGAACATTCCTTGTATCTATGCAACATTAAATAACAAATAGGCAGACCATTCGACATCTATCATTGATATGGACGGTAAGATTTGTGATCAAGTTATTTCTATTTTGGTTGACCCTGGATCTAATTATAGCTATGTTAATCTTGACTTGGTGGATTAGTGTGGTTTGAGTAAGGAATTGCATGTAGAATCTTGGTTAGTGCAGTTGGCTACAGGTACAAAGAATCTAGTTCATCATTGGGTAAGAGCATGTGAATTTGATTTGAATGGTATGCCTACTATAGCAAATTTGAATGTATTACTGTTTGGATCATACAGTATGTTGTTGTGCATGGACTGGTTGTACCTTCATATAACCAAGGTGGATTGTTATGACAAATCCCTTGAGTGTGTTGATGACAATGGGGAACCAAGAGTCTTAAAGGGAAATAAGAAATCCACATCAGTTAGGATGGTAACAATTATGCAGGAAAAGCACAGCTGCAGGAAATGATGTATGTTATTCATAGTGCACATTTCTAGTGAAAAAGGTAAGGAAGTTGAGGATGCAAATGTTTTGAGTAGGTACCCATTTGTATAGTAGTTTTAGGATGTATTTCCTGAGGAAATTTCAGAGTTTCCACCTCACAGGGAGGTAGACTTTTCTATTGAGTTGGTGCCAAGGGTAGCTCCGACATTAAAAGCACCTTACAGGATGAGCACACTTGAGTTGGTAGAATTGAAGTTTGAGTTGAAGCAAATGTTGGACAAGGGATACATTAGGCCAAGTGTATCACTTTGGGGCGTACCAATATTGTTTGTAAAGAAGAAATATGGTACTCTCAGATTATGCGTTGACTATAGGAAGTTGAGCAAAGTGACCATTAAGAATAGGTATCCAATATTGAGGATTGATGACTTGTTCGATCAGTTGAAGGGAGCAACAATGTTCTCAAAGATTGATCTAAGATGCAGATATCATCAGGTATAAATCAAAGAGGAGGACATTTACATGACAACTTTCTGGACTAGGTATGGGCGTTATGAGTTTGTTGCAGTTCCATTCGGTTTGACTAATGCACCATCTACATGTATGTACTTGATGAATAGTGTATTGCATTCATAGTTGGATAAGTTTGTTATTATGTTCATTGATGACATATTGGTATATTTTAAAAATGAGGAAGCGCATGCCAAGAATTTAGCAGCAGTGTTGAGGTTGTTGAGAGAGAATCAATTGTATGCTAAGCTCAACAAGTGTGGTTTCTTTCAGACTGAGGTACATTACTTGGGGCATGTTGTCTCCAAGGAGGGAATTGCAGTAGATCCAAAAAAGACAAGGGACATCATGGAGTGGGTATCTCCTAGGAATGTAGATGAGGTGAGATCCTTCATTTGGTTGGCAGTTTATTGTCAGAGGTTCATCATGAACATCTCACATGTTGCTTATCCTATCACATCCTTGCAGAGAAATGTTAAGAATTTTAAGTGGAAAAAGGAGTGTGAGGCTAATTTTGAGCAACATAAGAAGTTGTTTACACATGCACCCTTGTTAAAGATTGCAGATCTGAACAAAGAGTTAGTAGTATGCATAGATGCTTGCAAGAAAGGACTTGGTGGAATCCTTATTCAGGATGGATAGGTGGTATGCTATGAGTCGTGAAAATTGAATGAGCAAGAGCAAAACTACCCCACACATGATCTTGAGTTGGCAACGATCATACATGCATTAAAGATATGGAGACACTATCTTCTGGGCAGAAGATTTGTGTTGATGAGTGATCACAGTGGGTTACGATATCTATTTGACAAACCAAACATGAATGGTAGGCAGGCTCGGTGGTTTGCCACGATTAGTGAGTTTGATTTTGAGATCAAATACATCAAAGGTAAACATAACAAGGTGGTAGATTCCCTTAGTAGGTGAATATAGGTAAATCACTTAGCAGCTATGAGCTCCTATGGGATAGACTTACAAGATAGGATCTTGCAGACAAGTTAGTAGGATGTAAGGTATATGGAGATTATGCATAGGTTGTAATAGAGTACATGTACAGGTACAGGTAGTAGTACAGGTACAGGTAGTGGTACAGGTACAGGGTGCAGGTGCACAGGATGTGGACTATGGCCTTACAACAGACCGATTAGTTAGATTCAAAGACAAGATATGTGTGCCAAATAGTAGTGAGCTCAAGAAGGTGATATTGAGAGATTTTCATGTGAAACAATATTCGGGTCACCCAAGTTATCAGAAGACATTGACTGCAGTAAAGACTTTTTATTATTGGCCAAATCCGAAGAAGGATGTAGTAGAATATGTGGCTAGGTGTTTCGATTATTAGCATGTGAAGGAAGAATGTAAGCATCCACGTGGGCTACTATAGCCGATTGTGATTCCAGAATTGAAATGGGAAGTCATTTCCATGGAATTCATCATAGGTTTGCCAAGGACAATGAGACAACATGATTCCATCATGGTTATTGTGGACATGTTAACAAAGGTTGCACACTTCATTCCAGTGAAGTCTATATTCTCAGATAGCAATGTAGCACAAGTATTCATTAGAGATGTGGTCTGGCTGCATGGTGTTTCGAAGAATATTGTGTCAGACAGGGATGCAAAGTTCACTTCCAACTTTTGAAAGGATTTATTTGCAGGTTTGGGCACAAAGTTGGCCTTCAGTAAAACTTATCATCCGCAGATAGATGGACATACAGAGAGGGTCGACAACATATTGAAGGACATGTCGAGGATGTATGTGATGCATCAACAATGAAAATGGGAGGACTATCTTCCACTAGTAGAGTTCGCTTACAACAATGGGTATCAGGAATCTTTGAAGATGATTCTGTTTCAGGAATTGTATGGGTAGAGTTTTAATACTCCCATCAGTTGGAGTGATCCAGTTAATAGGGTGTTGATTGGACCGAACATGTTGGCGGACATGGAACAAGAAATGCAGGTAATCAAGAAAAATCTAAAGGCATCGTAAGATAAGGAGAAGAGCTATGCAGATCAGAACATGTTGTTCAAGGAGTTCTAGGTTGGGGAACAAGTGTACTTGCACATCAAACCAAAGAAGAGATCCTTACAGATTGGATCATGTGCCAAGCTGACACCATGGTTTTGTGGACCCTTAAACATTGTTAAGAGGATTAAGCCGGTAGCATATTGACTCGCACTTCCTCCGATAGTGAAATTCCATGATGTTTTCCATGTGTCATTGCCTAAGAAATATGTTAAATATGTTGATCATGTGATTGACTGATTTGTATTGCAGGTGGAACCAAATGGAGAATTCCAGCTGGGGCCTCAGTGTATATTGTAGAAAAATGTGCTCATTCTCCGGAACTGAGGAATCGAGCAAGTTAAAGTGAAATGGAAGCAATTTGGGCCCGATGAAGCTACATGGGAGATGGAGGATTAGATGCAGGCTATGTATCCTTCCTTGTTTTTTGGTTGAGGCAAAGTAGTTTGGTATGGTGTTTTGGTAGATGTCTTGGTATATGTTTTGGTACATGTTTTGGTGATGTTTGGTATATGTACATATGTATATGGATGTAAATATTTCCATGAGCTATCTTATAAAGCTCAAATAAGAGGCATGGGTGTCATGTCATTATGCTATTATGTTTTTTATGTTTTCATGTTGGTTTGCTTCCGAGTGGTTTGATCATTATAAATACTACAACGAGCTTAGTTATAAAGCTCCATCGACAACATCTTTTGCTTACTATAGTCTTATGGTTATAGGTGTTGTTGAACACTGAGGACAATGTTCCCCTAAGGAGGAGGGTTCTATAACATCCCTAGTGAAACTTCCATGTAATAAAAGTTAAAACGGGAAAAATAATAACCACGATTGATGGGACACGTATTCCAAGATGAAAGTTGGGCAATACATCCTAGTGTGGGTGTTCATTTGGTTAGTATTGGCAAAGGAAATTGGGAAAGGGAATGGCTAAGGATTTGGAAAGGGAAAATGACATTTTGGCACATTTATTTATGAAAATAATGGAAATTAGGAGAAAAGGGAGGTGAAAGGTCACAAGTTGCATGTGAGGAGGAAAATGAGGAAAATTAATGGAAAATTAAGAAAATAGAGGCCTCATTCATAGAAAGGATTTTGAGGACCAGTACACAGAATTTTGTCAGTTTAGTTTTGGAGCTCTCTCATTATTCTCTCTCTCTCTCTCTCTCTCTCTCTCTCTCTCTCTCTCTCTCTCTCTCTCTCTCTCTCTCTCTCTCTCTCTCTCTCTCATACTCTTGGATACTTAAAGTTTTCTCGTAGCACTCTTGGAGCGTGTGGCACACTTAAATTTTTGGAGAATGAAGGTAAAGGAAGAGCAATAAATCACAAGAGGACATCAAGATTAGCAACTACAATGGGTTTTGCTTGCAAGTCCCGAGTTGCATGTATATTTTCCTCACTAGTTTTCGCATGCATGGCATATGCATGTGGATTATCTGTCATGATCTGTCACAGACATGGAGGATTGCCTAGATTGATAGTGGATTTCCTAGCCTTTCCATTTCCTACATTGCCATGGAGATTGTGGATTTATTTCCTTGTTTTGTTTTGGTTGGTTCTCATATTTCCTTAGCTTGGGTTGAGTTACTACTCTTGGAAGCCTTGGTTGGACAAACGCTCTGGAAGCCCTATAACAACTTTGGTTGAGTTACTAGTCTTGGAAGCCTTGATTGGACAAACGCTCTCGAAGCCTTTGGTGGGTTTAGTTACTAGTCCTGGAAGCCATGGTTGGAAAAACACTATGGAAGCCTGGAATAATTTGTGGGTTGAGTTACTATTCCTAGAAGCCTTGGTTGGAAAAATGCTCTGGAGCCCTAGAAGGCTCGGATAGAGACCAATCTAATGATGGTTTTGCGATGTCCAACTGTGAGGTGGAATCACTGTTTGTTGGGTTGAGGTGGATGGCCTCAAGAAGCCCTAGATGATTTTGGTTTGATGTGTTCTATGATTTCCCACATTTATGATTGGAATATGGCACAGGGGGTGAATGGATGAAGAGATATTTGCTCAGCCATTCTATGGTCAGGTGGAATATGGAAGTCTCATCCCGGGTTTCAATTTTGCATCATCAATATGAGGTTATTTTTCCTTGTATTTCTATGACTATTAGACTGGTTTATATGTGGGTTATATGGCTGGGATTTCATTGGTATTTCTATTTCTATTATGTTGGTTATGTATATGTTTTATGATAGTACCTATGTATGGCTCTCATCATGTTTTTACTAATAAATGAATGAACAATGTATCTATGACCTAAAGGATGAAATGCCAGTTAAGGTGTTGAGGAATCAATGTTTCTTAGCGATTCTCGGCTAGGTATGAGACCCCTATGCTCATATATGTTAGTTACACCTATAGATTACATATTCATGATATGTTTGGCGAAATGCATGTCATGGCTAGTAGGGTTCCAGTCAAGCTATTGTTCAAGTAATTGTATTTGTACTATAATTTCCCTATTATCTTACTGTTCTGAAGGTGTCATTCAATTATGGGCAGTGACCTGGGTTCTGGGCCTGAAAAAGTGCTCAAATCCTAGGGACGTTGGCACAACACTGAACAAAATAATCCCTGGATGTTGGCATGCCTTGTCATGAGTGCGTCTAGAGCCCCCTAGACATTGGTAGGCCTATAGCATGGGAGCGTGAAGGGGTCAAGTTGTCAAAAATCTAAGTGGGACCCAAGGGCTGGTTGGCAAAAAGGTTGGGATGGTTCCTGAGGGTCCTAATGTTGATGTTGAAGGTTTGTATGTTGTGTTTCTGTCGATTCCACTTCCTTAACGTAACTTAGGAGGTCGAATCATATCATAGTGGCCTCTCGTCACATATTTACCCCGGTTGGCCAGTTACTTGGGTAGATATGGGAGGAGGGTGTTACAAGTGCAGTTGTGAATTAAAGATCAACTGCATCTGACCCTTCATCATTTGGAGTCCCTGGGGTAACATTTCAAAAGGAAGTTTGTAGAACCCAGGTTTGGAAATTTTCCTTCAGTTAGGGACTAGTTATATGTGAAATTTATAATGTTGAAAGCAGTGAAGTATGAATTCATATTTTCAGTTAAATATACAATTTAATACTCCACACTTTTTCAATTCTTATTTGTCAATCAAGGACAAAATGCATTTCCTTTAAAGGGATGGCCATTGACTGTAAGTGTCTTCTTAATTAGGAAAATTTGCAATGATATTATTGTCTCGCCACATCTCGCTTCCGCCATTTTTCTTGTATTTTTCCTATTTGGCATTTGTGACCTTTTGTTTATGGTAAGTTTGTTTTGAAAACTCATACTTCAACTTGAAAGATGTTCTAAGTAATTTTTTGTTATAGAAAGTTAAAACCTATATTTTTTTCGTAGTTCATAATATTTAGCATCGCAGTAGTGTTAGAGTTTAAGAAGTCAACATTGTGGAAAATGTGGGCATGATAGTTAAATAAAACATATCTAATGTTATGTGCTTATGTATCAGATGGAAGTCTAGGAAGAATACAAATGTGCAGGAGGGATTGACCTAAACATTGTTCTTTAGGAGATATAAGTGGACATAGTTGAATTGAATGGGTGGCCATAGTGTTGTAATTCTAAAAATTGGAATGAAGGGCATAGAATTATATGAAAGACACCTTTATTTTGAATGTACATGTATATATTATGTTATCCAAATAGTAAAATTATTCAAGTTTTAGTGCATATGTTCCAATATAACTTGTGTTTCTGTGTGATAATTTCTAAGTGTTTGTGTATTCCAAGTGGATTCACACATGGTGCATAATTGGATTAAGATAAATAAATCATTAACTTTTAGCTGAGGTGTACTAAATTGTTCCAGTGAGACAATACTCCATTTCCGCAGGGACACAACCAAAATTTTCTTATAGATTTGCAAAGAGGTTGATTAAAGCAAGGTTCAATACCAAGAGGCATAAACTGGTTGTTTAGGGTTACTAAAGTTATGAGACTCAAATTTATTCTAAAGTGCATTTGGATGGTTTTGAGGGAATATGTGAATGTTTAAGATAAATATTTACTTTCTATAACAAGGCATATTAATGTATGTGGAAATGAACATCAGTTTTTAGTTTTTAAAAATTACGTCCACAGGTGTTGGATCTTAGGATCTTAGGATGCACACCAGAAATATTTCCCTTTGCAAATACAATTTATTCCAACCATTGAAATTTATCATTGCAAATACAATTTGTTCGAGTAAGATTTGCAGCTATAGCTCATTTAGTCCAGAGTTCACCAAAATGGCCATTAAGGTTGGGTACATGTTTGAAACTCTTACATACTGACTTGGAAAAGAAGGTAATCAATCTGAAACAATTTTCCTAGTTATTGTTATTGTGTTCATTGCTTTTGTTCATGTTCTGATTACCATATTACAATTCTGAGCCTTTTTTTAATCCTTTGTGTGAAATTTGAAGTTCTATTGCACCTTTTGTCCTTGAATTTACACTCAACCAACATGAATTTACTCTCCATGATAGGAATTGGTGCCTTATTTGCTGCATGCAAGCGAGATAATACATTACATGTTGCAACCCTTTATTTTGTATACTTACAAACAAAAGCTAACATGAAGGAAATGAAAGAGAAGAAATTGAACCATTTTTTCTTCACAGGGTAACATCACAACCATACCCTTCTTTTGGAACCTTGAATCCTATACATCTTATTGTCACAATGAAAGCCATGATGTGGATGTAGGGGATGAAGACAATGGGTGCACTTTTTGTCTCTTCGTGTTTTATTCTTTTTAGTAGGTATGTGCAACGAAGTTCCCCTAAGAGCATAAATTATATAGCATGTGGATATATGAATTTTGAATTGGTATCTTAACGTGGTCTATATAATCAACTAATATACCCGGGCATCAAAATGGAAGTGATCAACACCATTCCAGTTATCCAAATCATAGGAAGTGTAATGTTTGAAACATGCAGCAACCTTTAGTCTGTTAGGATCCAAACTATTTTTTAACTGTAATCCCCTCACATAGTTGGCGACATATTGACTAACAAGTAAAATACTCTCTCTTGGAATCTATTAAACTCGTCCCCGTCTAGGATCACGAAATATATTCACATTAAGCCAATATGCCAATCCTACCAATCTTGTCTTATACATTACACGAGCCTATGGTGATATCGGATGCACATGAAATTCCAGTTAGAGTTGTTTTTACCAAATTCAATCCATCCTGAAATAGATTGGTTATAATTTGTAGTAAACTGTAAACATACTGATGAATGCCTGAGAATTAAAATTTCCAACTACAAATTCATGCGACTATGGCTAATCCTATAAATCTAAAAGATAATCAGAAATTGATTCATTTTTAGTAAAATCTAAACATAGTGATGAATGCCTAAGAATTAAAATTTCCAACTACAAATTCATGCGACTATGGCTAATCCTATAAATCCAAAAAATAATCAGAAATTGTTTTTTCTTCATTTTCTAGCTTTGAATGACATTTTGTTTACTAATTTTTATCTTCATGTCATGATTCTTCTGGAATTTATGCCTTACGACATTTCTTCATTTTCTAGCTTTGAATGACATTTTGTTTACTAATTTTATCTTCATGTCACAATTCTGGAATTTATGCCTTACGACATTTCCTTTGCAACATCTAGTGCAATGTAATATTCCCTTTTCTGGATGTGGTCAAAATGGACGGAATCTACCCATGGTATTTACCATGTATTTTCCCATGGGATCTGTTCATAGTATTTGTCTTCATTTTTCGAGGGAAAATAATAAAATAAGGTTTCTAGAGAGTCCCTAAAGCTGCCATGATGCATAACTCTAATACCACTATAAGATTCCCAATAGAAAAATTCTGGAGGGATCTAGATCACCAAAATGTTCCAATTAACAACTAGTATTAGATCTTTTTATAATGCATGCATTCACAATTAAAGCATATTTTCCAAAACACAGAACACAAATAACCCAAAAATAACAACCACTTTATTTTAATAAATAACTACAAGACAATGTATGGCAAGACTACTGCTAAACAAAATCTCGACCAACTGAACTCTGAAACACAATCGTGGACCCTGGATGGATCCCCCAAACAATTATACTCACGAGGTTTTCGTCCCTGGGTGAAACTGGAATTGGCCTTGCCAAGTTCTCAACAAGAAAAAAGATAGACAACTCAGGATGATACAAATGCCTAGCTCCTATACCCTTTAATAGGCTTACAACTCAGGATGATACAAATGCCTAGCTCCTATCCCCTTTAATAGGCTTGAGGGATGCTGTAAAAACCTTATTTTATTATTTTCCCTCGAAAAACAAAGACAAATACTATGGGCAGTCCCATGGGAAAATACCATGGGTAGATTCCGTGCATTTTGACCACATCCAGAAAAGGGAATATTACATGCAATTGCTAGTTATAACTTACAACTAATTATAACTGCACTCATTTCTTTTCGTGAACAAGTGGATATATATATATCTATATATATATATATATATATATATCTATATATATATATATATATATATATATATATATATATATATATATATATATATATGATTATGACTAAAAGAATTGTGTTCATTAACTCTTCAATGAATAAATACATTTCGAGCAGCGTCAAATTCACATTTTTTAGTTACACTTATTCATACAAGAAATTACAATATTTATTAAAATCAAATTGATAAATTTTCTTATGTTTAATCAAATTTATTATTTAAATTATGACATTGAAAATTTAAATCATATTAAAAACTAATTTTTAAGTTACCAAATTTTAAATATAAGAATATTACAATTTCAATTGCAAGTGGGATAGAATCTTTTTTTACTATTCATAGACCAAAATGCTAGAAGTGTCATGATAAATTAATCCACACCATTGTTAATTACCTTTTCAAATGTAATTAGCAATTTTTTTTAAAACTATCTAATACTGACAATTTTAAAGTTTACATATCATTATCCATATTTACATACATTTTAAAATTTCCAGCTTTAAGGCTCCATGGAGCCATAAAAATCCTAACATGGGGTTACACAGGAGTTTGATTGAGAGTTAGTTTTAATGCTAGATGGAGCTATTTTTTAACGCTTAAATGCTCAATTATAACATCTTTTTTTAAAGTGTAACCCAACTCCATTTTTTGACCCATAAGTAGTAATAGTAGTAGTACTAATAATTGAATGTTACTATTAAACTAGACACAAAATTGATATATGAAAGACTCCTTTGTTTTTTCAACAAATTGTTTTTTAAACAAAAGACTCACTTCCACTCAACAATTTGATTGCTAAAATCTAGTAAGATGTACACACTCTACCCAACCTGAATTAGAACTTATATCCTCTTAGGAAAAAATACATGCTCTTACAAACATACCTATAAAACAAGATTTAAAACGATTAAATTCCCATATATTCCTAAATTTCTTAAAAAAAAACAAAAACAACATCATAAATCATAAATTAAATTATATAATAAGAAGAAATTAATACAAATTAAATTAAATAATAAAATTTCATATTAAAAAATATAATCTTAATCTTAGTACAAATTTAAAATAAAATTAATTAATAATATAATAAAGATTAGTTATAATCAACTTAATTTTATCTCTCATATATATAACCGCTTTATTCAATGGAATAAAATGTATTCGTATCTAAACAAATTTTCCAATTCATACCATCACTATTGATTTTTCTTTTAATTCGATTTAGAATAAATCAAAATTGGTTTATAAGAATACAAACTTGGCCTATGGGAAAATGTAAACTTTGATAAATAAATAGATTTGATTACACTAGGAAGTGAAAGTTTATGTGTCAATGTAATCAATTATTGATATTGTTTTTTTTTATATCACGTCAACCATAATAAGTGGTTCTTTTCTTATCGAGCAAACTAATTAAATTCGATAAATAAATAGATCTTATTAAATTTTAAATTAAGAGTGAATTTAGTAGGAAGTCACACTAATGTGTAATTATTTTAATAATTTGAGGTGTAGTTTAGCTTATAAACGAAATGGATTTTTTATAACTATTTTTTTAATTAATTTTAATCAAAGGTGTTGAATCCATTTATGAATGCAAATATGTATTTTAAACAACAAAAAATCTTAAAATTGTATTGCCAAATATTAGTGAATTCTGGTGAAAATCTTAAAATTGTATTGCCATTTGATGTTGTCTTTTTTATCACGTCAAGATTTTTACAGTGTTGAATCCATTTATGCATTCAAAAATGTATTTTAAACAACAAAAAATCTTGAAATTGTATTGCCGAATTTTGGTGAATTCGGTGAAAAAGGCTATTTCATCTATAAGTTAGACAACGCTATTTGATATTGTCTTTTTTAGGGTGTTGAATTTATTTATGCATTCAAAAATGTATTTTAAACAACAAAAAAACTTGAAATTGTATTGCCGAATTTTGGTGAGTTCAGGTGAAAAAGGTTATTTCATCTATAAGTTAGACAACGCTATTTGATATTGTCTTTTTTAGGGTGTTGAATCCATTTATGCATTCAAAAATGCATTTTAAACAACAAAAAATCTTGAAATTGTATTGCCGAATTTTGGTGAGTTCAGGTGAAAAAGGTTATTTCATCTATAAGTTAGACAACACTATCTGATATTGTCTTTTTTATCACGTGAACTATAACAAATTGTTCTCATACTATGGAACAAACCAATTAAATTTGATATATAAATAAATTTTATTAAACCTTAAATAAAGAGTGAATTCAGTAGGAAGTGACACATTTTAATAATTTGATATTATATTTTTTATCATGTGAACTATAATGAGTCATTCTCATTAGGAAGTGACACATTTTAATAATTTGATATTATATTTTTTATCATGTGAACTATAATGAGTCATTCTCATTTTTTCAGGATGGGAAAACTTATCATAGCTCACATGTTTAACCCTTAGTGGTCCGTAAAGATGCAGCGTTTCACTCCTACCAGATAATAAAATAATAAAAAATAAAAATCATGTGTAACAACTTTAATAAAAGTCATGTGTAACCACTTTAATAATTTGATATTATCTTTTTGATATCGTGTGAACAATAACAAGTGGGTCCCATACTACCGAACAAACCAATTAATGTGGACATGTGTGGATATGTCTCAATGAATTAATGTGGACGTGTGTGGATATGCCTCAATGAATTGCGATGAGTGTGGATATTATATAGGAGTCGGTTACCGAGGCTGAGAAATTGCTTGGACAATTAAAAGTGGTTGGAATGTGGGCAAAAAAATTTCAAAAGATCTTTTAGAGGGAGTGTTTTAATCATGTTTTTGATGGTGGAAATGGATTCAGCACTATCAAAAACGTCTAAAACACCTAAAATTTTGAAATTTAACAACTATAACTTGGATTTACAAAAATACTTGCCAAATTTTCTCTAAATATGACCGGAATTTCCATAATTTTCCAAGCAATTCCTCCTACTAGTTAGACTACGACGATTATATATAACATGTATGCTACTTTATGAAATGATTATCTATTAGGTTCATGAAATGATTATCTATTAGGTTCATGATTAGATTCTCATATATTGGAATAACTTTAATTTTCGTTGGTAAAGTTTAGTGGAATGTTATTTTATTAATGTTCCAAATTTTTGACCATACAAATAACTTAGTGATGAAAGGTCATGGGAATATAAAAATTATATTACTATGGGGCATGGGTTCAAGGAATAATATTTTTAGAAAAGTGAGTTTAGTATCAAAATTATGGATTCATTTTTGGGATGGCAGTTTTATGTGGTTGTAATTTGATTTTTTAGAATTTGTGGTTTAATTGTTAAGTGGGAATGGCAGATAGGTTTATGTGGTTGTAACTTGATTTTCTAGAAGATGTAGTCTAATTGTTAGGTGGGGAATTTAATTTGTGGTCTAATTATTAAATGGGGATTGTTAGGTGGGGAATTTGATCTATGGCTTAATACTGCTAAGACTACCATGTCTCAGATTACTCTAAACACAATTGAGAGTATGCCTTTTTTGGTCTTTCTTTTCAAATTAACTGAGAGTTCATGTGGGGCAGTCTAAATGTAACATTAGAAATCCCATTTTATAATTAGATGCAACAACTAACAATTGTATTATGTTTATGTATAGAAATGGTAATGGATGCCCATTCAAGATTTTCTAAGAGGATGGTTATCCAAAACATATTATGGCTTTTGTAATATGTAATTTTGGTCGAGGAGGGAGGAAAACTACCAAAGTTATTGTAAACAATCAATACAATCTACTCTACCAATTCTGGATTTTGAATTTATTTTTATCTCATCTGACCTAAATAATTATTTTAGTGAAAGAAAAAGACATCTACATTCTATCTTATCATTAGTTCATTATGCTGGAAAAAGAAAGAGAATCCTACGTGTTCATCGGTGACATGATGAATTTTTTAACTGAGCTGGATCGTTTGTTTTTCTTTCAACATATGAAATATGCACACAGTAACAACTCCTTTTGGTCTGCCAAAACTATTTATTGTAACCAAATAGTTATATCTGGAAAATTTATTGTAGATTTTGATGGGCACTTACTTACAAGCTTCGGGTAGATGGTTATACTATACATTCATGATTTTGATGGTTCAAACTTGAGAACATAAATGTCCGAGATCAAACCAAATAAAAAATTCATTTCCTTCTTTTTTCACCCCATTACTAATCCAAGCATACATATACATATTCCTTTCCTTCATTCTTATGCCTCTACTTATCTCTCTCTCACTAACATAAACAAACAACAAGACATAAAAAGATATACATTCTCACATACACACAATAACAAAAGGACATAAACAAACAAAGAGGACAAACAAAGCCAAGGAGTTCCCCACATCATTGTGGAAAAATATGTAGCAGAAAGCACCAAACCGAAATATGGAATATTTATGGTACAATTGCTAATTTAATCCTTTCAACCAAAAAATTACCCGTTAAAAACACTACATGGTAACTATATTTTTAATCATTTTCTAGGAAATCAACAAGCCCACCTACAATGGGAAAAAAAGATAATCTGGGGGAGAAATGTCATGCCAAGCCTAATGTACTAACTGTAGGCTTTCTAGAAAATTATTTAACACATATTATTCTCCACAACATCCACATATACAATGAAATGGATCTAGTAACATTTCACATTCCACAATGAAGAAAGTTGTAGATAAACCTTAATCATGCTTATTTACATTATCCCTTAGAGAAAAGCACGGTGATGAGGGTGATGACAGGAGATAGTATCCATTTCTGTTCATTATTGGGGATCATATGCTTCTCTACAATTGAAAGATGTCGAGTTGCAAAAAGTCATGGCAAATCATAATGTCAAATACAAAATAAGACTTTGTAGTTCATGAAACCCAAAAAGACCATCTTTCAGGTTCATTTGTGAACCAATTTAATGGAAGCAAAACAGATACGTCCTTTCAAGAAGACAAGAAAATTTATCAAACTGAAATTAACATTTCAGTGCACTAGATTAAAAAGAAAATCAAGATCATTACCTCCCATTCTATCAATTTCTATCACAAAAATATCTAAATTCATACAAATCCATAGAGGCCTATTTTTTTCAATCCATACAAGAGCCAACCCCAAAAGTGCTTAGTTAAATTCAACAACATTACACACAAACCCATGTCTTGTATTTTCAAAATCATTTTTTTTTAATTTATTTGACTTCAACTCAACAAATCCACAAAGACAAGGTTCTCATCTCATTGTTTTGACCAAGTTTGAGTTGTCCTAATAAAACCCACTGCCAAGCTTCGTTACGATTTCAAATTTGGATTTTCAAGTTGTGAAGTGTTCCATATGACATACCTAACTTTTCCCATATGATAATAATTGCAGTCCGAACAATCCAAATAATTGCTTCTCTAGGAAACATGAAGAATCCGCTCTCTTGTCAAAGAAGACAAATCAGTCTTGAATAATTTATTTATTCCAATATCTTTTTAAATATTCTAAACATTGATTTTCTTTAATTTTAAATCTATTTTTTTTTTTTTAACTAAAAAAATAATTATAATAATATATAACTTTTTTTAGAATATTTTAACTTTGTTTTTTCAATTTTGAAATTCTGAAAATTGATAATTTGTTTATTATTTTGATTTTAAATATATCATAATTTTATACTTAATCATTTTATAATTTTTTATGTAAAAATTTTCAATAAAAATAACCAAATTATAATAAATAAATAAAACAACAACAACAAAATAAACTAGACTAAATTTTATAATATTATTATTTTAAAAATAATTTCATATGCACATTTAAATTTAGATTACTCAAATTCAAATTAGTAAATAATGTTTTAAAATTTATGATTTCCTTATGTTTTTATTATTTTTAAAATACATATTGCAAACCTAAGTCAAAGTAAAAATTTCTATATATATAGACTTTGAGCTTATGCAGAGTAGAACATAACTTAGTACAATCACATTTTAGAGATTTATAACCGTAGATACCATTGCATCCATTACAACTATATTAATTATAACTTAGAACTAATTATTACTGCACTCATTTTTTTTCCAGGATATATATATATATATATATGACTTAAAGAATTGTGTTCATTTACTTTTTAATGAATATATACGTTTCGAGGAGGGTCAAATTTGCATTTTTGAGTTACACTTATTCATATAAAAAATTACAATATTTATTAATGTAGAAAATATGATGGTAGGTTAACCCGATAATGCAATATAAATCAAAGCAGAATACTGTAACCTACTTCTACTATCAATTTGTGGAAGCTTAAAGATCGAGCTTAACAATATAACAAGAAGAAGAAGAATTAATGGCACAATACACATAAAAATACTTTGGGGAAAGCCTCAACTAAAAACCCCACACTATTGTATTATCCTACATGGTGGAAATATATAGGAATTATACAAAGCCTTAGCTCTCATAGCTAGCCAGCTCTCAGTATAATCCTCACAGATGCTCACACACAATATTGGCTTCTCTCAAACCTTCCTCTCTGCCCTCCAAGCTCCTATTTCCTTGCATTGTTCCTTCTGGATGAATTGTCTTTTACCAAGTGGAAAACCAAGCCTTCAAAACTGCGCAATCCTCAAGAATGAATCCTTGACTGCATGCATGAGTTTTCTCCATGAGAAAACACATGCAACTGATAGTACACTGTCCTTGAATATTAATCTCAACTGGGTCTTTCTCAGAATAGACATGCATGAGTTTCTGATGAGGGAATCTTCAACTAACTGTAGTAGCACTAGTTGAGTGCATTAATGCATCAACTGACTGTTAACTCACTATTAGTTCCTCAAATAGTATGGAACTAATTTAACTGGACTTAACTCAGTAAACTGAGTCAACTAATTATAACTCAAATATAACTCAGTCTTATGTCCTTAATTTAAGGGATAACTCTTGCATGACTTCAGAAAGACTTCTAACTTGAATTTCTCCAACTAATTAATTTAAAATTAATTAATTAATTCCAAGTAGTTTTTAAGACTAAATTCGATTTTAATTCAAGGACAAATTAAATTGGAATATTCTTGTTGCCATATTTCAACACTCCCTCTCAATAAGAAAGGGATTATCTGCCACCCCAATCCTGTCTCTATGGAACTCGAATTTACATTTTGACAATGCTTTTGTCAAAATGTCAGCATCTTGCTCCTTTGTTGAAATATACCGCAGCAACATGATCCTCTCGACCTGTGAAAAGCCACGGGCAAAAAATATTGCCTTATGCTTCTCCACACTACCATTAGTTGATTGCTTTACCTTCTAAAGCCAACAGGAACTCACAACTGACTTGTTCTCCTGTCTCTAAACCACGTCCCAAACACTATTACGAACTATGGAGTCATACTCCTCCACCATAGCATCAACCCAAATCAGTTGTTGCACTGCTTCCTCAAAGGAAGATGGTTCTCCCACATTCTCTCTCGCATCCTCCAACAATCTGTCAGCTTCTCTTGTGTGCTTCCGTCCATCTTTGGAAGACTCTGCTTGAGTGGATGTCTCCACTCCTGGAACCTCTGCATGTGGCTGCTCCGCATCAGTCTGAGGCTCCTCCTCCTTAGGAACCAACATTTCCTCCACAATCTGTAGTTGGAGGTCCCTCTCAAGGGAAACTCGCATGGCCTTCTTCTCATCAAACTTGAGATCTCTGCGAACCACTATCTTCTGACTAGTAGGCAAGTACACCCAATAGTTGTGAGGTGTATCACTATACCCCACAAATATCCCCAACTCTGTTGTCGGCTCAAGCTTCTTCCATGCATCCTTTGTCACATGGCAATATACCGATGAGCCAAAGATCTTGAAGTGACCCACATCTGGTCTCTTACCGAAGAAAGCTTCCTCTGGTGTCTTCATCCCAAGTATGCGATGCAGGATTCTATTATGCAAATAGACCACCGTGTTGCATGCCTCAGCCCACAAGTGAAGTGGTAGGCCTTGGTCATGCAGCATTACTCGTGCTGCCCCTACAATAGTTTTGTTCTTCCTCTCAGCCACCCCATTCTGCTGTGGGTTATGAGGTGCCGTTAAATCTCGTTTAATTCCATCCACTGCATAGAATTCCTTAAACTCTTGAGAGACATATTCTCCACCGTTGTCGCTTCTCAAGGCCTTGATATTCTTCCTTGACTCTTTCTCGACCAAAGCTTTGAACTCACAAAGCTTTGTGAATGTTTGGTCCTTCTTCTGCATGAAATAAATCCATCATTTATGAGAATATTCATCAATGAAAATCACATAATACCTTTGTTTCGTTGTGGCTGCCGTCAAGAATGGTCCACACAAATCAGTATGAACTCACTCTAAGATAGCCTCTGCTCGACTATCTCGATCATGAAAGGAAGACTTGGTGTACTTTCCCAAGGTACAACCTTTGCATGTGTCAACTTGCTCAAGTTTACCTTTGGGAAATCTTGTAGATATCTGCTGCATTATCTTCAAAGCCCCATGATGCAAATGGCCCAACCGCCTGTGCCACAACTTGCCAATGTCTTGGCTTTGCACCAATTCTGCTTTCGTACTCAATGCTGCACAATCATCTACCTCTAGTTTATAGAGATTATTCACCCGAATCCCTATCCTCTTCATTTGACCCTTGGCTATGTGTCTTAGGAATGCCTTTCCTTTACTGAAGACAACATATTAGCCTTTGTCCTCCAACATCACGATCGATGCCAAGTTCTTCTTCAGTCTAGGCACCTACATCACATCTGTCAAGGTGAGAGGAGCTACATGCTCCCTCTTAAAAGCAACCGTGCCCACTCCTAAAACATTATACCTTCCGTCGTCGCCCATTTCTATGCGTATCTTAAGGTCTTTCTCCTCCAAGGCACTGAATATATTTTTATCACCGGTCATGTGGAATGAGGCTCCACTGTCAAGATACCAGACACAACCCATCATCGATGACACCATGCATGCGATGAGAGTAAAGTCCATTTCGAATTGAGAGGCTAATGCCTCACCTTCCGATCCTTCCAAGGATCCCTTCTTGGACTTCTTTGATGGGAAATTAGTCCCATAGTGTCCCATCTTGTGACAATTAAAGCATCTTACTTTAGACATGTCACCCTTCTTCCCTCCATGAGAAGAATTCGATTTGGAATGGGAAGCCTTCCCTTTACCTTTCCTTGCCTTACTTGCTAAAACCAGATTTTATTCATCATTATTCTTGGATGAAGAACCATCTCGTGTGCTCCTCTTGATCTCCTCCTGCATAATATTCAACCACAATCGTTCCTAATCCTGTAGTTTTTCCCTTCCATTCACAGAGTCCTGGTAGCTATTCCAACTCTTAAGAAGGCCAAGGAGAGCGAGGCTCACCATATCATCATCAGCCGTAGTTATTCCCACACTGCCAAGCTCATCTTTGTAGGTGGTGAGCTTGTTCAGATATGTGGAAATAGTATCGCCCCTCTCTATCTTGATTCTTTGAAGTGTATCCTTAAGCGTCAATTTCCTTTGGTCGCTACTGTTCTGGTAGAGGTCCTTCAATGTCTTCCACATTGAAAATGGAGTATCCTTCCCATGGAGACTCGAGAAAATATGGTCTCGAACTCCCTCAAGGATGATCCGTCTCGCCTTCTCCACATACTTCTTCCACTTAGCCAACTCTTGTGCATTAGTTGATGTTGGCTTTGGGATTTCTTGATCAATGAATTCCTTCAAGCCATTGTCTTCTAATACAACCTCCATTCTATCTTTCCATGCTATAAAATTCGAGCTAGCTTCCAAGGCATACTCGAGTCTCAAGCCATAGAACGTCATTGGCCAACCTTGAAGTATGATATGAATTCGATTTGCACCTGCAACCTCGAACTTCAAATTTTGAATTCTCTTCTTAGTATACTGTTCACAACTCTGATACCATGTAGAAAATATGATGGTAGGTTAATCTGATAATGCAATATAAATCAAAGCAGAATACTATAACCTACTTCTACTATAAGTTTATGGAAGCTTAAAGATCAAGCTGAACAATATAACCAGAAGAAGAAGAATCAATGGCACAATACACATGAAAATACCTTGGGGAAAACCTCAGCTAAAAACCCCACACTATTGTATTATCATACATGGTGGAAATACATAGGAATTATACAAAGCCTTGGCTCTCACAACTAACCATCTCTCAGTACAATCCTCACAGATGCTCATAAGCAATCTTGGCTTCTCTCAAGCCTTCCTCTCTGCCCTCCAAGCTCCTATTCCTTGCGTTGTTCCTTGTGGACGATTTGCATTTTACCAAGCAGAAAACCAAGCCTTCAAATCTATGCAATCCTCAAGAATGAATCCTTGACTGCATGCATGAGTTTTCCCCATGAGAAAACACATGGAACTGATAGTACACTGTCCTTGAACATTAATCTCAACTGGGTCTTTCTCAGAATAGACATGCATGAGTTTCTGATGAAGGAATCTTCAGTTAACTGGAGTAGCACTAGTTGAGTGCATTAATGCATCAATTGACTGTTAACTCACTATTAATTCCTCAAATAGTTTGGAACTAATTTAATTGGACTTATCTCAATAAACTAAATTAACTAATTACAACTCAAATATAACTCAATCTTATCTCCTTAATTTAAGGGATAACTCTTGCATGACTTCAGAAAGACTTCTAACTTGAATTTCTCCAACTAAATAATTTAAAATAGATTAATTAATTATTTTCAAGTAGTTGTTAAGACTAAATTCGATTTTAATTCACAATTTAATTCAAGGACAAATGAATTTGGAATATTCTTGTTGCCATATTTCAACAATTAAAATAAATTTAATAAATTTTCTTATGTTTAATAAATTTATTATTTAAATTATGGCATTGAAAATTTAAATCATATTAAAAATAATTTTAAATATAAGGATATTACAATTTCAATTGCAACCCAAATTTTAAATATAAGAATATTACAATTTCAATGGCAAGTGGGATAGAATATTTTTACAAATCTATAGACCAAAGTGCTAGAAGTGTCATGAGAAATTAATCAACACCATTGTTAATCAACATTTACATAAATTTTAAAATTTCTAGGTTTAAGCCTCGATAGAGCCATAAAGTTGATGAACCTATCAAGCTCCTAATGTAGAGTTAGTTTTAATGTTGGATCGAGTTTTTCTTTTAACACTCGCTTAAAATTCTCAATAGAGCCATCTTTCCATAAGTAATAATAGTATTAGTACTAATAATTGAAGGTCACTATCAAGTTAGACACCAAATTGGTATATAAAAGACTCCCTTGTTTTTTAAGCAAGAGACTCACTTCCACTCAACAATTTGATTGCTAAAGTCTATTAAGATATACACACTCTACTCCACCTGGATTAGAACTTCTTAAAAAAACACATCTTACAACTACACATGTAAAACAAGATTTAAAATGATCAAATCATTCTATATTCCTCAATTTCTTAAAAAAAAATAAAAAATATCATAAATTATTTAAAAAAAAAAAAAGTTAATACAAATTAAATTAAACTATAAAATTTCATATTAAAAAATATACTTTCCCTACAAGCTTAAAATAAAAATTATTAATAATATAATAAAAATTAATTATAATAAACTTTAATATTTAATTCAAATTTGATTATTTCACCACTAATTTTCTTTTTTTTTTCACATGTGGTTCAATACCCATGGTCAATTATACGTAAATAACTTCGAGCACATATACTGACCTGATTTATTTGAATTCACTGTTTTGACCGATTGAGCTAACTCTTGGGGCTATTTCACCACTAATTTTCATTATTATAATTATCTCAATTTTATCTCTCGTATATATAACCGCTTTATTCAATTAAATAAAATGTATCGGTATCTAAACAATTTCATATTAAAAATATAATCGGCTTAAATTAAAAAATATTAATAATATAATAAAAATTAATTATAAAAATTATTAAAAATATAATAAAAATTAATTATAATGACCTTTAATATTTAATTTAAATTTGATTATTGTACTACTAATTTTCATTATTATAATTATCTTAATTTTATTTCTCCTAAAAATTGGAGGTCTTGTCCTCATCCCCCACATCCACAAGCTTTTTAATCAAGCAGTCAAGCAAGGGTCCCCTAAACCATAGACTGAGAGCCTCATTATCCCTATTTTTAAAAGTTGGGATACAAATAACCCCTCTAATTATTGGACAATTATGACCAACCCTCTCTTAGCCAAGTTATATGGTAGTATTTTGGAAAAGAAGTTGAGCATATGGCTTGAAAGTGAAGGTAAGCGGGCTAAAGACCAAGCGGGTTTCAGAAGGCATCACTCAACAATAGACCACCTCGTTACGCTTAGGATCATTGTGGAGGAATGTCGTAATGATAAATCCAATCTCTTTTGTTGCTTTGTGGACTTTAGAGAGGCTTTTGATACGGTTCCTAGAAACAACCTTTGGAATAGATTAGAAGAGCTAAAGGTTCCTTTCGAGTTGAGAGTTGCCGCTATAAGGTTATACGAGAATGTAATTGCCAAGCTAAAGAGCAATGAGGGGTGGTCGAAAGATATTAAGTGTAATATTGGAGTTAAACAAGGTTGCCCCCTCTCCCCTACCCTATTTGGCATTTACATCAACAAGCTCGAAGGTTATTTAGAGGAAGCAGGATGTGCTGGCACGATCTTAGCTGGGATAATCGTCATCCTTCTTCTCTATGCTGACGATATTGTTCTTCTCGCAAGGTGCCCATCTAATCTTGGTAAGCAACTTAGGCTTCCTAAGGATTTCTACTCTACCATGGGTATGACTGTTAACATTGACAAAACAAAAGTTATGATTATCAAATCCAAGAAGGACACTTACGCTAATTTTATGTATGACAATAATAACTTGGAGGAAGTGCATTCTTACAAGTACCTAGGAATTGATATTCATAACAAGCTCAACTGGAACTATAGCATTGAGAAAAGGATTAATGGGGGGTGGAAAGCTTATTTTGGTTTTGAAAATAATTGTAAAACGACAAACCTCGTAATGTGGGATAAAGATAAGTTCCTCTTTGAAACTTTAGTCACTCCTGTTATCTTATATGGATGTGAGGTTTGGGGTTGCAGCATCTCTAGAGAATCCTGGAGAAACATTGAGCAAATCCAGAAGCGTTTTATAATGTATAACCTGAAAATTAAAAGCAATAAACCCTATCTTATTCTCCTTATAGAAGTAGGTCTTTCCCTTATCGAGAGCCTAGTTATGATTAGGCTTCTGTTGTACAAGCACAAACTCAATAACATAGGAGATCATAGACTTCCTAAGCTAGCTTTAAATTCCAGCCAAAACCACCTAAGGCTCAAACGGGCGTGGTATGAAGACACGAGGTCCTGGTTAAACTATTGGGAGATCAACGAGAATGATGCATTGCAAAACATTAATAACATTAAAAATACTGTTACTTCTAAGTTCAAAGAAAAAATGTGGTGTGAGAAAGATTTAGCGGCTAAAAGAAAATTAAGTTATTATAAGAAGGTCATCAACCCCACCCTAGAAGGTCAAAAGTATCTCTCTATTTTAACTAGCTCAAAGAAGAAAATTGATATAGCGAAGATTAGAACGAACTCTCATGAGCTCCATAGTGAAACAGGTCGTTGGGTAGTTCTTAAAACACCATGGATGGAAAGGATTTGCCATCTCTGTGAGAATAGGAACATCGCGGATGAAAACCACTTCCTCTTAGAGTGTCTCGCGTACAACCACATTAGATCTCAATTTCATAATCTTTGTCGCAATATTGACCTTCCTAGCCTTTTACGATGTCAAAATTATAGTGAGCTCGGGAAGCTTCTCTCCAAGCTCTTTGAACATAGGAATAAAATCTTAAATCAAACAAATAATTTGTTTCTTTAGGTTTGATAGACCAAAGTTTGGTCTCAGTGGACGTTCTTCTTCATCATCATCATATAGCCGCTTTATTCAATTGAATAAAATGTATCGGTATCTAAACAATTTTTCCAATTCATACCATCACTATTGATTTTTCTTTTAATTCGATCTGGAATTAATTAAAATTGGGTTATAAGAATTGGCCTACAAGGAAAATGTAAATTTGATAAATAAATAGATATGATTACATTAGAAAGTGAAAGTCATGTGTAATCACTTTAATAATTTGATATTTGTTTTTTACATTACTTGAATTATAACAAGTGGTTCGTATTTTATTGAACAAAGCAATTAAATTTAATAAATAAATAGATTTTATTAATTTTAAATTAAGAATGAATTTGGTAAAAAGTGACACTCATGTGTAATTATTTAATTATTTGATTAAATTAACAAATAAATTAAATGATTTTTACTATTTTTTGGTTAATTTTAATCAAAATCTCACAGAGATTTTTAAAAACTTGATTTTAAATTGTTTAATTTGCATAATTCTGGTGTTTATGGGTGTTTTAGGTGCTGAATCCATTTATGCATTCAAAAATGTATTTTAAACAACAAAAAATCTTAAAATTGTATTGTTGAATTTTGATGAATTTAGGTGAAAAAGGCTATTTCGTCTATAAGTTAGACTATGACATTTGAGATTGTCTTTTTATATGACGTGAACTATAAAAAGTGGTTTTCATCCTATTGAACAAACCAATTGAATTTGATAAATAAATAGATTTTATTAAACTTTAAATTAAGAGTGAATTTAGTAGGAAGTGACATTGATGTGTAACCACTTTAATAATTTGATAATGTTTTTTTTATCAAGTGAACTATAACAAGTGTTTCTCATTTTTCGGGTGGGAAAACCTATCATAATTCAGTCATCAAACCAACCGTGAAGACAACCATCTGTCACTGCTATTTGCAAATACAGGCTAACTCACCATTGTTATTCAAGGAAATTGTGCCACCTAGAATAACTAGTTGGTGATCCGTAAGGGTGCCGACTTTCACTCTTGCTAGATACTTCTGAATCTTGGACCGTTAACTTGTTTCCTTACGTCTGAGGAAAACAAGCTCTTAGCCACACTAAAACATTTTTAAGACATACTCCAAACCTAATAAATACTTCTTATACTATAAAACAAACTAATTAAATTTAATAAATAAATATATTTTATTAAAACTTAAATTAAAAATAAATTCTGTAAAAAGCGAAATTCATGTATAACCACCTTAATAATTTGATATTATCTTTTTTATATCGCTTGTACAATGACAAGTGGTTCCCATAATATCCAACAAACCAATGTGGACGTGTGTGGATATGGTTTTTCCTATTTCCACCTCTATAGGTTTATAAATGCCCTCTGATATGCTAGGGAAATATTGCTCGCCCTCTGAGTGACAACACGCGAACCAATGAATGGAGCATGGAGAGAGAGGGCGAGCGGTATTTCCCTCGCATGTCAGAGGGCATTTATAAACCTATAGAGGTGGAAATAGGAACTTCCGTGTGGATATGTCTCAATGAATTAATGTGGACGTGTGTGATATGCCTCAATGAATTGCGATGATTGTGGATATTATATATAACGTGTATGCTACTTATGAAATGATTATCAATTAGGTTCATGATTAGATTCTCATATATTGGAATAACATTAATTTTCGTTGGTAAAGTTTAGTGGAATGTTATTTTATTAATGTTCTAATTTTTTTTTAGGTAAAGGGTGAATCGGTAACTATTAGACTTAATCTAAGGAAGATCTAGGATCAATTTTTGTAGCTGCCACTATAACACCAAGAGTACATCCAACAACCTACAAGCAAATATCGTAATTTCTTATGATTTTGGCAAGAGCCCAGAGTCAAGTAGATATACTAATTTCTTATGATTTTGGCAACCATACCAATTTAGACTCCTTAAGCCGCATACCATACCAATTTCTTCTCCTTGAGCCGCACACCCTACCAATTTCTTATGATTTTGGCAAGAGCGAGGAGTCTACATACTAATTTCTTATGATTTTGGCAAGAGCACACCATACTAGTTTCTTATGATTTTGGCAAGAGCACACCATACTAGTTTCTTATGATTTTGGCAAGAGTGAGTCTACTCTCGCACACCATACTAATTTCTTATGATTTTGGCAAGAGCACACCATACTAATTTCTTATGATTTTGGCAAGAGCCGAGACTCACGGATAAGGGGAGTCTAATACTAATTTTTTATGATCCGCACACGATACTAATTTCTTATGATTTTGGTAAGAGTCGAGACTCACGGATAAGGGGAGTCTAATACTAATTTCTTATGATTTTGGCAAGAGCCGAGACTCACGGATAAGGGGAGTCTACTCCTTGAATCGCACACCATAGCAAGATGACCTCGTAGGTTTCACCCAACAAACTCAACCGCCACACCACACATCACTTTATTAATGTTCCAACTTTTTAACCATAAACTTGGCCATGAAAAGTCATGGGAATACAAAAATTATATCACTATGGCGTATGGGTTCCAGGAATAATTATTTTTAGAAAAGTGTATTTAGTAAAAAAATATATATATCACTATGAGGTATGGGTTCAAGGAAAAATTATTTTAGAAAGGCGTAATTATTTTTATTTTTAGAAAATTGTGTTTTTTTTAAAAAAATATGGATTTATTTTTTTCAAGGTGAGATATGGGTTCAAGGAAAAATTATTTTAGAAAGGTGTAATTATTTTTATTTTTAGAAAATTGTGTTTTTGTTAAAAAGAATATGGATTTATTTTTTTCAAGGTGAGATGATATATAGTTTTATGTGGTTGTCTGTTTTGATCACCCTGAAAAATAGTTTTATGTGGTTGTAATTTGATTATATATATATATAAATTGTGATTTAATTGTTAGGTGCGTATAGATTTATTTTTTTCAAAAATAGGAATGGCAGATATGTAGTTTAATTATTCGGTAGGAAATTTAATCTGTAATTGTTAAGTAGGAAATTTAATGTGTGCTTGTTTGGTAAGAAATTTAATGTGGGGTCTTATATGTTAGGTGGGATATTAAGGTTTAATTGTTAGGTGGGATTGTTAGGTAGGGAATTTGATCTGTGGTCAAATATTGCCCAGAAATACTCCAAAGGCAAACAGCGTTGCGTCTCCATATAGGCAATCATTCATCGTATTGTGTATCGCACTCATCTAACTCACTGCACCTCTCCAACCCCGTGCTGCCTCCTCGTTACAGGCCCTCTATCGTCCCCTGTTTTGGTTTCAATCTTCATAGAACTTCCATTTTTCTCTGCATTTTGCTAATATGCCCACCTAGTTTGCAATTGGAGAAGCGACCGGAGTGGCCACTAACGTCACCAACGCCATTATCGGTCTCCTCTACCAACAATTGAAGGATGTGAGGGAGTTTGGGAAGAACCTTCAACTTCTCAACAATGAAGTTATGAACTCGACCATATGGAGCAGTCGATACGCCATATTCAAACGCAATTCGAAGATCAACAAAATAAGCTGCCGGAGTTAGTGGAAGGTTTTTTGGGAAGGATCAACGATGCCCTTCAAGAAGTCAAAACCCTCATCCAACGCGCCAACAGACAGCGAGAACGGTGTCGCGGTTGCTGCCTCTTTTTCATACCCAGCATCCCCGCAGATATCAGAGAATGGAAGACCGGATTAGTGAGCTCTTCCGACAGCTTGATTCTGCTCTTTCAACAGCTGCCCATACTGCACAGATTGTGGTGTCCTCACAGCCTCAAGCAGAGGTGCTTCTTCAACCTCTACCAGATTCCGGCTTCGTGGGGACTCGCATTCAAACCGCTCAGCATCAACTGCTTTCATGGCTTAACGATCCTCATCCGGTGATTGGTGTTTGGGGGATGGCGGGGGTTGGGAAAACTGCACTACTCCACCTCATCTACAATAACTGCAAGAAGAAGGTAAGTACTAGCTTCGATCTCGTCATTTGGTATACCATTTCTCAAAACTATAAGATTCAAAGTCTCCAGGATACCATTGCCGAGTCTCTGAATTTAAGATTTGAGCCAAGTTCTAGTATTGACATGAGAAAGATGAAATTGTATGCATCTCTTGAAAATAAGAGGTTTCTTCTACTCTTGGACGATATTTGGAGTCCAATTGATTTGAATCAAGTTGGGGTTAATTTTGGGCGTGATAAAGGCAGCAAAGTCTTAATGTCCAGTCGCTACAGAGATGTAGTTGAAATAATGGCAGAAAAAGAGGACTGCATGATGATACGACCCCTGTCCACAGGGGAAGGGTGGGAGCTCTTCCGGGGAAGAGCGTTTAGAAGTGGGGCTGCTCCAGAAAATAATCTAGAGCTTATTGCTACACAAGTTGCTTTGGAGTGTAAAGGGTTGCCCTTGGCAATAAATACAATTGCTGCAGCTATGGCTCGGAAAAAGACTGCAGATGAGTGGAGTCGCGCTTTAGTTTTGATGAAAAATGTAGATCCATCCTTCCCCTCCACTCACGGGACTATCGATGCTGAGCTCTATCAGCGGCTGAGATGGAGCTACAATGATTTGCCCAATAATAACATGAAGATATGTTTTCTGTATTGTGCTGCCTTTCCTGAAGATGCAGAAATTGATGTGGAGACGCAGGTGGAGATGTGGACCGCAGAAGGACTGGTTCCCCAAAAAAGGACTACTTACTTCATGGATGTTGGGCGGCAATACATAGAAGCACTGGTAGATAGGTGCTTGATTGAGTATGTTGGAGAGGAGAAGTGGTTATTTGAAGCAAGTCAACATCTACAACAATTTCCAAGCGAAGAAGGGACCAGGCCTGGCAAAAGAATCTCCGTTCTGGGCAGCGAAATTAGTGATTTGCCAACAGAATTGAAGTCTCCAACACTCGTCAGTTTAGTGTTGGCCCAAAACCGACGGTTGAAGGAAATTCCAGAGGGGTTTTTGGTAAACTTCAGGTCTCTCCGAGTTCTGGATCTGTCGGATACCTCAATAGAAAAATCACCAACAGCAGTGGAGAAACTTGGACAGCTTGAGTTTCTTAATTTGAGAGGATGTAAGAAGCTGAAGGACTTGCCTGATAGCATATGCAGTCTTTCACATCTTCAATTTTTGAATCTTGAAGAATGTAAAAGTCTCCATTCTTTACCCGATAGGATAGGAGAACTTAAAAATCTGAAGCATCTCAAATTTTCGGTTCTCCACGGACACTTGGGGTTGATTCCACATCAAATCTCTCAACTCACTTCATTGAACAAACTGGTCGTGCCTTATAGGTCAACTCCAGTGAGTTTGGAGGATCTCACAAATCTCTCAAATCTGATCGAGTTGGATGTCAGAATAATGCCAGAAATTAAAGAGGGTTCAATGAGTACATGGTCAAAGATGAGAAAATTAAGGTTATGGTTCCAGTGGGGCGAACATGAAAATAGAGATGATGCGGCGCTAGATATCCTTCCACAGAACATGCAGAGCATGGAGGAGTTGCAGAGTCTTGTGTTATTTACTTATCAAGGGGTAAGTCTGCCAAATTGTATTTGTCAGTTTCAAAATTTGAAGAATTTGCACTTGAGCGACTGTATGAAATTAGAGGAGCTTCCAGCCTTGGAGATTGGGAGCGAGGCTGCACGTGACGGTTTTCCGAAGTTGGAGGAATTATATCTATCCTCCCTTCACAGCTTAGAGAGTATAGCGTGCAATGCAAAAACAATGCAGCAGCTGCGAATCTTGTGATATCAGCTTGGGGCGTGTTGAAGACATTGAGAATGAAGGAGCTAACCAATTTAAGGGAATTAAAAATATTAGGTTGTGCCAGGTTGAAGGAGCTGTTCATGGAGAGCAGTGGCGGTTTTCCAGTGTTGCAGACATTAAATCTATCCTCCCTAGACAGCTTAGAGAGTATAGTGTGTAATGCAAAAACAATGCCGAAACTGCACTCCTTACACATGTCAGATTGCGGCAGGTTAAAGACATTGAGAATGGAGGAGCTCACTGATTTAGAGTCCATAAAGATTTACCAGTGCCGTCAGTTGGAAGTTGAGATCAGCAGTCTTCCAATGTTAAAGAAATTGACTCTTACAGATTTAGAGAAGGCAGAGAGTATTGCAAGGCCATCGAGTGTATGGAATGAAGAAACAATGCCTAATCTGGAATTTATAGAGATCACAGACTGTCCATTGTTAGGGAGAATGCCAAAAGAAATGGAGAAGCTACCTAAGTTGAAGGAAATTGTAGGAGAGTTACGTGGGTGGGATGGAATAAGTTGGGAGAATGATGACGTAAAATCCAAACTCTCTCACCTTTTTAAAGAATACCAAGGACGGTAAAGTGAATTTGAAGATGGGGAAGCCGAACATGAAGAAGACGATCTAAAATGTAAATGTAATATTTTCGAAGTGAGATGATCTGAAATGTAAATGTAATATTTTCGAAGTGAGATGAATATTGATGGAATATATTTAAAGAAATAATTATATTAATAATTTCTAAATTATAAATTTGTTTTATTTTTTTATTCCCTTAATAAGGCTATGTTATATTATGTCATGCCATGCTAGGTAAATATTTTGAAATTAATTTATTTTATTAACAAGGAGCGCTGCACCGCAGCTAGTCCTGCCTTAAGGGAGAGGAACCGCGAGTTCTGGGTTGGTTCAAATCCACTCGTGGCATGCTCACTCACTGGAAGTGATTGGCAAAAAACCTGTGTCCACTAAATGGACTAGTTCAACCACTTGCTCAACGGGCTCTACTACTAGCTATGGCTATTGATCTCCTCTTCTGGATTAATGGCTCAAATCAGGTTTCACCAAACGTTTATATCAGGCCTGAGTTTGAAGGCCATGCAACACCTTCAATGATTTTGCATCACTGTAATCCTTGCATCACTAAAAGCCCTACATCCTGGCTTGAAAGTGCTGCATCCTGGCTAGGAGGATGGTTTGAAATTAGAACATTTCCATTAGACAATAAGCTCCATAATGACAAGTGAATAAATCCTTAAAACTTAACAGGCCCTCTTTCAGTGGATCGCCTAATTATCCCAAAGCCATGTTGCAAGTTAAAATATATATTCACAACTAAAAAACCTGGGGAAAAGTATTAAATGGTAGAATGATAACAAGATTAAGACAGGTAAACTATTACTTTGGCATATCTATACGGTATGATTCCAAGCAGATTGTAAAGAAAACTGCCCATGAAACATTAGCAAGAGCTCCAAGCGTTTCCCAAACTATCCTATGGCGCAGTTTGCATAAACTCTTCGATACTACAAGTTCACAAAGAAAGTTAGGAAAGATTCCTCAACTTATATATCTTTCAAGTTTCTCCAACAAATTCAAGCAAAAATACAAAGCTTGTACCTCAAAATCGTAGAGTTGATTTCCACATCTGGATCAACAGGCATTCTCCGAAATAGTATTGAGTGTAAGGCAAACCACGACTGTAATTGCCAAAACTATATGGTCATAATGGTAAAAATCTAATCATAAAATTTCGAACTCAACTACAAAATCAAGTTTATAACTGACCTTCTCAGCATCAACTTTGTGTTGTCGCTCAACTGCATCCAGCAAAGTAGGCCAGCATTCAAATTCAATCTTCCTCCAACGACTCCCTAAGGATGATAATAGATTAAGTTCATCTGAAAAAATGAAAAATCCTGTGAGGTCCAACAGAAATGGATGCAAAGAACTTTCACCAAATAAGAACCTTGAATAAGAACTTTCACCCAACAATTTGTAGAATCTGCTGCAACATTGGATGTTCATGAAACTCCTTCAGGAGAACATTAACCCTTTCTGGAAGTCTCAGAAGGGGTTTTACTATTAATGCCATCTTGTATGTATTTGAATGCTGCATGCAACCAAAACTTGAGATTAAGAGAACTTTCGCATCCTTACACTATATCCTCAACCAAAACCAGATGTTCTACAATTATTCATGGTAAATAACCTTGTAAATATTGTATTTTGCACAGGATGACTGGGAAAGCTTCTGGTGCTCCAAACACAAACGCAACAAATGGCCTGACAAAAAATTTTCATCCAATCTTGCAGGTAAAAAATACCCAGTCCCTGGAAAAGTTGGAAAGCACATGAGAAGGATAGAGGCTCAGTCAGTATAAACAGATTAGCACTTTAGGATGGATGCCATACTAAAACATATTTTTACTTCCATTACTGAAGAAATTGCCAGTCATTTAACATATTGCAAAGAAGGCACTGTACACTTAGCACAACCTTCAACAAATTTCTTGCCAACATCATATGCGGTGGTAAATGCATGAAGTCTTTCCTCATTTGAGATTTGAACTTTTCCAAACTGCCACAAGATATTACCAGAGTCAATACCATTGCCAAAAATGTTTATGACATATCGCCCATGTACTTCAAAATCTAAATAGGGCAATTTGATATAGCACCTTCGCTTCAAACTCTTGGAGAAAATATAAGACAGACAGTGAGGGATAATCAGAGCCTCTGCTTTGAATGAAAAAATTTGGGAGATCCCTTGCTTTTTCAGGTAATTGTGCTGCCACATGATTTAATATGAGATAAATATTTACATTGAATTTCTGAACTAGTTTCTGAAGCTTTTGATGTGTCTTCTTATATGATTCAATCGAATAGTAGCAATTTCCCTCCCATTTACAAAGATCTGAACAATCTTTCGACTCCTTCTCAACAAGTTTTCTACCCGCTTTGAGTGATTGAAGAATCCTGCAAGAAATAACAGTGAAGGCCGTTCTAGTAAGGAAGAAGAAAACAAGACATCAACAATCATACTTTTTGTTGCATTGGTTGACCAAGCAGCTTAAATCCTTATAGCATACTTTGAATCATTGTAGTTCTTTGGAATACTCCTAAACAAAATAACATTTCTACTCTGAGGTGTACTCCTTTTGAAAAGCACAGAAATACTTACAAAGGTAAGGACTCCACATAATACCCAAAGATGTTGTATGTAATTTGTGAAACCTTTATAGCAAGGGTTCTGCAAATGTAAGAAATGGAGTCAGTAAAATAGCAGAAGTATCCATCTGAAATGCTCTTCTCAAGCAATTGATTTAGAACATTTCCATTAGACAATAAGCTCCATAATGACAAGTGAATAAATCCTTGAAACTTAACAGGCCCTCTTTCAGTGGATCGCCTAATTATCCCAAAGCCATGTTGCAAGTTAAAATATATATGCACAACTAAAAAACCTGGGGAAAAGTATTAAATTGTAGAATAATAACAAGATTAAGACAGGTAAACTATTACTTTGGCTATACGGTATGATTCCAAGCAGATTTGTAAAGAAAAGTGCCCACGAAACATAAGCAAGATCTCCAAGCGTTTCCCAAACTCTCCTATGGTCGCAGTTTGCATAAACTCTTCGATACTACATGTTCACAAAGAAAGTTAGGAAAGATTCCTCAACTTATATATCTTTCAAGTTTCTCCAACAAATACAAGCAAAAATATAAAGCTTTTACCTCAACATTGTAGAGTTGATTTCCACATCTGGATCAACAGGCATTCTCCGAAATAGTATTGAGTGTAAGGAAAACCACAACAGTAATTGCCAAAACTATATGGTCATAATGGTAAAAATCTAATCATAAAATTTCAAACTCAACTACAAAATCAAGTTTATAACTGACCTTCTCAGCATCAACCTTGTGTTGTCGCTCAACTGCATCCAGCAAAGTAGGCCAGCATTCAAATTCAATCTTCCTCCAACGACTCCCTAAGGATGATAATGGATTAAGTTCATCTGAAAAAATGAAAAATCCTGTGAGGTCCAACAGAAATGGATGCAAAGAACTTTCACCAAATAAGAACCTTGAATAAGAACTTTCACCCAATAATTTGTAGAATCTGCTGCAACATTGGATGTTCATGAAACTCCTTCAGGAGAACATTAACCCTTTCTGGAAGTCTCAGAAGGGGTTTTACTATTAATGCCATCTTGTATGTATTTGAATCCTGCATGCAACCAAAACCTGAGATTAAGAGAACTTTCGCATCCTTACACTATATCCTCAAACAAAACAACATGTTCTGCAATTATTCATGGTAAATACCCTTGTAAATATTGTATTTTACACAGGATGACTGGGAAAGCTTCTGGTGCTCCAAACACAAACGCAACAAATGGCCTGACAAAAAAATTTCATCCAATCTTGCAGGTAAAGAATACCCAGTCCCTGGAAAAGTTGGAAAGCACATGAGAAGGATAGGAGGCCAAGTCAGGATAAACAGATTAGCACTTTAGGATCGATGCAATACTAAAACATATTTTTACTTCATTATTGAAGAAATTGGCAGTGATTTAACATATTGCAAAGAAGACAGTGTACACTTAGCACAACCTTTAACAAATTTCTTGCCAGCATCATATGCGGTGGTAAATGCATGAAGTCTTTCCTCATCTGAGATCTGAACTTTTCCAAACTGCCACAAGATATCGCCAGAGTCAATACCATTGCCGAAAATGTTTATGACATATCGCCCATGTACTTTAAAATCTAAATAGAGCCATTTGATATAGCACCTCCACTTCAAACTCTTGAACAAAATCTAAGGCAGACAGTGAGGGATAATCAAAGCGTCTGCTTTGAATGAAAAAATTTGGGAGATCCCTTTCTTTTTCAGGTAATGGTGCTGCCACATGATTTAATATGAGATAAATATTTACATTGAATTTCTGAACTAGTTTCTGAAGCTTTTGATGTGTCTTTTTATATGATTCAATCAAATAGTAGCAATTTCCCTCCCATTTACAAAGATCTGAACAATCTTTCAACTCCTTCTCAACAAGGTTTCTACCCGCTTCGAGTGATTGAAGAATCGTGCAAGAAATAACAGTGAAGCCCGTTCTAGTAAGGAAGAAGAAAACAAGACATCAGCGATCATACTTTTTGTCGCATTGGTTGACCAAGCAGCTTAAATCCTTATAGCATACTTTGAATCACTCTAGTTCTTTGGAATACTCCTAAACAAAATAACATTTCTACTCTGAGGTGTACTCCTTTCGAAAAGCACAAAAATACTTACAAAGGTAAGAACAGCACATAATACCCAAAGATGTTGTATGGAAAGATTCCTCAACTTATATATCTTTCAAGTTTCTCCAACAAATACAAGCAAAAATATAAAGCTTTTACCTCAAAATCGTAGAGTTGATTTCCACATCTGGATCAACAGGCATTCTCCGAAATAGTATTTGAGTGTAAGGAAAACCACAACTGTAATTGCCAAAACTATATGGTCATAATGGTAAAAATCTAATCATAAAATTTCAAACTCAACTACAAGATCAAGCTTATAACTGACCTTCTCAGCATCAACCTTGTGTTGTCACTCAACTGCATCTAGCAAAGTAGGCCAGCATTCAAATTCAATCTTCCTCCAACGACTCACTAAGGATGATAATGGATTAAGTTCATCTGCAAAAATGAAAAATCCTGTGAGGTCCAACAGAAATGAATGCAAAGAACTTTCACCAAATAAGAACCTTGAATACATTTCAAAGAAACCATTCTTGAAGCAATTTCCTCATATAGTTGTGATCTATGGAGTAAAAATTGCACACCAACGAGGGCCTGCATAAAGTATGTTGCATGTTCGTCAAAATTAAAGTACAATATGAAAATGAAATTATCCAAATTGTATTCTAAAGAGAAGAAATAAAGCCATGATTTGCTTCCTTGGACGAAGAAACTAACTTTCATTAATGGAGAATTAAGAGAGATGCCAAGAAGTGTCCCAGTAACTTGTAGAATCTGCTGCAACATTGGATGTTCATGAAACTCCTTCAGGAGAACATTAACCCTTTCCTAAAGTCTCGGAAGGGGTTCTACCATTAATGCCATCTCGTATGTATTTGAATCCTGCATGCAACCAAAACTTGAGATTAAGAGAATTGTCGCATCCTTACACTATATCCTCAAACAAAACCAAATGTTCTACAATTATTCATGGTAAATAACCTTGTAAATATTGTATTTTGCATAGGATGACCGGAAAAGCTTATGGTGCTCCAAACACAAACGCAAGAAATGGCGTGACAAAAAATTTTCATCCAATCTTGCAGGTAAAGAGTACCCAGTCCCTGGAAAAGTTGGAAAGCACATGAGAAGGATAGGAGGCTCAGTCAATATAAATAGATTAGCACTTTAGGATGGATGCAATACTAAAACATATTTTTACTTCCATTACTGAAGAAATTGCCAGTCATTTAACATATTGCAAAGAAGAGGGTGTACACTTAGCACAACCTTCAACAAATTTCTTGCCAGCATCATATGCAGTGGTAAATGCATGAAATCTTTCTTGCCAGTCATTTAACATATTGCAAAGAAGAGAGTGTACACTTAGCACAACCTTCAACAAATTTCTTGCCAGCGTCATATGCAGTGGTAAATGCATGAAATCTTTCCTCATCTGAGATCTGAACTTTTCCAAACTGCCACAAGATATCGCGAGAGTCAATACCATTGCCAAAAATGTTTATGACATATCACCCATGTACCTTTAAAATCTAAATAGAGCCATTTGATATAGCACCTCCACTTCAAACTCTTGAACAAAATCTAAGGCAGATAGTGAGGAATAATCAAAGCATCTACTTTGAATGAAAAAATTTGGGAGATCCCTTGTTTTTTCAGGTAATGGCGCTGCCACATGATTTAATTTTGTATTAGCGAAGGGAATTCCATGCCAACAGAACCTATTTCGATATCCCCAAATGAAAATGCTGCTTGTCTTGCCACAACACCATTTAATTCAGGAATACATTTATCCCGTGAAAGGCATCTCTTCCCACCATGGTAATCCCTGTGGACCGGAAACAATGTCTGAATGGAAGTTGATTTTCCAAATCTTGCATTTGAAAGTGCAACATTCATAACAAAATTAGTTTCATTGTGCACTGCCGGCAATGATAGGTCCTACAACTGTTGCTGCAATTAGAATAGGAGATACTTTGGTTGATCTCACAAACCTAATGGCAGGGGGTGGCGGTGCTTGAGTATGACCTGGAGCATATACCTTTACATACGAAGTACTTGGAATGGTTGCTGATTGGTAGGCACTTGTGAAATTCTCAGTCTTCAAACGGCAAGTGCCCGAGCCATCCGCCATGACTATAGATGCAACACAGAGTTGATTCTTCAGGCAATTCACCTGACAATCTGGAATGCCCAAATTGTATATCTCTGACTATGACTTTGATTTTGGAGGATAAGAAAAGAATTCGGTATTGTTTAATAAAAACATGCTCTGGTTACTGCACCCTGTAATGTCCTGCTCTCTCCTGCACCCTGTAATGTCCTGCTCTCTCCTGCACCCTTGTGTGGGATCCTTGGGATCTATGGGAATGAAATCTGTAGATGGACATATGCAGTAGGGGGTTGTGTCATTGTAAACACATATTCCAAAGTTCCCACACCATCCAAACACTTGGCATTGGTCTTCTACCGGACTCCAACCCAGTTGCCATGTTCCAGAGCTTTTAACCCACCCATAGGACCTCAAATTTCCATGTGATCGATGAATCAGTGTAATCGATGTTGTATGCACTCCAGAGCTAAACACCAGAAGAATTGGAGAGTGTAAAAATCCCTTGATTGCTCAGATGTGTTGTGGAGCCATTAGGGGCACCCTAATTCCAGTATGTGATTTTATTCCTCCATTTCAATGTGAAATTCCCACTGCTGTCTAGAGTGAATGAATAAGGATAAACATGGAGGCTCTGTCCTACAAAACTCTCATTGACCAAGAGAGTATCAGTAGGATTGGAAAAAATCTATTTCGAGATAGCCATTACTTCGATTTTAAAGCCTGCTTGGGTAATGGAACAAATAATTACGCAAATATTATCCCTCTTAGATCAATCTAGTCTATTAAAAATACACTTTAAGAATAATTTCAGAGAAACAGGCACCAAAACCTCCATTCCTTACAGTTTGTCTGAAAGCATCAACCATACCAGAGGATTGAAGTGGAGCTTTTCTTCTCCCATCTCTAGTTACAATAGAAGAAGCATTTTTCCACCCAACCATTTGCATTCTTCTTGGTAATTGCATCAAGAGGATAAGCTACAGTTTGTCCAAGAGTTCCTGCTATAGATCCACAAGCCAATTTAGTTACCACATGCAAATATTTCCCCTCAACAAGACCAAAGGGTCTGGATTCAACTAACTACAAAACAATAACTGAGTTTATAAATTCACAAATTTATGCTATCAAGAAACTTTTTTATGAAAAAGATAAGCAAAATCAAGTTACTCAATATATTGCAAACCGTCTAGAGTAATAAAGAAAAACTAAAAATATTTTCTACATTATTTACAGAGTAAATTACCCGGCTTGGGTTAAAAACAAGAAATAGGTAGGTCAAATAAAAGAACAGGGGATATATCAATTCTTAATCATGAGTTGCCATTGGAAATTGAAAGCTTGGGATGTGACATGGCATAGAAAATTGATTGAATACTAAGTAAGCATGTGAAGCCTGAAGACAATGCCTCCTTCCTTACCTCCATTGGCGCCCAATATATTACATTTATCAGGACCAGGTTCCAATTTATTTCCACCTCCATGAGGTCAATAAATTTGAAAACCACTACAATAGAACCCCAATTGAAAAAATGTAGCAGCTTTTCGAACATGTCAACAATATATGCATAAGTTGCGGAGACAAATGGCCCTCATGGTAGGTCCCACATAGCGTTTTGTGTAGGATGATTACTATGCTATTGTGTCCACAATAATTACATATAGATAAAATGATGGTCAGCTGTAATATATAAAATTTGCATGGGATGTGCGCGCCTCCTGCCTCACCACGAGAGGTGTAATGAGAGAATGAGTTGCTTGAAGAAACTCAGCTGCCAAACACAAAGTTTTTCACAGAGGATGGAATGGGAGTAGCGGTGACCGTGCCTCTAGCCTCACCACTAGAGGTATAACGAGAGAACGAGTGCCTTCAGAGAAACCGAATAGTCAAACACAATATTTCACAGAGGATGGACTCAGAAATCCATCGGGGGCATATCCCTCGCTCTTTATCAACACATACACAGTAGTTGGTGCAGTAGCCAAGAGAGGTTGCGGAGAAGTTGCTTTCCTTTTCTTTCGTGCGGTAGAAGATTCATTTTGGTAAGCTACAGAGGATCACCGTGGGGGCTTTAAGGACGAAGAGGATGCGACTGCGTTTCTTGGCGCCATTCCAGGTACAATTACAGGTGGAATTTGGCCTCAAGCTTTCAAAATTGTTGATCATTTGAGCTTCCTGGAATCATACATGTAGTCACGAGAGCAAATTTGATAGCCGAGACGCTCCATATAGTCACGAGAGAAAATTTGATAGCTGAGACGCTCCATATAGTCACGAGAGTAGATTTTATAGCGGAGACGCTCCATTTAGGGTTGATAGATCTCAATAAGGCAACAATTCCATTGACATGTGGACAAAACATGGATGTTGCTGAAACTATAAGGACCCGACCAATATGTTGACTCCTGGAGTAGTAATGTCCGACTGGGAGCAGTAATGTTTGGCTCCAATGCAATTGGAGTTTATATAGTTAACGGGCGAGGGAAACATGGCAACCTAGCAACCTGATAAACTCAGAAAAAGCGGAGATTTTTGCAAGAAATTTCAGAATCCACTGATTTTTGCAAGAAATTTAGGAATCCATTGATTTACCAGGAATTTCAGAATCCACTGGTTTCCCTCAAAAACCTTGAGAATTTTTTTCAGTTATTTTATTGGGACCATGAGATGAAAATTTGGCAACGGCTTGAAGCCTACAACATTTTCTGCTGGAAGAATGGTTGCAGTTTTTTTCAGAGAGAAAAAGCATTATATATTATATTGAGATCATATAACAGTCAGAGTACATGAGAGCAGTATTGCAAAGAGTGCATATACAGACATATAGCAGATTTGAGCACATAAGAGCATTATAACAGTCAGAGTACATAAGAAGTAGCGTTGCAGAGAGTGCATATACAGATATATAGCGGGTTTGAGCACGATAGACATATAATCAGAGAGATCATGAGAGACATATAACAGAAAGAAACCCATAAACAGAGAGGAGCCGCACTAATCCAGGGGCAAAGCACCCGAGATCAGTGGAATGATGGAGATGATCGGCAAGCTGGAACCCTGAAAAATACAACCGTTCCTCCATTTCCAGATGTGCCAGCATGTCAAAATGAAGAGGGCGCGCCAGGAGGGGCATTGAGAGGCCCACCAGAAGAAAGCGTCCTGTACAGATGAGAACAGACGGAAGGAGAAACCAAAAATGATGGAGAGCTCTGTCCAGATAGCCGAGGAGGCAGCACATTGAAAGAACATGTGTAAATTAGTTTCCACATCAGCGAGGCAGAGATGGCATCTACCCGGGCCAAGCCAGCCTTTGATCTGAAAAACGTCCCAGGAGAGATTCTTATTATGGAAGAGGAGCCAGGCAAAGAGGATGGATTTGAGAGGACAAGGGGCTTTCCATAGCTTGATAGGGAAGATGACGGGGGAGGAAGGAGAGCAGATGAGAGGGCAGAGTAGATGCAATGGTTGCAGTTGCCTCACTGCATGTAACATATATCAAATAAGAAAGTTAGTGAATGCAATAATATGTAAATCAGTTAAAATATATATCTAAATATATCTAAATACTATAGTGTGCAGTAGTTGAAAAATTAGGGATTAAGTGGTAGACCTTATTCAACAACTTGAATGAACATTTAGCGTCCAACAACACATAGAATGAACCATTCGGGTTTTAAGAGGTATATTGCTACCATTTTCACCCTATTTATGTTTTTGCAAATTTCGTTATGTCATTATCTGTTTGCAAATTGCGTTTTGTCATCTCATTATTTGTTTGCAAATTACATTTTGTCATATCTGCGTATCTATTAAAAGCAAGGTTGTCTAAGTCTGTCTGGTTCAGTACGCAAGGTTGTCTAATGCTGTCTGGTTCAGTAAGAAAGGCTATCTAAGGCTATCTGGTTCAATGCACTTTAAGATAGGGAAAGCAATACTAAAGAGAATGAGTTGTTTCAAGGAACTTTCTTTTAATTCCTTGATTTATAACTCTACACATTGCACAATTTTATTTTTCCCCAACTATATTTATTTTTAACTTTTGAATTTGATTTTAAAAGCAACGACGATAATTGCAAGGAAAAGCGAGCGTAGTGTATATTTCTTTGTGAATGCCTATGTGAGTAGTGCCTTTGAGATCACAAAAAATGCATTTGGTAGCTTACCACTAGCTCTCCTAAGGAAATTGCATATATCTGGAGCACACGTTGATAGAAAATATGATGTTTGGACTATTATAAGTAAGGTAGAGTACACTGCCTACTACAAATTCATAGATAGTAGCATCAAATAATTTCGTAGATAGTAGCATCAAATAATTGATGAGAACAATCTACCTTAAATTTCATCCCAGAAGCAAGAGGGGTGCAAACAGGTTTACAATCCTCCATACTGAAGCATTGCAGAAAGTAGCATCAAAGTTTACAATCCTCCATACTGAAGCATTGTAGAAGATCTAGAGTATATGCGGCTGAAAAAGTGACAATCTAGAGTAATACAGAGTAATCTAGAGACCAAGAAGCAATTCTAAAATAAACTAACATGTGAAGAAACCAATACATGAAATTTATTAACACAAGGCTCAAAATGAAATGAATTTTTTTGAAAGTTTAGCATCCCAAAAGATAGGTCTCTAGCATGCAAGGGCCATGCAAGTCGTATTGAGTAATGCAGGGGCCATAGTAAATTTGTTTGTATTTATTTTTTTAATATATTTAAATAAAAAAATTAATTAAAAAAACATGAAATAATTTATTAATAATTTTAAATAGAACCAAAAAAAAGTGAACTTCCCCACTGCCAAGTGGGGCTTGCATGTAGCCAAGTGCCCCTTTGGATACTTCATTTGGCTCTCAGAATCACGACCAAGCAAGCAAAGGTGACAGGAAATCAATCTTCCAGCATATCAAGGAGGGTGACAGGAAACCAATCATCCAGAATATCAATACAGTGGGCTTACAAGGTAATTTATTATATCAATACAATCCTTTTACAAGGTAATTTATTGCAGCAAGTCAGATTAGAAGACTAATTAAGAAGGTATCCCCACTAATGCGAAGCAAAGAAAGATGCTAGAATCCCAATGAGTAGACGAGGTTACGAAGCAAAGCAAGATCCCAAAAGCTCAGCTGCTTGACCACACTCAGGTTTGTTTGTTTCAGAAAGCTCCCTCTCTATGCTTTTGCAAGGCAAACATATTTTGTCCACTATGAGTTTCTTATCTTGGTTTGTCTGCTGCGATAAAGTGTGATTGTGAAATAGTAATGTCGAAAGCAACACAAAATCCAAAAGAAGCAAGTACACCCAAAATCTAAAAGAAGCAAGTAAATCCAAAATCTAAAAGAAGCTGCTCACCGTGGCCCTGCCAGGAGGACTACCCAGCACACCTACTACCGAAACCTCTCAAGAGACCAAATCCTCCTTCCCCCCCTTTGATTCTATAATATCATTTTACTTGACATTAATTTTGTAGCAACTGCAGAGACCGGGACATAGTGTGAAGAAGCACGAGCTAAATGTCCAGCAGCAGCGGTTTCAACAGATCCAGATAGAGACCTAGTATCAGTCATAGTAGCACCAGAGGTAGAGGCAACATATCCTCCAGTTGAATACACGTTGAAGAAGCCTATCCATGCTTAGTTATGGTATTAATACTCTTCTTGTTAAAGATAATAAGGTATGAAGAATAAGAGAAGGATGATAAAATGTGTTATTAAGCCTACAAGAACTAAAAAAGCATATCCACAAACACCAGTATATATGAAAATCATACCAATTTAGAGTTATTTTTTTCTCTCTAGTAGCGTTAGAATCATATTCTCATGTCAATTTATTTTCTTCCACAGTGCAGGCTTATCGTCTCAAGCCTATTATCACAGGGTTGTTGAGTCGGTGTGGGATGTCATCATTGTTGCAGTGGTGGTGGAGTCGATGGTATCGCCCCGGCATCATCATGGTTAGGATTTCCGAAGCATGCATCCTTTCAATATTTTATGGCGGCGCATCATCCTTTTTGTCCTCAAGTGAACTTATGATCGGATCCTCCTCAGTAGACCAGATAATTTCAGTATCAATTGGATGGAGGGTGCTTTGGGGATGGCTATAGTTTCTTCATTTATGTATACTGGATTGATAGAATGTATGTTGGATTGATAGAGCGAGCATTTTGCGGAGTGTATTCTTCATATCCCCAATCTCCCTAGGGAGGAGGAACGACTTAACTCACATAAGCAAGGTAAGAGGGATCCCCCGTTGAAGTTTCAGCCACTGCAAGTTCATCCTTGGTAACATGCTCACTGTTCCTACATTCGGCTCCTCAGTGGTAGTGAACAAGTGCATCAGATTCCTCATGATAGAGTGCACCAAGGGAAGCTATGGATCAACCAAGCTTACACATTTCACACGCCAAGCACAAATCTAATGCCGAGAAAGGTTGTCGAACTGACATTTGCATGGATGTATAGGTGACAGCCCTGACATTTGCATGGTTGTATAGGTGGCAACCGTGGAAAGTTTTTAAGTTTTTATAGGTGGACGCTGTATAGATGCTTTCTTAGTTATCCTTGGTTACTTTGCCTCCCTCATTCATTCATGGAATATTTAATGCCTTGAACTAATGCTAGCATTAGTTGAGCGATTAAAAAATACAAAGAAACAAATGAAAATGTGAAGGATATAAGATATGGTTTTGGCGTCCCTGCCTGGGAAGAGGCCAAATAAGATGGCGAATTAGATTTCAAGAGATTTCACTTATGAATATGTGTCGCGAGCCTAAAAACTTTACTGAATAACTTGCTCAAACTAATATTAATTTCATCGTCCCAATTACTATAGTCCCTGCCTTGCCTGCGGGAGGGACTAATAAGTTTATGTTATATTATGTCATGTCATGATAGGTAAATATTTTGAAATTTATTATATTTTTTTATTTAGTTAAAAAAAGGTTATGCTATATTACTTAATGTTATGTAAATATTTTGATTTCAGTGAAATTAAATAACAATAAAAATAAAGGTAAAATCAAATTAAAAATTAAATAAAAAATAAAAAGAATACTAATAATTATAATTATTAATTAAATTATTTTGATTGGGTTAAATTACATAAAATTAAAATTAAAATAAAAAAATTAATAATTGTAATGATCAATTATTAATAATTAAACTAACCAAGATCCATCTTATCTCCAAATCTATCAAGGCTAGAGGGATCAAATCTCTTGAATACAAACTTATTTTAGAGTTACATCCAAAATCTGTGAGGGCCTTCTCTGTGCTAGAAAATAGTGATTACATCCATACATACACAAACAATAATCAAAATGCAGACAAAAAAACTTCTTGTTACAACCAAGTAAGAAAGTAAGATAAAACCAGAGAACTGAAAAATATTGATCTGTCTTTCACAACCATAACATGAAAACAAGGAAGCTAGGACATGATCAATATGGAAAACTGATATCACCACCCTCGAGGATGTTCTGGTCCATGATGTGTTTATAATGCATTCACCCATATTGTCCTTATAGGCATTTCTTAGGCCACTGGTCCACCTCCATATTGAATTATCTGAAGACATGTTGTATGGTATATGAGGAGAGGGAGGCAAGTCTATGTTTGATCCTCAAGATCTAGCCAACAAGTAGTGTTGGATCAAAAGAATGTTGTCCGAGAATACCTCCAATAAGGGATTTTGAGTCCCCATAAATATTCATGTTGTGCAACTTCCTTTCTGTTATAAACTAGAGTAGTCCCCAGAGAGCCATTGTTTCTGCTCTGGTATTAGTGCCCGGGCCTCCATGCCAAGAAATTGTGTATCGAGTACGTTTGTCCACCATAAGAACCACAACACAACCACATATACCTCTTTGTGATGCACCGTCGAACCAACCAGTTGGAAAAATAATGGAAGGGGCAGATCTAATCTTATCGATATTCCTGGTTGTTAATTTAGGTGGAGGAGATCCTCCCATCCAATTGTTCACATTGTGACAGATTTTGGGTATGTCAGTAGGTATGCCTTCAAATATGTAAATGTTTCTAGGTTTCTAGATTTCCCAATTTGTGAAAAGTGGAATAGCAACTTTCTCAGTAGAATTTGAATTCCACTGTGTGATTAAATCTTGCAAATTTGAAATCATGAAAGTCGGGTAGTGCCATAATCTAGCGATCATCCCCCAGATATGAGTAGTATAAGGGCATTGAGAGAAAATATGATCAACATTTTCAGGTGAGTTTCTATAGAAAATACAAATGCCAGGTCCCTAAAATCCTCCCTTGAGTAAGTTATCCCAAGTCAATATTTTGTTTTTCCAAACCAACCAGTTGAATAGAATGATCTTTATAGGGATATTCATTTTCCATACCTTGTAAAACCAAGAGCTTTGATTGAAATTGTGTCGTTGTGTGATCAAAGATATGTACATATCTGCAACGAAGGGCGTCTAGTTATGGATCTTCCCTCCCCATGTTATCACGTCTCCCTAAAAATTGTGAAGTAGTTTGACCTGGCTGAGCGAGTCTATGTATTGTCGCTAATTGTGCTCCACAACATGTGGCAAACCCGATTCCAACGCAGACTTCCAAATGGGACAACTATGTTTTATGCCTCTTATTACTTGACATAAAAAGAAGAAACATTTTCTGTAGATTGAGTTCAGCGTTTGCTCCTGTAGCACCTGCGTACCTGCCAGACCTTTAATGTTAAGAGAGCCAATCATAATTCCCCCCCATTTCCATATTCCCAGACCATTCTTGACCTCCACCACGACATTATCTTCATGTAGCTTCTCCAGATTATCAATCCATCTTTCCTGTGTGACGATATGTTCTTGTAGATATCTTCCAATGTGTTGTTTGGCATATATTTTGAATGTACAATATCTTTCCAAATGCCTCTCCCAATAATAGCTCTCCAAAAAATTTATGAGCAACATTGTTCCAAAATATTAGTGCTCTAACAATCCCCATCTGCTAAATTACTTGGGCTTTGTTAACTATGACCATTTGCATAGGTTCATTTTGCTTGATACATCAAGTCCTCGCTAGACAAAATTTGTCATGATCGAGCTGAATTTTTTGACAATTGTATTAGGAATCTAGAATAGGTGAGCCCAATAAACATAAATTTGTTGAAGCGCTGCCTGGAATAAAATGTATTTGCCACCCAGAGATAAAAATATGTGTCCAGTTTGAGAGTTTCTGCTTGTATTTATCAATCAGGCAGCTCCAGTCCAAAATTTTCTAGTTTCATGGCTTGATATTATATCCCAAATAGTGAAACATGTTTTGGAGTTGTTCTATTATGACGCCAAAATTTTCTGCAATGTGTTCAATGTCCCCCATGTCTCCAGTAAAATAATATAGTGTTGATTTCTCGCCATTGGATTGGAGACTAGAGGCGCCCCAAATCTAGAAAATATGTAAAATAGAGCTTCCCATTGAGCTCTCGAAATGATTCCAAAGGTTAAGATATCATCAACAAAAGATAATGAGTAATGCTAACAATACTAGTTATCTGGATTCCTTGAAAGATACTACATGACTAAGCTTCTTTTATTTTAAAACCGATTCCATCCATAACAAGAAGAAATATTAAAGGAGAGAGGGAACATCCCTGTCTAAGCCCACGAACAGCTTTGAAGAAATGTGTTGGGAGTCCATTGATAATCACAATGAAGCATGTAAAAGAGATGCAAGCCATAATCCATTCGATGTTATGATTTTTGAGCCCCACCTTGTATAAAATAAGCCTGATGAAAGAGCATTCCACACTATCAAATGCTCTGTGTAAATCAATTTCCATGACCACCACTTCCTTTTTTCTCGAATGGATTGTATGAATGGCTCCTTGAGCCATGACTATTGCATCACATATCTGGCGTTATTGAAAAAACCGAACTGTTATTTGGAGATATGGTTGGATAATACCCCTTTAATATGCCTAGAAATCACCTTTTAGATAACTTTGTAGAGGATATTGCACAAAGAGATTGGCCTAAAATCACAGAAATTTCTAGGAGAAGACTTCTTCAGGATTAAAGCAAGAAATGTGGAATTGATTGCACTCGAAATCTTCCTGCCCAATTTAGCTTCCTCAACAATATTCAGGAGGCAATTGGAAAACAAATCGAAGAAGTGTATATAAAATTCCACGGTCCATCCATCTGGGTCGGGGCTTTTTTCCTTGGCAAAGGAGTTCAGTGTTTGTTCAATTTCCTACAAAGTGAACGACTTGTATAATTCCTCATTTGCTTCATCGTCAAACATAGAGGAATATTGGTTAATTTCCCAAACCTGGTCTGCAAAACCAACCTCTCCCCTGGCTTGATAGAAGTGTTCGAAAAACTTGATACCTTCTCTTTGGATGTCCCTGGTTGTATTAATTTTTTTACCTTCAAAGGTTTCAACCTGCCAAATTGTGTTGCAATTTTTCCGGTGGGAGGCATATTTATGGAAAAACTTGGTATTTTTGTCTCCATCCAGAAGCCATGTAGCTCTGATTTATAGATGCCAAGTGACATCCTAAATTTGCAAGATCTCTTTTTTTCAAATCTTCCAATCCTCGCAGCCTGTCCAGATCTTGTTGTGTTGGGATGATATGTTCCAAGGATGATCCTAAATCAAAGATCAACTGAGAAATGTTTTTCAGCTCAGTTATCATATGTTCATTCGTGTTCCTCTCCAAAATTATAGTCCTCGATTTGATGATGTTTAACTTATACACCATAGTATGCATCTCGAAGCCCTTGTAGTGATTAGACAATTCATACGAGAGTGATGAGCCCCAATTTTTGGTATAATTTGGGCTCATTTGGCCTACTTGTTTTGCTCAAACCATTCACTTTTTACTGCTTATGCATGCATTTCTTAGTTTATTCGTGTTGTTTGTAGGAAGAAGGGTAGACACTTTATCTACGTGACTAATGCATTATGATTTCAGGTTTTTGCATTAAAAGGGAGAAAAGACCACGTGAAAAGGAGACAAGGAGACAATGAGGTGGCACTGCTGGTTTTTAGGAGAGGATGTCCACAGTCTTGGGACCCTCCTCGTGATTCCCACCATAGCTCCGAGCTCCAATCCATCTCCCCACCGAGCTTAGAAGCAGCCAGCTGTTCTACAGGAACAACAGTTATAACTGTTCTACAGGAACAGCAATTATGACTGTCCTACAGGATCAGCAGTTTAAACTTCAGTTGGACAGCCGAGCTCCTAAAATCAAGGACACCTGTTGGATGATCGTTTTGCATAAGTATGGAGGCCGTAGCCTTTGATAGGTTGTTGAAACTTTCGCATTACTATTGTAATTTTTGAGCACAACTCGGTCTTTGTTCCTTTTTGTAAGCCAATTTGGCATGACATCAGATTATGAATAAAGAAGGCAGATTTTGATCTAGTTCTGAGTTTTTTTCAAGGAGCTATAGCTCTCAGGTTAGGGCCCAACCTGAGAGCAATAGATCTCCTCAGTGTTGTAATGTGTTTGCATTTCGTTCCAGCACTTTGAGTTTGTTTATTTTCACATGCAATTCGAATTCACAGTTTGGTAATTTAGTCGTTTTCATGAGCATAGATAGGACTAGTTTATGGTTGAATTGATTTCGGTTGTTTAGTTAGATTAGCAGGTTGATAATACATTGGAGCTCCAGCAAAAAGGTTGAGAAGGTCTCCACTGCCATCTCTGTTTGGAGATTGGAGTGCAGCCCATACCAGCCACAAAAATACGCAGTTCTTCACGTTATACATGCTGCAACATAGTCTCGTTTATGATAGATCTTTCCATGCACTTCACTCTTGCACCATACACCTTCATCACTGCTTCATGCACATTCCTCTACACGCTTTATCTTGCTGTTCATTGAGTTCAGGTAGCTTAGGTTAATGAATTTTCATCTTGGTGACAGTCATAAGCCATTTGTTTCATTTACACTGCTTTTCATCATTCTATTACCTCCTTCTTCGTCTTGATCACGCATACAACCACATTCTTGACCTCTGTTACGCTCTGTTATCTCCCAAACTCCTCCACTCCTCACGTAACTCCATCCTTTAGACATTTCGTTGTCATAACCTTTCATCCATCAACCCACTTTACACACTCGTTCTCCATCCTACTTCTCCACTCCTGAGCCATCACCAGCCTTATTCCTACCTTACACATCTCCCCCTACCATTCCATCACTCCTCCATCACTTCAAACACCCACGGTAGGTCATCCTGTAGTAATTTGTAGATTTCCTGTAGAAACCTCTGCGGTTCCTGTAGAATCCCCTGCAGACATCCTGTAGGAGGCCACTCACTCGGTTGCTGAGCCTCTGAATGTGAGGAGCCTCTGTGGACTGATGCTAAGGATCTCTGGGGACCTCTCCTAGCCTCCCCAACCTTTCCCAAGCTTTCCTTCCTTCCGCATCACATATGCACAACCAAACCCTAATAAGCACAAAATCACAATCACTCCATCCACTTAAAGAAAAAATACAAAAACATGTCTTTTAAGATGCAAGTAGATTAGACTCATGCATTTTCACTTATTAGAAGTAATGGCATCATTGGTAGAAGTTTCCTTCACATTCTTTGCATCATAGAGGTTAGACTAGTTAAATTAGGGTTTCCTAGGGTTTCCATGTTTTGATTTTCTTTCAGTTCATTTTTGCCAAGTAGATTAGTCTTCTTTGAGCTAGCTTTCATCCATCATTGATAAAGCTTCTTCTGTGAGCCTATAGAAGTTGGCTTGAGCCCTAGCGGACTTGTGCCAACTGACCAAGTGACAGCTGCGACAAGACCTAGTACTTGTGCATAAAGCACCGTCGCTTCCAAGTTTGTACGAACTACCGGGTTGATAAAATTAAGAGACAGGAAGCCCCAGGAGTTGTAGCATTATTGCTACAATACTGGAGCTCACCATCTTTTTTGCGCCGTTGCCAGGGAAGCGTCAGAGTATTAGTAATTGTTGCTTTTCTTCTACTTTCTTACTCTTGCCTTCTGCTAGTAGTTTACTTCATTTCCATTCTGCAAAAGTAGCATAGACATTTCCTGCTTTCATAGATTAGCATTTCCTGCTTTCCTAGATTAGAATTTCAATTCCGCATTTCAATTTCGCAAGCGTAGACTAGCATTTCCTTTCTGCAATTTCATTGGAGCAAAGTAGATTAGTTCTTTCCTGCTTTCGGTTAATTTTGCATCTTTCATAGTTAGTTGTAGATCAATCTGTCTCAGTTTTGCAGGTACCAAAAGAAAATCAAAGCAAAAGCAAGCAAAAAGAAAAAGAAAGTCTTTTCCATTTCATGCCTCGTAGGAACCGAGATAGATCAGGCAAATTCCTACCAAACACCCCCACCACATCACTGAGTCACCCTTCTCTCTTCTTTGGTGACAGTGACCCAGAGGAACCTATAGGTGAACAACCTGAGATATCCAAAGACCCTATAGTAGAAGAAGAGTTAGAAACCAATCCATCTGAAGCTATGGCTGACAATAGAAGAGAAGACGAGAGAATAGAAGGTGCCTTCCCCATCCGAGAGACCAATGGAGAGATGAAAATGAAAAACATTAGCCCCTCCGCCTTACCTCACTTCCATGGGTTGACCACTGAAGATCCAGATACCTTCCTGTTTGAGTTTGCTGTCCTTTGTAGAATCTATGACTATACTGAAGATGAGCAAAAGTTGAAACTTTTCCCTTCCACTCTCAAGGATGCAGCACTACGCTGGTTCATGGGTTTACCTGGGAATAGTATCACTACTTGGGCTCAGATGCAACAAGCTTTCAACACCAAGTACCGTGATTACTGTAGGTCCAAGGAAACAAAGGGGGAAATCTTTCGGATGACCATGGGAAATGATGAGTCCTTAGAGGATTATGAGGAGAGGTTCCAACTAAGCTATAAGCGGGCCAGGTGCACACTTGACCCTGAATCCCTCAAGTTGGTCCTACTCCGAGGAGTCCTTGAAGACCTCTTAGATACCCTTCACATGTTAGCTGGGGGGGACATTTACCAACTGCCTTATGAGGACATCAAGACTGTATTTAGAAACCACTCCAGGGCAGCTCGGAAACGAGGTAGAGGAAACCACCTCTCAACTAGTGTCCCTTTCTCCAAACATGAGCTTGCAAACCAATTAGAAGATCTTAAGAGTGAGGTGAGACAAACCATTGCCATGCAGCTTGATACATTCAGGATTCAGCAGAAGAAAGAAGAGGCTGAGAGAGCCTTGGTTGTCTTCTGTCCTAGGTGCACAAGGAGGCACCCTAAGAACGAATGTCCATTACATTCGGTTGAAGTGTGTTTCGTTTGTGAGGAGGACCATCCCACAAATCAGTGTCCAACCTTACCTGGGTTTAAAGCCATGTACCAAGGGACCGAAGCTCCCATAGAGCCTCTCTATTACCTCAACCAAAGGAGGCCACAAGGATCTAGACCTTATCAGCAGGGGATGCAAGGGGCATCTCAAGCTTATTACAACCCCAACCAGTCAACTCCTATGCCTTCCTGGGGTCCCCCTGCTCATCCTTCATGGTCCATGCCTCCTCCATGGTCTTATCCACCTCAGTACCCCACTCAACCTACTCCTCATCCATATCACTCACATACCCAGCCACAGCCTCAGTGGAATGCACCTCAGTCGGGGTGGAGGCCCCAATACAACACTCCTCCTGCAATTTTTCCTCCACCACCAGTGCAACCTCAACCATTACCTCCTGCTCCTCCAAGGCAACCTCAAATGCCTGTTCAACCGAACCCAAACCCCAACAATAGACAGGCCCAACAGGTATACACTGGGGAAACCTCATGCCCTACCTATGCTGTGGAGATCCAGGAGATCAATCTTAGATCTGGAAAGACTCTTCCAGATCGCCAGCCTCCTCCCCCAGAGGATGAGGAAGACCATCAGGAGAGTGAACCAAAGCCTATTCCACCCTTTCCTGAGAGACTAACAGCCACCACACAACCTAACCCAGAAGAAGGTGAGCTTTTGGGTGAGCTCAAGCAGTTGTGTGTAAAAATCCCACTCCTCCAAGCCATCAAGGATGTGCCAATATATAACAAGCTGGTTAAGGAGAAGTGTTTCAAACACCCAGGCAGACGGAAGAAAGATGCTTCAACTATCAATGTCATAGGACAACTGTCTGACCTTATGCTAGGACAAGTCATCTGCCCAAAGTAACTAGATCCTGGAAGTCCTGTAGTAGATGTTCACATCAATGGCACCATTATCCCCCACACCTTGATTGATCTGGGGGCGGCCATCAATGTGATGACCAGGGATACCATGCTTAAACTCAATCTTCAGGGTTCCTTGAGGAAGACCTCGACAGTATTGCAATTAGCAGATCGCTCCACCGTGACTCCCGAAGGGATTGTGGAGGATGTCATGGTCTCCATTGATTCTTGGGAATACCCTGCAGACTTCCTGGTTCTGCAACCAAAGGCCAAGCTTACTGGATACCCTCTCATTTTGGGAAGGCCTTGGTTAGCTACTGCAGATGCTTACATAAGTTGTCGGGCAGGAAACATGACCATCAAAAATGGTCCCATGTCCAAGCAGCTAGTCCTATACCCTCCTGCCCAACCTTCTTTAGAGCATGATTTACCACTCTGGTTGGAAGAAGGAGAAGAAGACGAGGTGTACTCAGCACCTCTGTGCACCTTAGATACCACTAGAAGAAACCCCCCAACCGAGGATGACTTGATCGAGAACTTGATCCAGAATCCACCTTCTAGTGCACTACCCTTAGAGGAATTGGTGGAGGATGCCCAAGCTAGCACCTTAGTGGATCTCTGTACAACCAACCCTGTTACTCCCAGAGTCAAGAATGTGGAGTTCGGCCCTGAGAAAGCATTGAAGATCAGCTCCTCCTTATCTCCTTCTCAGGAAAAGGAGCTGTGTAGTCTGTTGGCCAACCACCTAGATGCTTTTGCTTGGAGCTATAAGGAAATGAAAGGAGTCCATCCTTCGGTATGTACCCATCATATATACATCAAAGAGGATTGTAAACCAGTTAGGCAACCTTAGAGGAGAATGAATCCAGCCCTTAAGGACATTGTCAAGGAAGAATTGCAGAAACTGTTGGATGCCGGATTCATCTACCCCATCTCAGATAGTGAATGGGTGTCCCCTTTAGTGTTGGTTCCCAAGAAGAATGGGAAGTGGAGAATCTGTGTGGATTACCGTGAGCTGAACAAAGCTACCAAGAAGGACCACTTCCCTCTACCTTTCATAGATCAAGTGTTGGATGGACTGGCAGGAAAGAAGTTCTTCTCTTTCCTGGATGGGTTTAGCGGGTACAATCAAATCCAAATCAGCCCGGAAGACCAAGATAAGACCACCTTCACTTGTCCTTGGGGTACCTTTGCCTACCGAGTCCTCCCCTTTGGGCTATGCAATGCTCCTGCTACCTTTCAGAGAGCTGTCTTGAGCATCTTCTCGGAGCAGGTCCATGATGCAGTGGAAATATACATGGATGACTTTACTCCATATGGGGCCAACTTCCTGGAAGCATTGTCCAACCTGGGGAAAGTCCTAACCAAATGCACCGAGATGAACCTGTCCCTCAGTCCTGAAAAATGTGAATTCCTGATGACTGAAGGGACCGTGCTAGGCCATACCATTTCTTCCCAAGGATTGCAGGTGGATCCTAACAAAATTGCTCTCATCAAGAGGGTTCCACCTCCTCAAAAGGTAAGGGATGTCCAGAGTTTCTTGGGATTAGCAGGATACTACCGGAGATTCATTAAAGATTTCAGCAAGCTAGCCTCGCCATTGTTTGGCCTATTGGCAAAAGATGTGGAGTTTAAGTGGACTGACGATTGTTAGAAGAGTTTGAATGAGTTAAAGGACAAGTTGGTGTCAGCACCAATCTTGAGAGGTCCAAACTGGGCCCTACCTTTCCACATCCACACTGATGCCTCGAACAAAGCCATAGGTGCAACTTTAGGACAAGTTGAGCAGAAACTTCCATATGCCATTTACTTTGTTAGCAAAAACTTGTCCAAAGCTGAGCTGAATTACACTGTAACCGAGAAGGAATTCTTGGCTGTGGTCCATGCATTGAACAAGTTCCGACATTATATTACTGGTTACCAGACCTTTGTACATACTGACCATGCTGCTATTAGATATTTGATGAATAAACCAGATGTGAATGCTCGTATTATTAGATGGTTACTTTTATTGCAGCAATTTGATCTAACCATTGTTGATAAACCAGGTAGAGAAAATGTTGTTGCTGACTTTTTGTCTAGATTGGATTTGTCTGCAGATGAAGATGGGACGGTGGATGACCAGATGCCTGATGAGCATCTGTTTGCTATCTCAGTACTCTCTCCATGGTTTGCTGATATAGCAAACTACCTTGTTTCAGCTCAGTCCCCTCCGCACCTCTCTTCAAAAGAGAAGAGCAGAATCATCAGAAAAAGTACCTCATTTACTTGGATCGGGGGAAATCTGTTCAAGCTTGGCCCCGATCAGATCTTAAGGCGTTGTGTAAGGGAGGAGGAAGTCTTTGATATCCTCCTCACTTGTCACAATGGGCCTTGTGGAGGGCATTTTGCAGCAAAGAGAACTGCCTTCAAGATCCTGCAGGCAGGCTACTATTGGCCCACACTTCATCAAGATGTCAGAAGATATGTCAGTTAGTGTGACCAATGCCAAAGAATGGGGAAACCAACCCAAAGGGATGAGATGCCTCTCCAACCTCAAGTGACTCTTGAGCCATTTGAGAAGTGGGGCATGGACTTTGTGGGTCCAATCAATCCCTCTTCGAGGCAAAGATCCTACATCATTGTGTGTACTGACTACTTGACAAAGTGGGCAGAGACTAAAGCAATCAAAGTAGCAACATAAGAGAAGGTGGTCGAGTTCTTAAGAGAGAACATCTTCTACAAGTTTGGCTACCCAAGAGAGCTGGTGACCGATCAAGGGAGCCAGTTCACATCCAACTTGGTTGAAGACTTAACTGGCTCATCACAAGATCAAGCATAGGACTTCCACTCCCTATCATCCTCAAGCAAATGGGCAGGTGGAAGTCACCAATAGAGCATTAGAAGGGATCTTGACCAAAGTGGTGAGCAGCAGCAGAAAATATTGGGCAGATCGTCTGGTTGAGGCCACATGGGCTTACAACACCACTTGGAAGACCACCACCGGCTTCACACCTTATGAGCTGGTCTATGGGAAGAAAGCTTGGCTGTCCATTGAGTTTGAGTATAACACTTTGAGGATGGCAGCTCAGCTGGACCTAGATCTCAGCCATGCACAACAAGAAAGGCTGCTGCAGCTGAATGGCCTGGACAAGAACCGCATGCAGGCCCTCCTTCACTCAGAAGTGGTTCAACTTCAGAGGAAGGTGTGGCATGACCAACATCTCCATGACAAGCAATTTCAGCTGGGAGATTGGGCCTTGTTGTATGATTCCAGATACAAATATTTCAAGGGGAAGTTGAGAACCAGATGGCTAAGACCATATACAGTGGAGAAGTGCCATGACAATGGATCTGTCCTCATTCGAACCATTGATGAGGAAGCCATTCCCATGCTTGTCAATGGGCATCGATTGAAGATCTACAGGAGACCTCTCTCAAGACAAGAGTTTATCAAAACTATGGAGAAATCTGTATTGGTCATAGAGAAGGGTTCTGCCTCTGCCTCTGGCACACCCTGAAAGAAGATATGAAAAAAAAAAAAAAGGAAAAAAGAAATAAAGATCCTTGGGTGAAAACCTCTCTGAGGCGCCCAAGGCAGGTAGTAGGGGTGAAAACCTCATTGAGGCGCTCCTATTGCTTTTTCAAAAAAAAAGAAGAGAAAAGGTTGAAAAAGATCCTTGAGTGAAAACCTCTCTGAGGCGCTCAGGGCAGGTAGCAAGGGTGAAAACCCCTTTGGGGCGCCCCTGTTATCTTTTCAAAAAAAAAAAAGAGAAGGAAAAAAGAAAAAAATAATAAGCACAATATGAAAATTGCATGCAGGTTGCAGATGTTCTATGGAGGAGAAGAAGCCTCTTCAATCACAGCCAAGGGTCCTTATCATGCTGTCAAGGAACCTCATCAGTACCTCCTCCAAGAGCACCCATGTTTTTCAAGGTATGTGCAATTTTATCATGGTTTGAATCTTCTACAGGAAGCTGCTGTCTTTCTACAGGAAGGCACAATCTTTCTACAGGAGGGCGCAGTCTTTCTACAGGAAGGAGCAGATTTTCTACAGGAAAGTGCAGACTTTCTACAGGAAGGTCGAACTTTCTACAGGAAGCTCTGTGTTCTACAGGAAACTTCCTGTAGAAGTTTGGGACGGCCAAAAATTTGTTTCAAACGGAGATCTAGCGGCTGAGGAATGGGTTGGATGCATGCATGCCACTGATTGGCACCCCTGAACATTGCTGTAACCTTGCTCCACCATCCTCGTCGCCATGCAACCAAGATCCCTGCACCAACAAACCAGATCAATGAGTTCTCATGGTAATGCCATTTGTCAAAGAAAAGCAAGCACCGAGAGCTCATACCACATCCATGTCGAGCATCAGAAGCTCCGGGAGCGTGATCAGAAGATTCCATCCATCGTCGTGCAACATGCACCCAAGGAGGCGAGACTGTTACAAGGCACCCCGCGGGAATCCTGTAACAGTCAAACCTGCATGAGTGGATACCATTCACAGCACCGCCCTCTGCAAGCAAAACACGGGTGCAGGCAACCAGAGCATCCACTCCATCGCCAGCATCCTGTAACCATGAGCCTCCGGGACTGTGTAAGCCGCATGCAGCAGGTAGATCCGCTCCCCGTCGTCCAAAAACCGAAAAATCGTGTGCAGCCGCGCGCAGGTAAGTGTCTCAACCCTTCCTTCCACCAAATCGCATGAGTATTACTTTGATTTGTTTTGCATGGCGTAGAAATGAATGGTTGAGCGGCCGTATGGCCAGTTGACTGGCCACGTCGGCTAGTTATGGTATAGTCAGATGCTTGGGTGGCAGCCACGACAAAGAAAATACGCAGCACGCACGTGAGGATAGTCCCGTCAACCAAGAAACGAGTTTAACCGAAAAGGGCGGCGGCAGATCTGTGGGAATGAATGCGGCAGCGAGTGAATATGCAGGTGAATGATGGGTGACGTCGCCCAACGGTCCGGCGGGGACAGCTCACCCCCCGCGCCACGAGCTGCGCCGATTCAAAATCTAATCGGCTAGATTATGCGCATGTATTCATCAACCTCCACTTCAAAACTCGAGTGGCTCTTCTGATTTCCTCTAAACGTTGATACGCCGAGCTTTCGGCTACCAGAACACCGGTGAAGCACCTCTCGACTGCTGGCCAACTACAGTCCTCCCCGAAGTTTGCACACTGCTCCTACAGGAACAGTTTCTACAGGAACGCAGTCCTACAGGAAGCAGTCTCTACAGGAACGCGGTCCTACAAGAAGGTGAATTCCTCACGTAAGAAAAGGTGGCAGAAAAAAAAGGTAACCCTGAAACTCCTTCCGCAATTGGCTTTCAAAGGTGGCAAGATCATTATTCACAGTCTGGTCATAAAAATCTCGGATTGCTGTGCCTATACTATCGCTTCTACAGGATAGCAGTATAATTAGACTGTGTTTTGTGAATTGTATGCATGCTCTGCCTAAAATAGACCGAATCTCCTTTGCATTTGTCACCTTTAGTCAAAGCCCCCGTGTTCATCATGCCGGGTGGGTTTATCAGGTGGGAACCCACAGATTCCACCAAATTAAGGAGAAACCCGGCAGTGGTAGAGCTCTTTACCAGAGCACAATGGATGCCTTTTTGTGATAAGCTGCAGGGCTACGATGATGAAGTAGCCGAGGAATTCTTGCAGGCTTTGAAGCCTAAATCCCAGACACTGGCCACAGTAAGCTTCAGAGGTCTAAGCCTCAAAATCACCCCAGAACATATCAGTCGGATCATAGAACTTCCTATGGGTCTGCCGTGGGATAAGGAAGAACGAAAGCAGAGCCAGCAAGCAAAGAAAGAATTCTTTCCACCTGAGGAAGAATTCTCGGAGGATAAGAATGGAGTACGAAGGACCAGTTTGTTACCACCTTGGAATGAAGTCAGTTTGCAAATCATGAAATATATTACTTGTGAAGGCCGGTTCAGCATCGTGTATGCATATCACTTTCGGCTACTCACTGAGTTGAGGCACCGAATTGACCTTCCTGTAGAGCAAAAACTGAGCATCCCTCATTATCTCCTGCAGTCCCTAATGGAGTGTGCTACAAAGCTAAGAGAGGGCATACCTGATCAGATAGCCCACCATGGGTTAATAAAATTGCTTGTGGAGGATGCACTGCACTCATATAAAGTTCCCCTCTCCTGGGAGTCATTTAGGAATCTAACACGAGATGGGGACATTAAAATGTTGATCGAAGATAGTGGCTCCTCCAGCAGTGAAGACAAGGAAGCAGTGGCTGAGGAAAAGAAGGACGAAGAAAAGGGTGGCACACCTATCCTGTCAGCAAGGGAAAAGAGGATGAAGAGCAGAATGGACAAAGCAGAGGAGGCCCACGTCAACCCAAGTACCTCCACAGCACCTGCACCCAAAGCAAAAAGCAAAACTCAAGCAGGCAAGCAAGCGGAAGTGGAGACACCTGTGTCTACAGGAAAGCAAAAACAGGCTTCTACAGGAAGCCCAAAAATCATTGAAGAACAGGCTTCTACAGGAAGCCCGAAAACAAAGACAAAGGCTTCTACAGGAAACCCGAAGATCAGTGAGAAACAGGCTTCTACAGGAAGCCCAAAAACGAAAACAAAGGCTTCTACAGGAAGCCCAAAAGCAAAGACCAAGGCTTCTACAGGAAGCCCAAAAATCGTTGGAGAACAGGCTTCTACGGGAAGCCCAAAAACGGAGACAAAGGCTTCTCCAGGAAGCCCGAAAGTGCAACCACAGGCTTCTACAGGAAGCCCGAAATTGGAAAAAGGGGCTTCTACCAGAGGCCCGAAAGTCATTGAGAAACAGCCTCCTACAGAGAGTCTGAAGACAGGGAAAGAATCTTCTACAGGAGGCCCGGAAGTGGGCAAAGCAGGGTCTTCCACAGGAAGCCCGAAATCTGAAAAGGAGGGGCCCTCTACAAGGAGCTCTGAGAGAACAAAACGCAAGAAAGAGAAGGCTGACATTCTCGAAAAGGAGGCAGCAGCGGCACTGGCTGCCCTCAGCACACCTCCAAAACCGAAGGAGAAAAGGGAGAGGGAGACCCCTCTACCATCTGAAGCCAGGAGAAGCAAGAGGATGACCACGGGCAAGCCACAGCCTCCACCCAGCAGCCAAACCACTTCAGGGGACGTCCCTACTTCACCCAGTGCAAGAACCCCTTCTAAAACATCAGCCACCCCCGAAAAGGGGAGCCCAAAAATAACTTCCTGGACACGAAAGATAGGCCAGTCGCCTTCCGAAGCCTGGCTCAAGGAAATAGGAAAGGGGAAGGAAGCATCACCTTCGTCACCACCAGGGGCAGCAAAGGCAGAGCCGCCAAAACCGGGAAAGGAAGAAGCACCACCCTCGGCAGAAAAGGCAGAACCACCAAAATCAGGGGAGGAAAAGCGTGCTCCGGGTTCTAGTTCTCGGCCAAAGACGAGGAGCCAGGGCAAAGTTGCTCAAGGATGAGCAAATAGTTTAGCTGGGGGGTGATGATGAGCCCCAATTTTTGGTATAATTTGGGCTCATTTGGCCTACTTGTTTTGCTCAAACCATTCACTTTTTACTGCTTATGCATGCATTTCTTAGTTTATTCGTGTTGTTTGTAGGAAGAAGGGTAGACACTTTATCTACGTGACTAATGCATTATGATTTCAGGTTTTTGCATTAAAAGGGAGAAAAGACCACGTGAAAAGGAGACAAGGAGACAAGGAGACAATGAGGTGGCACTGCTGGTTTTTAGGAGAGGATGTCCACAGTCTTGGGACCCTCCTCGTGATTCCCACCATAGCTCCGAGCTCCAATCCATCTCCCCACCGAGCTTAGAAGCAGCCAGCTGTTCTACAGGAACAACAGTTATAACTGTTCTACAGGAACAACAATTATGACTGTCCTACAGGATCAGTAGTTTAAACTTCAGCTGGACAGCCGAGCTCCTAAAATCAAGGACACCTGTTGGATGATCATTTTGCATAAGTATGGAGGCCATAGCCTTTGATAGGTTGTTGAAACTTTCACATTACTATTGTAATTTTTGAGCACAGCTCGGTCTTTGTTCCTTTTTGTAAGCCAATTTGGCATGACATCAGATTATGAATAAAGAAGGCAGATTTTGATCTAGTTCTGAGTTTTTTTCAAGGAGCTATAGCTCTCAGGTTAGGGCCCAACCTGAGAGCAATAGATCTCCTCAGTGTTGTAATGTGTTTGCATTTCGTTCCAGCACTTTGAGTTTGTTTATTTTCACATGCAATTCGAATTCACAGTTTGGTAATTTAGTCGTTTTCATGAGCATAGATAGGACTAGTTTATGGTTGAATTGATTTCGGTTGTTTAGTTAGATTAGCAGGTTGATAATACATTGGAGCTCCAGAAAAAAGGTTGAGAAGGTCTCCACTGCCATCTCTGTTTGGAGATTGGAGTGCAGCCCATACCAGCCACAAAAATACACAGTTCTTCACGTTATACATGCTGCAACATAGTCTCGTTTATGATAGATCTTTCCATGCACTTCACTCTTGCACCATACACCTTCATCACTGCTTCATGCACATTCCTCTACACGCTTTATCTTGCTGTTCATTGAGTTCAGGTAGCTTAGGTTAATGAATTTTCATCTTGGTGACAGTCATAAGCCATTTGTTTCATTTACACTGCTTTTCATCATTCTATTACCTCCTTCTTCGTCTTGATCACGCATACAACCACATTCTTGACCTCTGTTACGCTATGTTATCTCCCAAACTCCTCCACTCCTCACGTAACTCCATCCTTTAGACATTTCGGTGTCATAACCTTTCATCCATCAACCCACTTTACACACTCGTTCTCCATCCTACTTCTCCACTCCTGAGCCATCACCAGCCTTATTCCTACCTTACACATCTCCCCCTACCATTCCATCACTCCTCCATCACTTCAAACACCCACGGTAGGTCATCCTGTAGTAATTTGTAGACGTCCTGTAGAAACCTCTGCGGTTCCTGTAGAATCCCCTGCAGACATCCTGTAGGAGGCCACTCACTCGGTTGCTGAGCCTCTGAATGTGAGGAGCCTCTGTGGACTGATGCTAAGGATCTCTGGGGACCTCTCCTAGCCTCCCCAACCTTTCCCAAGCTTTCCTTCCTTCCGCATCACATCTGCACAACCAAACCCTAATAAGCACAAAATCACAATCACTCCATCCACTTAAAGAAAAAATACAAAAACATGTCTTTTAAGATGCAAGTAGATTAGACTCATGCATTTTCACTTATTAGAAGTAATGGCATCATTGGTAGAAGTTTCCTTCACATTCTTTGCATCATAGAGGTTAGACTAGTTAAATTAGGGTTTCCTAGGGTTTCCATGTTTTGATTTGCTTTCAGTTCATTTTTGCCAAGTAGATTAGTCTTCTTTGAGCTAGCTTTCGTCCATCATTGATAAAGCTTCTTCTGTGAGCCTATAGAAGTTGGTTTGAGCCCTAGCGGACTTGTGCCAGCTGACCAAGTGACAGCTGCGACAAGAGCTAGTACTTGTGCATACAGCACCGTCGCTTCCAAGTTTGTACGAACTACCGGGTTGATAAAATTAAGAGACAGGAAGCCCCAGGAGTTGTAGCATTATTGCTACAATACTGGAGGTCACCAGAGAGCATGCAAACGAGGTCGATGAATTCAGAGTCCTCTAGCCAAATTATTGAATTTGAAAGGGATCCCCTTTAGGATGTTCTCCATCTACCAATTTAATAATATAGGAGTGTGATTGAAAATACATGTTCCTGTGGATAGAGGAATGGGGATATCCCACCCGTTTGAACAATTCCTCGTGAACTAGGAAGCAGTCAAGTATGTTTCCAATGTATCTATCCCCAACTCTCCTATTGGTCCATGTCGGGACAAGAGGACAAGGCCAAATATTTACCAGATGAAAGTCCACAAATAGTTTATGTAACCTATCTGCTAATGGATCAATCCTACTGCAAAAACCCCATGATTCTTGCACCATTAAATTGGAATTGAGGTACCCGACCAAAATGAGGCCATTGATCTTCAAAATGTTTGATCTATCAATTTTCTCCCAAAATAGCGTTATATCCCGATAATGGGCATACATGTTAAGTATGTGGATGCAGCCAGGGAATCCCCGAAAGTATCCAGTGAGTAGAATACCTGCAAAATCCCAAATGCATGAAAGTGTGCTCGATCTAGATCCTAGAGCGATGGTACGTCCCGAAGTGCCAATAGATCCCACCATAGCAATATGCCAATATGGGCATACCTGCCTGAAATATTTGATGCCACAAGAGGAATTGACCATGGATTCCAAAATTAAGATGATAAAAGGATGAGTTTCCAAGATGATATGTTTGATCTCTAATAGTTTGGAGCAGTTCCCCAAACCCTCAATATTTAATGAGAGGATACCCATCATGGGGGCACAAAGACAGTTTGTAATGCTCTAAGTGCCCGAGGGTCAGTGGATGGGATGATACAGACCTCAAACAGTTCAGAAAAGTCCTGTAACTCGTCAAAATTGGGGCCATAACGACCACAAAAATGTTGACTGCCTTTGCGATGTAATTTTCGAATAGTGATGTTCTTTACAGAGCTGGACTAATGAAAGGAGAGGATCGAGATGGATCAACCTTGTGGATGGTCAAATATTTAATGTTCAAGTCGAGGTTAATCATAAGAAAGTATAAGTCACTTCTAATTGAATTGTGTAGATATTCCAAGGAAGGTTCGGCCGAGCAGGGAGGTAGTAGAGGTGTGACCGATTCGAGAGGGAGCATCGTAGGGGAGATTTTAAGGAGAGGATTAGGGGAAAAGGGTTTTCCAGGGCCAATGTATAATTGGGGTGTACCATAAGTCACATTTCGGGTTGCTAAAGATAAATGAGTTCCAGTAAGTGGAGGAATGGTATTATTTTTAGACAGGTTGATGACAGTGTTGGCGGGGGGGGGGGGGGAATGTTAATAGGTCCAGAGAATGATTGTGGGATATCCAGAGGGGGGAGAGTGAGGACATAATCAATGGGGATGAAGAGGAATAAAACTGAGAGGGGGAAAAATCAGTACCTTCTGGTGAGTGTGTAGTCCTTGTATTCTGTAAGATTGTAGTGTAGTCCATTTGCATCCGCCTTCTCATACTATGCATACCAGCAACACGTTTCATAGGACAATCCCACATCATGACCCGTCCTGTGGCAGAGGAGGCAGCAAAAGGGGATGCCCCAATAATTGATAAGTTTTCAAAACTGTATCGGTCGCCATTCAAGATCCAGATTTTCTGGAAGGCCACCAGAGAAACGAATCTCAACAAGTATCCAAGCAACCCGCTTATCTCTCGCACCCATATCCTTAAGATCCACATATATAAATCTTCCTATAGTGTTACCAATTTTCATCAAAGCCCACTTCATCCAAAATTCTAGGTGTAGTCTAGGAAATTTGACCCAAACAATCTCACTCTTCAACGTGTGCAGAAGGGGGTGAAGCCAATATACCATTTATGCAAATGCAAGAAATTTCTCCCACTGACCCATGGATATTTTAGTACTTTCTCAACATCCTCCAAGTGAAGAAATTGAATGCTAAACCAAGAGTTCATAAGAATTCTTATCTTCGACAAGTATCCCAACAGTGGAACCTAGGATTTTTCCACCCATACCTGCATCTTTAGTTCTATAAGTTCCGCAAATTCTCATTTCCCGACTAATTCCGACTTCTGCAAGCTCACCAACCTGTCAGTGAGAACGTCATGCCTAAAGCTCAGTAGTTTGGTCACCGGATCTGAATGGATAGGTCTGCGATTATGGCAATTGCCTTTGCGCCTCCTGGGCACCACATTTGGATGGGCAGGTTATGAAGGTGAAACTCGAGAGAGATCACACATGTCAGAAGTTGGACGTCCATTCTCATGTGAGAATCCAACCGATGACATGTTTCCATAAAAATTCTGTGTAGACCAGTCCCGTTCAACGTCCAGAGTGGCCTGCACGAAGGCCTCTTGGAGAGCCACATCAGTTTCAAGGGGATCTGTCAAGTCATCGTCAGTAGATGTAGTGACCCCACCAACCAAATGTTGGATCCCACAAAATTAAGTTATTGGCATACACCTCTAATAAACCGAAATGCCGTGAGCTTCAGAAATTACTAAATTCGGATATGGAAACTTAGACCAACCCAAAATTAGACTTGCCCAACCAATAAATTCCCCACCAACCATACGATGTGCCCCCGATATAGGTTTACTCCTCAAGTAATTTGGATCACCGCCAGATTTGGAAGTTACTAAATTCAAAAGAAATCGTAGACCAGCAAAAATCTGGACAGGTCATTAGAGGATCCTCTATCAACCAACAACCTGTACCACCATAAAGAGGCTAGTGAAAGATAATCATATTAAATAGTTGCCTATATTTGAATGTGACCCAAAATCTTAGTATAATATTATTATTCCACCCGTTCCAATATCACCTACATTCCCCTTTTACAGCTGATCATAATAAGGAAGGAGTAGTTGCCTGCATCCACCAACCACCAATGCATTCCAATAAATCCCCAATAGCGCAACCACTGATAGTTGGGAAAATTTTGAACAAGTCGGAAATCGGTTGCCACCTTCCAATCCAGGATCGAAACCGATCGAGCCTATAACAAGCACCTTGTACCAGAATACTAGCAATCCCAACTTCAAAGTAGATCAAAATAGTCAGTCGAATTGAACAAGTTGACTAAGAAAATTACGTGCAGTAAGAGCATAAGCTACAATTCCACTAGGAACATAGACACGACGACCCAATGCTCCCCCTCAACAACACCATAAGTTTTGAATAAGATCCTTCAAATAGTTTTGGTAACCAAAATTACCAAGGTCCGGTAGAATGTTGCATGCACCACAACATAAGAGGTCACGAGCCAGGCCGGTTGTGTTTTCAGGGGGGGAGTATATTAACAGTGATGGAGTGAGATGACGAGGTGCGGAGAGAGACACACATCTTCAGGCTTATGAGGATGTAAACAAGAGCTTTCCAATCAACATTGTGGTAAGGAGAAGTAGTACAAGGATTTGGAATAGTGGAAAGTATGTTTCAGAATCACATTCGTTCATATGGGAGGAGAGTAGTCCCGATAGTCTGACAAAACCCATAATCAATATGAGAAACCCCACTAGCAAACTAGAACCCGATAGTCTAGAAACCCCGAGAAACCCCCAGGCAACAAATAATCTGATGCCACTATCCGAAACAATTAGTTCCACTAAAGAAGTTCACACCTGGATAACATTTTTTCTATACCTCCATAGTCGACAACACTGTGTTACTTCGTTGAGCAACATCATCACCTTCACAAAGCCTTCCTCGCCTTCACAGAGCCTTCTCTCTCGCCTTCACAATCATTCATATATATATATATATATTTGTGTTTCATAAATAAAACAACCGATTTTCTTTACAAATCCCAGTTAGAAACTCATACCAAAAAATTAAAATATCTGAGAAAACCAATTACAACAAAAACAAAAACAAGAATTAAAAATTATTTTTGCAATCTTTAATATTAAAATTTATTGCAAAAATAGAAAGAACTACAATATCTACTCTTTCAGAATTTATTTATATATTTATGCATGCATTAAGATCATTATAAGAATAGTTTTAATATATAAATCTTTTTTATATGCACATATCTTTCGTATGTCTGCAATTTTTGTATATACACATATAAAGATGTTGCACATATACGGGAACTGTGCATATATGGAGGTTGTTGTATATGCATATTATGAAAGTTATGCAGTACTTCTGCATATACACAACTTCCCTATATGTGCATATACGGAACTTGCACATATATGGAGGTTGCACATATACAAAAGATATATGCATATACAAAAGTTCTACAGATATGGAAGATATGTGCATATACAAATGTTGTGCAAAACTTAAGCCTCTATATATGCACAGGTTTCATATATGCATATGTCTTCCATATATGCATAATTTTCGTATATGTACATGTCTTCTATATATGTGTGTTTTTTTTTTATATGCGAATATACAGAAGATATGCGCATATACACAAGCTATGCATATATGGAAGATATGTGATACAAAAGATACATATATATAAAAGTTGTGCGATTTCAGTATATGCACAACTTCTATATATGTGCATATTTTCCATATATGCACAACTTTCATATGTACAACTTTGATATATGCAAAACTTTGTATCACTATCTATTCTAAACCGTATAAGTGTAATAATTATTATTTTAAATCCAAATTGTAATTTATATTAAATTTTTAATTGGAAAACAAAATTGAATAATAATAGTAAATTAAAATATTATATATAAATTAAAACTAAAATGAAATTACAAAAATGAAAAAACATTATTAATTAAATGAAAAAACATATAACATATATTTTTTATTTATTTAAAAATATAATTTAAAATAAATATATATAAATAAACAATTCCAAATGAATAAATTAAACTAATAATTCATATTGGTCATAATTATATTTTAAAAATTAAAAATTATCTAAATTTAATTAATGAATATATTTAAAATTAATATTTAAATTAAACTCGTTTACGAACTTTTCTTATATAGATATTATATTAAAATACTAAATTATAAAAAAAATCCAAGTTCATATGTTTTTAAATATTATATTAAAGTCTTTAAAAGTATATATATATATATAAATATATAAAATGTTTTTAAGTGTAATTTTTTCATATATATGTTTTAAAGTGATATGTATTTTAATAATTTTAAATTTTAATTAATTATATAAATTTTAAATTTTAAACATTTTATTTTGTTGGATTTTTTATTTTAATGAAACTCTAAATAATTTTGAATGAAAATAACAATTTGGTTTTTTATTTTAATAAAATTTCATATAACTTTTAATCAAACAAAAATTGAAAAATCCATATGAGTGAAACATTCTAATAAGTAAATTCTCATTGCCTCAAATAAAATCTAAATATTTTATATAATAATTTGTTAATAACTATAAAATAGAATTAGCCAATATCAAACACTTCTTACTAATTAATCCATATTATTTCTCCAAACACTCAATCACACATATCACTCAAGTTTTCCGTTAATAAAACATAAAAGACCCAAAAATATCCATATAATAGATTGTAAAAAAACTTAAGAAAGCTACGAATGAATGTTATATTGCATTAAACACATCTAGTTGCTTATATTCATATGATTGATCATGCAAATGGAAGTTGCTATAATAAGGCTTTTAAACTTTTCATAACTGCTACGTAAAAGATTCCCTCAGATCGTTTACAAAATCCAAAAGGATAAGCTTCATATTTTCTTTAACTGCGTTAGAAAACTCTATGTTTGACCTATGTGAAATAAAAAAAAAAAATACAAAACAGATCCCTCAATACATCATAAATAATGATTTTCCAAATACTTTCAGACCTTCCTATAAAAATTATATAACGTGCAATAATAAATAGCTCTCCTTGGTGGACTACTAGCAATTTTTGTTGCACTTTATGGCCATTATATTGAAGTGTGGTTGTTTCTCGATTGTCATTCCCTGCACCAAACGAAATCCTTAAAAATTAAAACTTCGTCTCATACCCAATAGTCGCACCTGATCGCGAACTTTCTTGGGGATGTGATGTCTGGTAGACAACCATGAATTTCCCTATTCTCTATCCCCAGCAGGACGTATGTGAGGCTTTCAAGGGAGGCCTTGGGTTTATTCACACGCAAAACATGAAGGACTTCTCTTTGTGCAATTCCAACGGAATTTGTTGTTAATTAATCCTTCAATATTGTAAGTGTAAATAATTAGTTGTATATTTCATTATTTTATTGTCTAGACATCATTTTCTTGTATCGACATTATGGATGTATAAATATTTGATTTGTCATTAATAAATTTGCATAAGTTTCTGTTAGGTAAAATTGACTCGGGGTTTAAGTCAAGGTTGACCTGGTTAAAGAGTCGCAGTTTTGGGCACATGGTATAGTGTACCCATGGTATTATGGTTAGTGATATTGCATGTAATGGAGCCTATAAAAGGCTCGGAAGAATTCATTGTAATGTAGGCCTGGAGGTGAGTGGTGAAGGCTCAGTTGGCCAGGTTTTTGGCCAAGGATAATGAGATCTCATTGGGATGGGTTCTTCCCCGGATTTGGGGTTTTCCTGGATAAATATTATGTGTATTGTTGCTAGTAATTTTATGATTCCTCTTTATAAATCTCGGTAAATCTCAGTAATAATTTATCTCTCTGCAGTAAATTCTTAACAACTGGTATCAGAGCTGAAGGTCTATTTGGATGATAAACTCACAGGAGAGAAGGGTTCATGGTTCGAGTGGGAGCAATGGCAGAAGATGGTTGAAAAATTTAATGGCCAAAACTACTAGTTGTGGAAGATGCAGATGGAAGATTACTTGTACCATAAATATATGTACATGTCATTGAGCGGAAAGACAAGGAAGCCGACAAGTAAGACAGACACAGAATGGGATATTCTCGACAGAAAGGCACTTGGAAAACTATGGTTGTTCCTAGCTGCGTCGGTAGCCTTTAATATCTCAAAGGAAACGATAACAGAGGGCTTAATATCGGCATTGACCAAACTATATGAAAAACCCTCAGCCTCAAATAAGGTATTTCTTATGAAGCGTTTATTTAATATGAAGATGTCAGGAGGTGGATCTATTGTTGATCATTTAAATGAATTTAATACAGTTACACGTGAGTTAATTTTTGTAGGGGTAACTTTTTATGATGAAGTTAGGGCTCTGTTATTTCTATGCTCATTGCCAGAAAGTTGGAGTGGTTTAGTTATGGCCACTAGTAACTCTGTCTCTCGATCTAGCAGTTTAAAGTTTGATTATGTTGTTAGTGCAATCCTTAGCGAGGAAATGTGACAGAAAAGCTCCAGTGAGATATAAGGAAATGCTTTGACTGCAGAGACTAGGGGAAGAAAAATGGAAAGAGGAAGGAGCCTAGGATATCGCAGTAAGTCAAGGAAAGGAAGATCCAAGTCCAGATCGAGGATAGTGTGCTGGAAATGGGGGAAGAAAGGACAGGTGAAGAAACACTGCAAGTCTCGGAAGGGAAAAGAAGGAGAAGCGCATCAAGAAAATAATCATGAAGCATATGTGACAGGTGATGTGTTGCAAGATGCTTTGATTATTTCATTAGAAAATATTATTGATTCATGGGCGGTATATTCAGGGGTCTCATTCCATGCCACACCTGATAGGAAACATTTTCATGATTATGTTCAACGATATTTTGGACAGGTTCAATTGGGGATTACAAACAATGTAAAATCATTGGAATGGGTACAGTTTTCATAAAATATCATAGTGGAAATCAATGGCTATTGAAGAAGGTAAGGTATGTTCCAGATCTGAAGAAAACACTGATTTCAACAGGGCAGTTGGAAGGTGAAGGTTGTGTAACAACTTTTACAGATAAAACATGGGAGGTCATTAGAGGAGCCCTGGTAATAGCAAAAGGAGAAAAGGTTGGTATATTGTATTTATGCAATGGTATTTCTAATTCTGTTACTGCTTTAACCTCTACAGGAGACGATATGACATTGTGGTATCATAGGCTCGTGCACATGAGTGAGAAGGCGATGCAGATTTTTCACTCAAGAAATTTGTTTCCAGGTTTGAAACATGTGGATTTAAAATTATGTGAGAATTGTGTTTATGGAAAACAAAAGAGAGTCAGATTCCTTAGAGTTGGGAAAGAAAAGAAAAGAGAAAAATTATAGATTGTGCATACAGATGTATGGGGACCTACTCAGGTATCATCTCTTGGTGGCTCTCATTATTATGTTACCTTTATTGATGATGCAACTAGAAAAACCTATATTTACTGTGTTCGAAATAAATCTGATGTATTTGATACTTTCAAGAAATGGAAATATTTGGTTGAAAATGACACAGGAAAAAGGTTGAAGTGTCTAAGATTAGACAATGGAGGTGAATATTGCAGAAAAGAGTTTGATAGGTACTATTTAGAGAATGGAATTCGCAGAGAGAAGACAGTTCCAGGAACACAAAAAGAAAATGGTGTGTCAGAAAGGATGAACAGGACAATCATGAAGCGTGCAAGTTGCATGAGATTGCATGTAGGATTTCCTTTACAATTTTGGGTAGATGTTGTAGATAATGATGTTTATCTAATAAATAGAGGGCCTTTAAGTTCCTTGGATGGTGGTATTCCAGAGGAGGCATGGACAGGTAAAAAGGTAAACTACTCATTTTTAAAGACTTTTGGTTGTGAAACCTTTGTCCACATTAATAAAGAAAATAGAACAAATCTTGAGGCAAAATGAAAGAAATGTACCTTTATTGGATATGGTGTCAATGATTTTGGTTATCGCTTTTATGATTATGAAAAACACAAAATCATTATGAGCAGAGATGTCATATTCAATGAAAAGGTTTTGTATAAGGATCAGATGTAGGAAAAGAAATAAGAAAAAGAAAACAGAGAATACACAGTGCTTGATGAAATCACATAAAAAGTGAATGTGCTTGAAAATCATAATGATCAACAACCAAAAAAACAACAACAAACACCTCAAACCCCTAAAAGTGGTGTTAGAAGATCTACCAGGATAAGTAGACCCCCTAAAAAATACTCTCCTTCATTATATTATGTATTGTTGTCTGATTCTATTGAGCCAGAATGTTATGAAGAAGCAGTGCAAGTAGAAACCAGGAAGAAGTGAGAGCAATCCATGAAAGAAGAGATGGACGCCTTAGTACATAACCAGACTTGGGACTTAGTCAGGTTGCCTGCAGGTAAATCAAAATTGCAGAATAAATGGGTTTATAGGTTGAAGGAAGAAAATGGAGGTAGAATAAGGTATAAAGATAGAATTATGGTGAAGGGGTTTGCACAAAAAAATGGTATAGACTTTGATGAGATATTTTCTCTTGTTGTTAAAATGACTTCAATCAGAGCTATTTTAAGTCTAGTAGCAGCTGAAGATTTGGATCTTGAAAAGTTAGATGTAAAGACAACTTTTCTCCATGGGGATTTGGAGGAAGATATATATATGTAGCAGCCACAAGGATATGAGGTCAAAGAGAAGGAGAAACTAGTGTCTAGGTTGAAGAAGAGCTTGTATGTCTTAAAACAGGCTCCAAGGTAGTGGTATATAGAATTTGACAGGTTTATGTCTGAACAAGGTTATACTAGATGTCACTCGGATCATTGTGTTTATCTCAAAAGGAAAAATGATGGAAACTATATTATATTGTTATTGTATGTAGATGACATGCTTGTTGCAGGTTCTAACATGTAGGAAATAAATGTGCTCAAAAGAAAATTGGCAAAATCATTTGCAATGAAGGATTTGGGTGCTGCAAAACAAATCCTTGGTATGAGAATAACTAGAGACAGGAAGAATCACAAATTAACATTGTCTCAGAGTGAGTACATACAAAAGGTGTTGAAAAGATTTAATATGCAGAATGCAAAACCAATTAGTATACCTTTGGCTAGCCATTTCAAACTAAGTAAGGAGGTGTATCCCAAGACTCGAGATGAAATAGATTATATGTCTAAAGTTCCATATGCATCAGCAGTTGGAAGCTTAATGTATGCAATGGTCTGCACAAGGCCTAATATTTCACATGCAGTGGGAGTTGTAAGAAGGTACATGAACAATCCAGGAAAAGAACATTGGATGGCAGTGAAGTGGATTCTAAGGTATTTGAAAGGTACCACAAATCAGGAATTATGCTTTGGTGGTTCAAACGTTTCTCTACAGGAATATGTTGATGCAAATATGGTGGGTGATAGAGATAACAGGAGGAGCACCACACTGTGTGTGTTTACTATAGGTGGAACAATTGTCAGTTGCGTTTCAAAACTGCAAAGTATTGTTTCACTCTCAACGACGGAATCAGAGTATGTTTCTACTACAGAGTCTAGTAAAGAAATGATTTGGTTACAAAGGTTTCCGGATGAATTGGGTAAGAAGCAGGAGTTGGGCAGGTTATACGTTGACAACTAGAGTGCCATACATCTTGCAAAGAACTCTGCATTTCATTCCAAGATTGAACATATACAGCTCAAGTACCATTTCATACGATCAGTGTTGGAAGATGGAAAGTTGAAGCTCGAAAAGATAAACACTTGCCAGAATCCTGCAGATATGTTAACAAAAGTTGTAACTGGGGAGAAACTGATATTTTTCTCAGCTTCAATTGGTCTTCATGTATGATGATGAAGATGAGAAACAACTAGGTCCAAAGTGGATTCATTGTCTAGCAAATGAAGCAGTGGTGGAGTTGTTATAATCAGTCTCTAAGTTGGAGATTGTTGGGTGTGGAGCGTGATTATCTTCTTTATTCAAAGGTATCGCCACATTGGACCCCATTTCATAATGTGGCGGCAACGCCACCCATCTATGTGTGCCGCTGGGGGGGTCCATGGAATTGTATTCTGTCTATGTAGATGTGTATTCTGAGCAAGGAAGAGAGAGGAGATTGAGAGTGAAGAGGGAATTACAATGGATCTGTTGTAGGTTGTATCTCTTCATTTTGCTCGATAATATAAAAGGAAAGACTGCCTATTTCTCCATGGACATAGCTCAAATTGGGTGAACCACGTATATCTTTGTCTCTCTTGTTTTATGCGATTTCTATGTTTATATTTCTGCAATATATTTTATGTGTTACATCGGTTGGTGGCCCATGTAATCCAGTAGATGAGTTCTTTTTATATGGACATTGATGTCATATGTACAAAGGCAACAACAAAGGTAAACAATTTTTTTTTATTATAATGGACTGAAATTTTTAATTTTCATGTAAATGGGCATATTGATGTAAAACCTGGTAAGGCATGTGTACCCCTAGGTAATTACTGGTAAAATTTGGATTAGACCTAGGTAATAGGGGGATGTCGGGGTAACAAATTTTGGGTAAAAAATTTGAAGGGGGTAAGGGCTAGAGTGAATGGGATTGTCTCACTTAGCTGGTTTTGGCTGGATTTAGTCAAGGAACCCCAAGTCAAGTTTACGAGGGCAATTGTTAGGTAAATTTGACTCAGGGTTTGAGTCAAGGTTGACCTAGTTAAAGAGTAGTGGTTTTGGGCACATGGTATCGTGTACCCATGGTATTATGGTCCGTGGTATTGCATGTAATGGAGCCTATAAAAGGCTGGGAAGAATTCATTGTAATGTAGGCCTGGAAACGAGCAGTGAAGGTTCACTTGGTCAGATTGCCCAGGGTTTCGCCCAATGCTAATGAGATCTCATTAGGTTTGGTTTTTCCCTGGATTTGGGGTTTTCCTAGATAAACATGTGTGTTTATGTATTTATGATTGTTGTTATGTTTTGTTCCTCTCAATAAATCTTCGTAATTAATTTATCTCTCTGCTGTAAATTTCTTAACCACTGGTATCAGAGCTAAGTTGGCTTCAAAAGGACGTTTTTTGCTTCCAATGGTTTGTATTGGCCTAGTAGATAGAGAGATAATTAATTTTTTCTTGCAGGTCTGGATCAAAAGCCATAGATTATGAAGAAAAACTACACACTATTGGGTCATGAGAGATTCAATGGATGAGAAGAATATGTGCACGTGGATAAATTAATTGATGAACCATGTACCTGAAAAGAATGCCTAAACAAATGGCAGTTACAGTGGCTAGTGACCCATGTAATCTGGTAGATGATTTATTTTTATATGGACATTGATGTCATATGTACAAAGACAACAAAAAAGTAAACAATTTTTTTTATTATAATGGAGTGAAATTTTTAATTTTCATGTAAATGGGCATATTGTTGTAAGACCTAGTAAGGCATGCATACCCCTGGGTAATTACTGGTAAAGTCTGGATTAGACCTAGGTAATAGGGGATGTCAGGTTAACAAATCCCGGGTAAAAACATTGCAAGGGGTAAGGGCTAGAGTGAGTGGGATTGTCTCACTTAGCAGGTTTTCGCTGGATTTAGTCAAGGAACCCCAAGTCAAGTTTAAGGGGGGAACTGTTAGGTAAAATTGACTCTGGGTTTGAGTCAAGGTTGACTTGGTTAAAGAGTAGTGGTTTTTGGCACATGGTATAGTGTACCAATGGTATTATGGTCCGTGGTATTTCATGTAATGGAGCCTATAAAAGGTTGGGAAGACTTCATTGTAATGTAGCCCTGGAGGTGAGTGGTGAAGGCTCACTTGGACGTCTTGGCTAGGTTTTTGGCCAAGGATAATGAGATCTCATTGGGATGGGTTTTTCCCTGGATTTGGGGTTTTCCTGGATAAATATTGTGTGTATAATATTTATGTGTATTATTGCTAGTTATTTTATTATTCCTCTCTATAAATCTTGGTAAATCTCAGTAATAATTTATATCTTTGCTGTAAATTTCTTAACAGTTTCATTATGGAGTTTATATGGGTTTGTAAAGTGGTATAAAAGCCCGATTGAATTGTTTGTAAACTCCATGTGTTCGTATGACTATGGTGTAAAGGAGACATTGGAGTATGTGATTTACTTGATGTGAATATGCCATTGCCAAGGTGAATGAGACTGCAACAGAAACCGTTGGAACACAATGCGAAGACCAATTGCAGTCATGAAAGAGCCGATATGAAGGAGGTTGACTAGTTGTAGATTGTTTCCATGAATGATGCAGTGAGCATGAGGTAACATAGCCATCAACAAAGACATGGGGATAATTAAAGAAATGGTTAGCATGAATGACACATAAGGGATTCGAGCCGCATACTTAAAATCTCGGGTATGTGTATCTCGAGTAGATTTGGTAACGTGTTTTTGGTGAAATAAAATATTTTAGAGGCTGTATTATTTAAACATAATGATTTATTATTGTTGGTGAATCTTTGCTATCAGTGGAATTAATTTTTTTGGAGGCCATATTTTGTTGGTGAATCATTTATTAATAGAAGTAGTTTTAATAAGGCATGGTCAATTTTTTTTGGAAGAAGCCTTTTATTAATAACAACAGTTTTAATAAGGTGTGGTCAATTAAGGCATGGTCAACTTATTTTTGGAGAAGATTTTATCGAATTTACGACAGTGAATGGGAAGTTATAATGGTATGCGAATTGAGGATATATTTCGGTAAACGAGATATGCTTCTTTAAAAAGAGCATGGGCATTTTTTTTTTAGTGATTTGAAATAAATTTTAAAATTAATGAGAAATAATAATAGTGAAAGAATTTTTTAATAGAAGTTTTTTTTTAAGGGAAGCAATGTTGATTTTGAACCTAATTCTCAGCTAGGTTATTTTTGAAGCCTACCATAAGACCACAACTGTAACACCCTCCTCCCACATCTACCCAAGTAACTAGCCAACCGAGGTAAATAGGTGACGAGAGGCTACTATGATTGGATTCGACCTCCTATGTGACCTTAAGGAAGTGGAATAAATGGAAACATAACACACAAACATTCAACATCAGTTTCGAGACCCTCAGAAACCAATCGAACACTTCAGAGAACTTTCCCTTGGGTCCCACTGAGCTGTTGGACATATTGAGCCTTAGTCTCTCTCATGCTATAGGCATGATGTCATCCAGAAGCCCAGATTCACTTTCACAGGCTTGCTTGGCAGTATCCAGAGACTCATTTTTCCAGTTCTTTGCCAACGTCCATGGGCTTTGAGCCACTTTTCAAGCCCATATCCTAGGTCACTTCCCTAAATGGAATGATAACTTAAGTCCAGTAAAAGAATAGGGAAAAAATGATGCAAAATTAATATTTAAATAAGACCTTAATCAAAACCCCTACTAGCCATGACAGGAATTTCATCAAACATATCACAAACATGTAATGTATAGGTGTAACCAACAGAATTAAACATAGGGATCTCATACTTATCTAAGAATTGCTAAGGACCATTGGTCCCTAATGTCATTTGCTATGTTCATTATGAGGAGAAGCAATATATAAAATTTCATGATGTGCTACATGATATGGAAATTTATGTAGGCCAAGAAGCGGAGAACTCATTATTTGAAGCAAGTCAACATCTACAACAATTTTCAAGCGAAGAAGAGACCAGGGCTCACAAAAGAATCTCCGTTCTCAACTACGAAAGTAGTGATTTGCCAAAAATATTGAAGTGTCCAACACTCATTAGTTATTTTCCAACAGTATTGAAGTGTCCAACACTCATCCGTTTAGTGTTGGTCCAAAATAGATAGTTGAAGGAAATTCCAGAGGGGTATTTGGTAAACTTTAGGTATTTCTGAGTTCTGGATCTGCGAGATACCTCAATAGAAAAATTACCAACGACAGTGGAGAAACTTGGACAGATTGAGTTTCTTAATTGGAGAGGGTGTAAGAAGCTGAAGGACTTGTCTGATAGCATATGCAATCTTCCACATCTTCAATTTTTGAATCTTGAATGATGTGAAAGTCCCATTCTTTACCCAATAGGATAGGAGAACTTAAAAATCTAAAGCATCTCAAAATTTCAGCTTGCCACAGAAACTTCAGGGTGATTCCACATCAGAGCTCTCAACTCACTTCATTGAACAAACTTTCTTGCCTCAAAACTCAACTCCATTGAGTTTGGAGGATCTCACAAATCTCTCAAATCTGGTCGAGTTGGATGTCACAATAAAGCCAAAAATTAAAGAGGGTTTAATGAGTACATGGTCAAAGATGAGAAAATTAAGTTTATGGTTCAAGTGGGGACAAGATGAAAATAGAGATGATGTGGCTCTAGATATCCTTCCACAGAATAGGCAGAGCATGGAGGAGTTGCGGAGGCTTGAGTTAGTCAATTATCAAGGGGTAAGTCTATGAAATTGCATTTTTCATTTTCAAAATTTCAAGAATTTGCTCTTGAGCATCTGTATGAAACTAGAGGAGCTTCCAGCCTTGGATATTGGGATTGAGGCTGCACATGGAGGTTTTCCGATGCTGGAGAGACTACATATATAGTCCCTAGACATCTTAGAGAGTATAGCATGCAATGTAAAAATAATGCCGCAACTGCAAATCTTGAGTTTATGGGATTTCCATGTGTTGAAGACATTGAGAATGGAGGAGCTAACCAATTTAAGGGAATTAATTGTATCAAATTGTGTTGAGTTGAAGACATTGAGAATGACGGAGCTAACCAATTTAAGGGAATTAATTGTATCGGATTGTGCTGAGTTGAAGACATTGAGAATGGAGGAGCTAACCAATTTAAGGGAATTAATTGTATCAGATTGTGCTGAGTTGAAGGAGCTGTTCATTGAGAGCATTGGCGGTATTCTAGAGTTGCATATATTAAATCTATCCTCCCTACAGAGCTTAGAGAATATAATGTGTAATGCAAAAACAATGCGGCAATTGCACTCCTTAGAAATAAAAGAATGCAACAGGTTAAAAACATTGAGAATGGAGGAGCTCACTGATTTAGAGTACATACGGATTTCCATGTGCCCTCAGTTGGAAGTTGATATCAGCACTATTCCAATGTTAAAGAAATTGACTCTTACATGTTTAGAAAAGGTAGAGAGTATTGCAAGACCATCGAGTGTATGGAATGAAGAAACAATGCCTAATCTAGAAGTTATAGAGATCACAGACTATCCATTGTTACAGAGAATGCCAAAAAAAATGGAGAAGCTACCTAAATTGAAGGACATTGTAGGAGAGTTACGTTGTTGGGATGGAATAAGTTGGGATAATGATGATGTAAAATCCAAACTCTCTCACCCTTTTTAAAAAAATCAGAAATATTTACATGAAGGAAGATCATCCTGAAATGTGAATGTAATATTAATATTTTTGAAGTGAGATTATTTTTGATGGAATGTATTTAAAGAAATAATTATATTAATAATTAATAATTAATAATTAATAATTTATAAATTTATTTTATCTTTTTTAATTCCATAAAAAGAAGGTTATATTATATTATGTGATGCCATGTTAGATAAATATTTTGATTTTATTAAAATTAAATAATAATAAAAATAAACATAAAATTAATTTAAAAAATAAATTAAATATAAAAATTAAATAATTATTAATTAAAATATTTTGATAGGATAAAATTACATAAAATAAATAATTATAATGATCAATTATTAATAATTAAATTATCGAAGTCTATCTTAATTCCAAATCTACCAAAGAGAGAGGGATCAAAGCTCTTGAGGTGCAAACCTATTTTATGGTTAAAAGATATTTGATTTTCTCAGCATGTAAATCCAGAATTAAAATGATATATTTGTGTGTGTGTGTTTGTTATTATAGTTAATTAGTGTTTAAATAATTTATTAATTTTAATATTACCTTTTTACTATATAAATTTATATTTATAGGATTGCAAATAATTTTAAATATTTTATATTATTTATTACAAATAAAAAAATCAATATTATAATAATAAATTGTTAAATTTTATTTATTTATAATTTTGCAATAATAATATTTTGGTTGTATTATTTATTACAAATAAAAAAATCAATATTATAATAATAAATTGTTAAATTCTATTTATTTATAATTTTGCAATAATAATATTTTGGTTATATATATATATATATATATATATATATATATATATATATATATATATATATTTCATAAATAAAAAAACAAACTTTTCTTTACATATCTCATTTAGTAATTCATATTAGAAAATTACTAGAAAACTAAAATATTCCAGAGGCCCAATTACAACAAAAACAAGAATTAAAAATTGTTTTTGCAATCATTATTATTAAATTTTTTTGCAAAAATTAAAAGAAAAACTACAATATTCACTCTTTGGGAATTTATTTATATATTTATACATGCATTAAGGTTATTATAATAATAGTTTTAATATATACAACTTTTGTATATGAATATATCTTCTGTATGTATGCAACACATATAAGGATGTTGCACATATACAGAAGTTGTGCATATATGGAGGTTGTCGTATATGCATATTATGAAAGTTACACAATACCTCTGTATATACACAACTTCCCTATATGTGCATATACAAAAGTTCCACAGATATGGAAGATATGCTCATATATGGAAGTTTCACATATACATAAGATATGTGCATATACTAAAGTTTTTCATATATGGAAGATATGTCCATATACATAAGTTGTGCAAAACTTTAGCCTCTGTATACGCACAAGTTTCGTATATGTGCATGTCTTCCATATATGCACAATTTCTGTATATGTGCATGCGTTTCATATATGCACATTTATTTCATATATACATTTTTTGTGTATATGCACAAATACAAAAGATATGTGCATACATAGAAGCTGTGCATATACGGAATATATGTGAAACAAAAGATGCATATATATAAAAGTTTTGCAACTTTGGTTTACGCACAACTTTTATATATGCACGACTTTAGTATATGTGCATATCTTCCATATATGCACAACTTTCCCATATGTGCAACTTTCATATATGCACAACTTTTGTATATGCACATAATATGTTTTATATATGCACAATTTCTGTATATACACACATCTTTTGTATATGTACAACTTTCGCATATGCACATATATTCCATATATATGAATATCTTATGTATTTGTGCATACCTTTGTATAACTTCAACCTCTATATATACACAACGTCCGCATATGTACATATCTTCTGTATGTGTGCAAATTTCATATATACACATATATGAAATTTGCACACATACAAAATATATACGCATATACAAAAGTTGTGTATAGAAATTTTCACATTAAGAGTCTTATTTTATACATATTGTTCAGGAAAAAAAACATACTTGGTCCTAGGTCATGGTCATCAAGTTGTAATCCAATTTCAAATTAGAGTGATTAGTTCACTCTACATACTATAAGAATGAAGTGAAATGGCCACAAGCATTATCTCTTTCCAATGACACCTCATCAATATCAAGTAATACACATATGAATGGCAAATAATTCTATGCACTTTACAAATGACGTCCAATGAAAAATATTACCATGCACATTGAATGCGTACATGTTGGTCTAGTAATAAAGAAAGGGCATGCATTGAATGATATGACACCCTTGGTCAAGTAAATAGTTTGTTTGTTTGCACTTACCTTCAAGAAAGGCTGTATCACTAATAAAAACAAGTTGCACACAACTTGATGGTAAAAAAAAAATAGCTCCTAAGAAATAAAAATAATTGAATAACATTCAAATTAAAATTCTTTAAGTTAAACATTTAACACTGCAATTTACTACTTGTATTACCATGTCCACTTAGTTTGTGGAAAATGACATTAAACCAAGAAATCAATTTTAGCTTTATGTTATAATATTTTTCAATTTTTAAAATGTTTTATATTTTATTAAGAAAAAGACAGAAAAAAATATAAATCCAACAAGAGTAGAGTGTTATGTTGGAATTGTTTTACAAAAACACTATTGGATTAAAAAAAAATGTTTTTTAGAATTTAGCACAAAGAAAAGATTATGGAAAGAAAATTTAAACCTAAATACCCGAGCCTCAATGTTTTTAAATAAGATGCATGTTCATATCAAGTAACCACAATTTAACCATCACTATAATAAGAAGCAGAGGCAAAAGTCATACATATATATTTATATATATATTAATATGCAACTAAAGAAAGAAACCTATAGTTGTAGCTAAATGATTTAACTAACCAATGGACAATAATTTAAGACACTAAAATAAACCCTTTGAGGGAAGAAGAAACCCTCGTGTAAAAAAGACAGTACAAAACTCTATTAATACAGAACAAATTATTTACAAGGAAATGAGCATTTCCCTCAAACATTCTTAGTATTATTTCCATATCTGAAGAAATATGTTTATTGTTAGACTAGGGCCTTAACTTAAAAAGCCCTAACATTAAATCCAGAAGGGAATTAGTCAAAAACTTCAACACTGTTGGTGCATACTTGCGACCAAGTCAGTAGTCATTATCTACTCCAACTCTTTAAATAAAATTCACCATGTGGGAAGGAAATTAACCCTAGAAGGGTTTAAATAGTTATTTGTGGATAAGTGAATAGGGTTTCCATCAGTCTTGCAAGGTAAAGGAGTAATTTAGTCCTCAAAATGACCAGCCATAAAAAGGAAAACTAAAACCTTGAAAAGGAAACACTAGTGGGTTTAGGGTTTCTTCTAAACTCACCATGAGAAATTTCACCAAGATTAACCACTTGGATTGGCTAGAACTGAACTGAATTCCTAGTAGAAATTTGTTGCCATGACTAGAAAACCCTTAGAGAGGAGTTGGAGTACCTGCGAGAAACTGAGAATTACTTAGTTTAATTTGACAATAACATCAAGACAAAGTAAGTATATGTATAGATATTAAGGGTGTAAGGTCTATACACATAAATATAATGCATACGTGCATGTGTGTTGAATAAATAAAAGGATTGTGCTTATATATAAAGAAGATTTATGAGCTTAAGAATTGCAGGAGATAGAAGCTCAAATCTTGGTACACTAGGACATGGCATTGGTCCCAAATTTTAAACAAAGATACCATAAGTAGATAGAATATCGAGAAAAAGAATTGATAATGAATTTCCTCGGAGTTGTATATAAACATCAAAATTTACTTGTAAAATACAATAGAATAAAAACATAAAATATAATCACTTTTGTCCAAGGTACAACTTTCAATTTACAAATTTTTGTATATCTAGTAGAAATGTTTTAAATGAAGAGGAGGAATAAAATAAAGCTCCGAAGAAATGACGAATACAAGTGACTTAAACAATAACAAAAATAGTTCAATAGATTAATGATGGTGAATGTCATTGAATATTTTGAGTGTAAATATCGAACATTTTGTTTAATATGGACATATCATACCAATCATTATGATGATGGGTTACAAATAAATAGAACAATTATTTATTGAAACTTTGATTATCATGGACTTTCAAATGGTCCGACCTTGTAGATACCTTATTCATGTTTTCATATAAAATTAAATGTTTTTAATTTATTTATTCTATTTTACAACATTGTAATTCTTATGTGGAATGATTTACATGTGATTATTATTACAATGAATAGAGGTATATTCAGTTAGTATATTTAGTAAATGATATAATAAATAAATGCAATGATTTTATAACAATAATAATAATTTAGTTTTAAAATTAATATTATCATATTTGATTTTGTGAACCCCACTTGTACGGAACCCACTTGTAAATAGAGCCAGATCATTCGCCGCGCCGCCCAAGAGGAACAAGCAATATAAACAAGAAACCACTCATTCGCAAAACACTCATTCGTATTAGAGAGAACCAACTCATTGGCCGCCTCAAGGTTAGGACCAACGCAGCAAGAAGGTCAGGCCCAAAGCAGCTAGGCAAGGTGGAGGTTAGGACCAAACCGGCTAAGGTAGTTACACTCTGTAATCATACTAGTTCTAATATAAAGAAAAGCGTATTCATACATAGGTGATCTCTTATACAATGTTCGTAATAGTGGTAATGAAGTAAGTCTAGTTTTAAAATTAATATTATCATATTTGATTTTGTGAAGGGTAATTGAATATTTTTATTATTGTATTCCTATTTTAATGATTGTGGACACTAGTAGATTCAAATTATTAATATGCATAGAAAATGTAATGCATTAAATATTTATGTAAATAATTCAAAAATTCATGCTTAATGCACCAATAATAACATTGTTCTTTTCAATCATACTATCACTATTACCCAAACTTCATGGTGATTAAAAATATATTAATCTAGTTATCTAAACATCAAATGATGACATAATGTTTCTTCACACTTCTATCATAACCTTAGGCTTGCATTCCATGTTAGAAAAGGACATCAACAATTCTTTTTACTCTTCCACTTGAAATATCCATAGGAATTTATGACTATTCATTAGCGCTATTGATCCAAACTGGATCTTAAACCTCTAAGTCTTCAAATATCAGAAACAACGTATTTAAGTCAAAACGCTAAGGAATGGCGGAAAATAGAGGAGGCAGAGAAAAACACTAAGGAATAGCAGAAACCCAAGAGAAGCGGAAATGATGTATCGTTGAATCGGAGCCGTTTGATCTGGAAAATCAACGGTCGGGATTGAATCAGCGATATCGCAATCGGAGGTGACCAGCAGAGCATATCAGAGGAAGCCATTGGGAATTGCGATCGGCGATCCAACGATTAAACGTGAGCCATCGGATCGAGCGCGCAACTCCAATGGTGGGGATCACATTATCACATCGCAATGTTACCAAAGGGAGGACTTACCTGCAAGCCCAAAGACCATGCGATATGTGAGGACTTATTGCATCGCGAAGATCCAAAGGAGAAGGACTAAGGCCTGAAGCATTAAGAAAGGCTGAAGTGCAATTGCGATTGTGATCGGCGATATTTATCGCATCGCAAAAGGGGAAGGACCATTAATCAGTCGCGATACTGCCGATGCGTCGATCACTGATAAGGCCGATTGGAACGATCGGGGATCGGAGATCAGGAAAACAACACAAAGGGAGCATTAACCACCGCGATATGTGACTTTCCATGAGTGCGGACCTGAAAGGATAATAGGGTAGGCTTTATGAAATTTGAGTTCTGGCTCAAAGCTTCGTGGTCGAATTTTTTAGTGTTTCCAATGTATTTCCGGGTATTGTTATGTTTGAACAAAAAGTGTTATTTTCAGGGTTTTGTTCCGAAGAAAGGCCGGACGGTCGGGTTCACCCGCGCCCACCAGTCCTTTTGTTCAAACTGTTTCTATTATGAACAATTGTTCCCAGCTATAAGCGGTAACCATGTAACCAAAACGTGATATAAAAACACTAAATAACACAAAACTGGAAGAGAGTTCAACAGTTTAGAACTAAACAGAGAAACTGTGCCAAAACAGACAGAGAGCCAGAGAGCCAGAGTACAGAGGTGGAAAGTCGAGCAGATCAGAGCCAGAGAGGTTGTGAAGTCATCCAGGGGGTCTAGAGGTCGTGACACTTTTATTTAAAGTGTAAACTCTATGTATTGCCACTGACTATTGTGTTGAGACTCATTGTTTGAGCTCACACTTGTAATCTTTGTTTTAAAGAAATAATATAGAGGTCGCACTGAAAGCTTGGACCAGGAGACGTAGCCAAGAAGTCTGGTGAACTCCTTTATCACTTGGTTGTGTTGATATGTGTTTATTTATGTATTTTAACTATTGATTGTCTATATTATTCGCAATCTTATCGATCCATTGTACTGAGTAATATAGGATTTTCCTGCACATAAGTCTGTAATACCTTAGTCTTTATTTAAGATCGCATTTCAAATCAAGTGGTATCAGAGCTTAAGGTTTTTGTTAAGGTTAGACATGTTTGTGTATGAATTTGAATGCTAACTAGATTAAAGTTCAGAAGAGGAGAAGGAGAACTTGTTTAAGCTAATCCAGAGATCAAAAGAGTCTTTTCTCAGAGAGAATGGCAAAAGAAGCTCCATTGGGATCAGAATCTTAGTTTATAGACAGTTTTATGACCATAAGAGCTATGGTGGAAGAGATATATCTGGAGTTCAAGAAGGGGCGAGGTGAAAGCACTTCAACACCTAAGCCAGACAAAGGAGCAGAGGAGCCTTTTCTATTTTCTCCTCCAGAAGACAAGGGAAAAGGAGGAATGCCTCCTCCCCCATTTCCTCCATCATCATCATCATCCTCAGAGTCATCCTCTTTGCATAAAACTAGCTCTTCAAAGAAGAAGAAGAAAATGTCTTTAATCAAATTAGATGTAAAGTTTGATTTGCCAATTTATGATGGAGAACTTAATGCAGAGAAGCTAGATAATTGGATAAGGCAAATTGATGTATATTGCAGGGTGCAGAACATTGAATCAGAAAGGAAGAAGATCCAGTTGGCTAGCCTTCGACTAGGAGGAATTGCACTAGTATGGTGGGAAGGCAAGACACAAGCTGATCTTCAAAAACATGGTAAAAGCATTTCTACCTGGAATGAATTTGTTTCTGCTATCAAAAAAAAATTCTATCCTTTAGCTTACATGCAGCAGGCAATGATGAGTTGGCAAACTCTTCAGCAATTGAAGGGACAGAGTGTACAGAGTTATACTCAGGAATTCAGGAAAAGAGCTTTAACTCTAGGTATTTCATTGGACTCACCTGAGACTTTATTGAAGTATATAGGTGGTCTCCATAGTTATTTAAAGCATACTATACTTATGTTTAATCCCACTAGCTTAGATGATGTATCAGTTAAAGCAACACATCAAGAGGCTAGAGGTAAGAATGTAAACCCAAGGGTTGGGAAATCATCTAAATCTTTTGTAAACAAGAATAAAGAAAAGAAGAAACTGAAATGGAAGGAGAGGAAAGAAAACACTATAAAGAAGGATAAACCTTCATGCACTCATTGTAAGAAAGAAGGACACGATGAGGCACACTGCTGGTCTTTGCATCCAGAACTGAAGCCTAAGAAGTTCGGGGGTAAGGAGAGAAAGAATGCTGCTACTATTCAAAAGGACTTGGGGTAAGACTCACGTGATGAAACAACAGTTACAGCCACAGGAATTAAAGGTAAAGAATCTATAGCATCCACAAGTAATTCTTCACAATCTGTTGATAATGAAAGTAATGAGAGGAAAAGAAATGAGCTATTTCATATTAGAGTAATTTCCAAGCATAATAAGATTGATACTTTATTTGATAGTGGATCACAAATAAACTTGATTTATGAAACAATTGTAAAGAAGTTGGGATTAGAAACAAAGCCTCATAAGAAGCCATATCCATTAGGTTGGGTGTGTGATAAAAAAAAGCTACAAGTAACGAGACAATGTAAACTTAGGTTTTCTACTGGATCAACATTTTTAGATGAGGTTGAGTTAGATATAGTTCCATTGGATATATGTGGTATTGTTTTAGGAAGTCCATACTTGTATGATAGGAAAGCTATTTTCTATAGAGATGAGAATAAGTATCAACTCACTAAAGATGGAATAGAATACATTGTAAGGGCTCATAAACTCAAATATAACTATTCTCTCATAAACTCAGGGCAGATGAAAAGAATTTTGAATTCAAGTAAGAAATTTTTACTAATGGTTGTAAAGGCAAAGGATCCTGAAAAATCCAATGCATTTGAAGGCTGTGATCCTAGACAGAAAGCTAATTTAGTTAAAGTTGTTTCAGAGTATGATATTCTATTTCAAGAACCTAAAGGTTTGCCACCCAAGCGGGAAATAGTACATGATATTCATTTACAGCAAGATGCTCCACTACCTAACATTGGAATGTACAGGTTATCAGCTTTAGAGAATGCAGAGATAAAGAAGTAGGTACAGGAGTTGCTCGATAAGGGGTTTATATGACCAAGCACATCACCATGTGGATCGCCAATCATGCTGGTGAGAAAGAAAGATGGTTCGTGGCGAATGTGTATTGATTTTAGAGCACTAAATAAAATAACGATCAAGAATCAATATACTCTTCCTCGAATAGATGATTTGTTGGATCAATTGAAAGACGCAGTTTACTTTTCTAATTTAGATTTAAGAAGTGGCTATTATCAGATCAGAGTTGTAGAACAAGATGCCCGGAAGACTGCTTTCAAGACAAAGCAAGGACTTTATGAATGGTTGGTTATGCCTTTTGGCTTAACTAATGCTCCTGCTACATTTATGTGAGTTATGAATGATGTATTTCGACCATTTATTGGTGATTTTGTCATAGTTTATTTAGATGACATTCTTATTTTTAATAAGACATGGGATAACCATGTAAAGCATGTGAAGCATACTTTAGATGTCTTAAAAAGAGAAAATCTCTATGTGAAGCTATCGAAATGTGAATTTGGCAGACATCTTTAATTTATTTGGGTTATATTATAGGGGGTGGTGAATTGAAGATAGATCCCCCTAAGGTTGAAGTCATTGTGAATTGGCCTCAACCCAAATCTGCTTTAGAAGTTAGGAGTTTCCTAGGGGCAAAACAATACTGGAGAAAGTTTATTGCTAACTTTTCATTGATTGCAGCTCCTTTACATGCTTTAACAAGTTTAAAACAGGCGATTCAGTTCGGAGGCAAACAACAGAAAGCCTTCGACACCTTGAAAGATAAACTTAGTACAACACCAGTACTAGCACTGCCAGATCTTCAGCATCCATTTGAGATTGAGACAGATGCCAGTGACTTTGCCATGGGACCAGTGTTGATGTAACACCGAAAGCCCATATGTTATCATTATGAGACATTTACTTCTGTAGTAGTTAATTATCCTACATATGATAAAGAGTTGTATGCATTAGTACAAAGTGTGAAAAAGTGGAAACATTACATAATGGGTAAAGAAACAATCATACATACAGATCATCAACCACTTCAATATTTGCACTCACAAACTAAATTGCAGCAATCAAGACATTATAGGTGGATGGGTTTTCTATAGCAATTTCATCTTGTCATTAGATATAAGAAAGGCATACACAATAAGTTTGCAGATATGTTATCAAGACCAATCATAAATGCATCTACTATACTTAAGCATAACTTAGTAATTCATGAAAGTTACATTGAACAATATGCTCAAGATATAGATTTTAAAGATGTATATGCAACTTTAAGTCATGGAAAATAGGTAGAAGAATTGGATTATTATGTAAAGGACCAACTCTTATATCATTTGGGAAAGCTGTGCATTCCACAAACTGAAAGAGTTAACATAATTCGAGAAGCACATACTTCTGTCCTATCAGGTCATTTTGGTGTAAGTAAAACAGTTACACAGTTGCAAAGGTTCTGTTATTAGCTAAGAATGCATGAAAAAGTTTCTAGATATATCAAAGGGTGTACTATGTGTGCTACAAGCAAGCTTAGTAATAGAAAATTAAGCTTGTACACTCCACTCCCAATTCCTTCTCGTCCTTGGGAAAGTGTTTCCATGGATTTTGTTGGGGGATTGCCAAAGTCTAGGAAAGGTCATGATTATTTGTATGTAGTTGTGGACAGGCTCAGTAAACTGTGTGTTTTGATACCATGTAATAAGCAGGTTATAGCTGAACAAACATCAAAGTTGTTCTTTCAGAATGTATGGGTTCATTTTGGGTTACCCAGTTCTATTATATCTGATCGAGACTCTCGATTTGTTGGGAAGTTTTGGTCAAGTCTATGGGAGTTAATGTACACCAGATTGAAGAAAAGCACATCATTTCATCCACAAACAGATGTTCAGACAGAAGTAGTCAACAGGACAGTGATCTAGTTGCTTAGAGGCCATTGCAGCAAGCATACCAAGCTTTGGGATGAGCATTTTTGCTATGTGCAACATGCTTACAACTGTGCCAAACACTCTTCTACTCAGAGGTCTCCTTTTGAGACTTGTTTTGGTTTTATACCAAAGTCTCCCTTGGATTTTGTCTTTGGTAAATACATAACAGTTGATGGACACAGTGATGTGGACAAAGCAACTAAGTTCATTGAACAAATCCAGGAAATTCACCAGGTAGTACAAGAACAGCTGGAAAGAAGTCAAACCAAGTACAAGGCAAGACATGATAAGAATCGAGTTGAGAATAGTTTCCAAGTTGGTGATCAAGTTTGGTTGTATATCAGCAAAGACAGAATGTAGGGTGAAGGTAAGAAGCTTAAACCAATAAGGTATGGACCTTTCAAGATACTTGAAAAGTTTTATGAAAATGCTTTTCGCCTTGATTTACCAGCTTATATGCAGATCTATTCAGTCATTAATGTTGAAAACTTGAGATTGTATGAACCTTCAATGATTGAATATCCTGAAGAGCAAGGTCAGTTGCCTTCTATTGAGGATCTATTGCCTGAGTATCTCAATGAGTTGCAGGAGGACACAATTTTGGATAGAAAGGTGAGAACTACGCGTTTAGGGGATGTTGAGTACCTGAAAGTAGGACTCAAGGGTTCAAATCCAAGCAAGTCATGATGGATAGAAATTGGATAAGTGAAGGAACAATATCCTCACTTGATCGATGCCTAAAACCAACTTTTGGTGGTCCAAAAGCTTTTCAGTGGGGACGTGTGATCCAAAATGGATCTTAAACCTCTAAGTCTTCAAATATTGGAAACAGCATATCGAAGTCAAAACACTAAGGGATGGTGGAAAATAGAGGATGCAGAGAAAAAACACTAAGGAATGGCAGAAACCCAAGAGAAGTGGAAATGATGTATCGTTGAATCGGAGTCGTTGGATCTAGCAGATCAACAGTCAGGATTGAATTAGTGATATCGCAATCGGAGGTGGCTAGCGGAACGTATCAGAGGCAGCCATAGGGAATTGCGATCAGCGATCCAACGATTAAACGTGAGCTGTCAGATCGGCGTGCAGATCCAACGGTGGGGATCACATTATCGCATCACAATGTTACCAAAGGGAGGACTTACCTGTAGGCCCAAAGACCATGCGATATGTGATTTCTGCTTTATTGCATCGCGAAGATCCAAAGGAGAAGGACTAAACCCTGAAGCATTAAGAAAGGCCGAAGTGTGATTGCGATATTTATCGTTGCAAGAGGGTAAAGACCATTGATCAGCCGCGATACTGCCGATGCGCTGATTGCCGATAAGGCCATTCAGAACAATCAGGGATCAGAGATCAGGCAAATAGCACAAAGGGAAAATTAACCACCACGACATGCAACTTGCGATGAGCGTGGACCTCAAAGGATAATAGGGCAGGCTTTATGAAATTTGAGTTCCGGCTCAAAGCTTCATGGTCGAATTTTTCACTGTTTCCAATGTATTTCCGGGTATTGTTATGTTTGAACAAAAAGTGTTATTTTTGGGGTTTTGTTCCAAAGAAAGGTTGGACGGTCGGGTTCACCTGCGCCCGCCAATCCTTTCATTCAAACTGTTTCTATTAGGAACAATTGTTCCCCGCTATAAGCGGTAACCAAAACGTGTTATAAAAACACGAAATAACACAAAACTGGAAGAGAGTTCAGCAGTTCAAAACTAAATAGAGAAATTGTGCCAAAATGGACAGAGAGCCAGAGTACATAGGTGGGAAGCTGAGTAGAGTAGAGCTAGAGAGGTTGTGAAGTCATCTAGGGGGTCTGGAGGTCGTGACACTTTAATTTAAAGTGTAAACTCTGTGTATTGCCACTGAATGTTGTGTTGAGACTCAGTGTTTGAGCTCACACTTGTAATCTTTGTTTTGAAGAAATAATATAGAGGTCGCATTGAAATCTTGGACCAGGAGACGTCACCAGGAAGTCTGGTGAACTCCTTTATCACTTGGCTATGTTGATATGTGTTTATTTATGTCTTTTAACTGTTGATTGTCTATATTATTCACAATATTATCGATCCGTTGTACTAAGTAATATAGGCTTTTCCTGCAAATAAGTTTGTAATACCTTAGTCTTTATTTAAGATCGCATTTCAGATCAGCTATAGCAATAGTTCCACTTCCTAATCAATATCATTAAAGAATTTCCAAAATTTATAGTTCTTACTTCCCCCATGTTTATCAGTGAATGGTAACGGCTTGCTTTATTTTTTAATGTAAATATTTGAAAAACATATTCACTCTAAATCAATGTTATTTTTCTAGAATATTTGTGAGCCTTAAAATCATTCTTAATGTATTAATGGGATCAAATGAAAATGATTATCGATATCAAGAATTTTAACATTTTATCATAGTGTAAAATTAAATTCCATAAGTAGTGTTTTCCTTTTAGTGTATTTGTAGTGTTGTCAACATACATGCCTTTTGCTAATGTTTTTCCAAGCATCCAAAATTGTTGTGTCACTACTTTGTTTATACATTCCTTTCTCAATGACATCTATTTTAAAATGATACTTATAGTCTATGTACTTCAACCTAAAAGATTACTTGTGTTTCTTCTTTATTGTAGTGACACCTTAGTGGTCATAGTATATCATTATCATCCATTCATCAATTAAGACTTGTTCCCTAACCATAATTTCCACAAAATTTCCTTGCATAATCATGTACATGTATAATTGTTATTTTATATTCTAACTAATATCTCCAACATTAAGTAGTGTAGGGTTAGCCATCCACGTTGTAACAATTATGGCACTATAAAACTAAAATGGCTAAAGAATTGAATTATAAAGAAATAGTAAGGAATTACCTTCCTTTTTCTTTCTAAATATAAAAATATCACCTTCAACATTAAATTTGAATTGTATTAATTGTATAAATATGGATTGTAAACTTATGTGCCTTTAGGCAATATTTCCATATCATTATTTTATTAATTTTTTTAGTCTTACTCGATTTCAAACACTTCTTTTATAGTAAAATTATTTAAAACTCATAATATAAAATATAATTTAGATTAAATCATCTACACACTTTCAATACTTCCATGACTCCAAATGCAAATCATAACTTTAAATTATAGTGTAAATCAAAATTGTATTAATTATATAAATATAAATTGTAAACTTAGGTTTCTCTAGATAATATTTCCATATTATTATTTCATTAATTTTTTAATCTTATCTTATTTCAAACACTTCTTATATAGTAAAAGTATTTAAACCTCACATCATATTTAGGATTCCTCTTTAGTGTAATAGCATTTTGATGATTATAATAAACCATTAGTATTTTTCAAAATAATTAAATATAATTCTTTTAACTTCGATTAATTCCATAATGTTTTCTTGCATGATTATTTGATGGACTTTCACTTGAAATCTATGTTATAGGAAGTCATTAACCATTATTATTATTCTTAAAATTATAAGTGTCATCATTAAAGAGGAATGTAGGGTTATTTGTCAACTTTATAATTTGTAATGAACAAGGTTCGTATACACAATGAAGTAATCTTCAAAAGATTTGGAAGACGTAAACATCCATATAAGATAGTAATTGTCTATTAAATAATATATAAAAATTGATGAGATAGGAAATGATTATAATGAGGGTGAGGAGCTGCTTATATACCCTAGGAAGCTACATTTTCACCAACACTTATGTCCTTAGGGACATAGATTTTCATTAACTAGTTACTAATTTATAATTAATTATTATTATTATAGTTTTACATTATTTATATTATTTTATATAATTTTTTATTCATAACATTGCTTTACTCTTCAAAAATATTTGTCCTCAAAGCTTACTCATGAAATGGCTTGATCTATTTTCCTATTTTGAGTGTCTTCTCGTCATGGAATTGTCATCCTCATTGACACAAGATGATAAGATCCTCCAAGTGATAGATAAAATTGTCAGGATGAGAACAGATATGTAACGAACAAGGTTCGTATACGCGGTAGAGTAATCTTCAAAATACTTGGAAGATGTAAACATCTATAATAGGATAGTAATTGTATATTAAATATTATATAAAAAATGATGAGATATGAAATGATTTCAATAAGGGTGAGGGCCTGCTTATATACACTAGCCAGGTATCTTTTCACCAACAGTTATGTCCTTAGGGACATACCGTTTCATTAGCTAGTTACTAATTAATCATTATTATTATTATTATAGTTTTACATCATTTATAATATTATATATATTTTTATTCATAACATGGTCTTCCTCTTCAAAACACTTTGAGGATGAAAGGGCTTGATCTCTTTTCCTATTTTGCGTGTCTTCTAGTCGCGGAATTGTCATCCTCGTTGACACAAGACGATAGGATCCTCCGAGCGATAGATAAAATTGTCGGGTTGAGAATGGATCTGACCATCCTAGATTAATATTTTGTGGAATGTTTCGATCATTGGAAATTGGTAATGAATTGTTATCATAGGACTAGATTCTAGAAACTTCAGTATTCCTTGGAACATAAATTTTTTGCTTCCGTTCTGATTGGTTCAAATATGTAGACTGATTTAGTTATCTTGTTTTGTGATTCATACATCGATAAGGAGTTCTTCTGGTTGGAATTTCCCTTATCTTGTGTGTGGTAGTTTCTTGATTTACTTAAGGTATTGTTGTAGTTGAATTGACTACTGAATCATGACTTGGAATTTTCATTGTTTGAACTACAACTTTTGAATATGTTTTAATTTCTATTGGTCTTTCGTTTTCTTGCGTTGTATTATTGACTGGATCAGTATTTTTTCCTCTTTATTCCACTTGGACTAAAGACTTCGACATTTCTTTCGTGATAAGTTCTTCTAATTTGTTTTTCATTAACTTCTTATCATCCTTAAGTTTCTTAATTTGAGTGAGTAGACTTTGATTATGGTTTATGAGATACAATAGTTCCTCATTTTCTGAATCAACTTTATTTTGGTCTTCAATCTTCTCATATTTTAAACACTTGATTCTTTTTAATAACATTTGGTTAAGGTTATTTAAGCATAATCTTTCCTCTTCTTTTCCCAATAGACTTTTGTTGAGTTCCTTTCCAGAAATTTACTTTTCTTGCTTTAACTCAAGTTTCTTAGCTTTACATTTTCTCACTTGTGTAAGTAGTTTCTGATTATGCTCCTTCAAACATGAATTTTCCTTATTTTGTTAGATATGACTTCTTCAAGATTTTTCCACTTCTTTGATACTGTTTTTGGATTCTCTTGAAACATTAGTTTCACAATATATTTAAGATCTTTTGATGAAGGAATTATCGGTTATGATTTCATTGTCATTTCTTGTAACGTGACCATCTTCTTCTTGAAAGGGAACATCAAGAATTTTTTATTTTTATTTTTTTATTTTTTTAAATGAACGTACCTAATTCCTTGAACCAAGGTCAATTGAGAATTATGTCAACCTCTTTGTCAAGCATAGTTACGACATGAAATTGAGATATTTACTCATAATGATCAATTGTCACTTGTAAATTATTAATTTCATATTCTTTTTCACCAAAAATACGTTTTTGCTCCCCTATATTTCGCTCTAGAACTAATAGTTAATTTTCCAAATTAATACTGATGTAATTATCCTTCATGTTTGGATAATAACAGTACTAATCTTTTTCCTTTGGATACACCCTTTTAATGTAAATAATATAATATCTACAATTGGGATACATTTGTTGGAAAAACTCCCTTCCTTTATTTTCAAATTAGACTCCATTTTATTTTATTTTATTTTATTATTTATTTATTTATTTTATTTTTATTTTATTTTTATTTTTATTTATTTTATTTTATTTTTATTTATTTTTTATTTTTATTTTATTATTATTATTATTATTTATTTTATTTTATTTTATTTTTATTTTTATTTTTATTTATTTATTTATTATTATTATTATTTTTTTTTTTTCAGAGATTGACTGTATTTGTATTAGTCAATAATTTGGTTTTTCTCCTCCCTTTACTCTTGGAAAATTTCTCATTAATTTTGATTTATTTTAATTAACTCTTTTATAATTGAATTGGAATTTCCCCCTTCCTTCTTCTTACTTCAACCCTTTCTCTTCTTCTTTTTGTATTTTTTTTTTGAACTTTTTTTTTTTAATAATTTTTTTTCTATATATATTTATAATTTTTTTTTTTTGAAAAGTTAAACCCTAGTGAAACGTGGCTATTCATCTCTTTGGGGTATAATATAAAATATATGTCCACTTATGTGCTTTTGGTTCGGTGAATTTTCTCTACATAAAAAGTAAAACTTACCATTCACATAAAGAGATTTTGTATTCCTTTTGTTCACATTTTACCTTGAAAATACCATGGGAAAATACCATGGGTTGCTAAAACCACGATCTTGTAAACCACTTAATGAAGAATCAAGATATTCTTATATACTCTTCATTTTCTTATGTATAGTTATAAAGATATTTGGAAATATTCCCTTTTGACTTCATCATGCACTTTTTATGAATAATATAGAACTTTTTATATATACGAATGTTCTCCTTCAAAATTTACATCAGACTATTTTTATTGCTAGAATCATTGAAATGTCAATGGCCAAAGGCCCATTTTTTTAATTATTATTATTATTATTATCATTATATACCTCTTTTCTTTTATATTATTTTTTCCAATTTGTTTTTTTAATACTTTTTTTTGAAGTGGCCAAGGGCCTGACTGGAAATGGAAAAACTTCAACTCGTGTAGTGAAACGCTTTAGTTGCGATGAAAAAATGATGACCAAAGGCCAGGATCTGCCAACGTGGCTTTGAAACCAATGTATCGAACAAGGTTTGTATGCGTAGCGAACTAATCTTCAAAATACTTGGAAGACGTAAACATCTATAATATGATAGTAATTGTATATTAAATATTATATAAAAATTGATGAGATATGAGATGATTACAATGTGGGTAGAGGCATGCTTATATACCCTAGTTAGGTTCCTTTTCGCCAACAATTATGTCTTTAAAGACATACCTTTTCATTAACTAGTTATTAATTAAATCATTATTTATTATTATTATAGTTTTACATCATTTATATTATTTTATATATATTTTTATTCATAAGATAATTTCAATTTCCATTCTAATCAACATCACTAAATAAATTCAAAACTTTGTTTTTACCTCTCATCTTTGTTTATCATCGTTGCTAAATACTTACTTTCTTAATTATTTCTAAATATATTTAGAATTAATATTTAAAATAAACTCTTTTATATGACTTAATATTCTATTAAAATATAATACATTTAAAAAAAAATTCCAAGTTCATATGTATTTAAATATTATTTATATATATATATATATATATATATAATTTTAAACTTAATCATTTTAATTTTTAATTAATTATATAAATTTTAAACATTTTATATAATTAGATTTGTTACATGAATGAAGCTCCAAATAACTTTGAATTAAAATAATAATTTGTTTTTTTACCTTAATGAAACTCTATATAACTTTTAATGAAAAGAAAATTGAAAAATCTATATCAGCAAAACATTCTAATAACTCAATCTTCATGGCCTCAAATAAAATCCAAACATTTTATATAATAAATTGTTAATAACTATAAAGTAGAGCTAGCCAATATCAAACATCTCTCACTAATTAACCCATATTATTTATCCAAACACTCAATCACACATATCACTCAAATTTTCTGTTAATAAAACATAAAAGACCTAAAAATATCCATATAATAGATTTTAAAAGAACTTAAGAAAGCTACGAACGAATACTATATTGCATTAAACACATCTAGCTGCTTACATTCATATGCTTGATCATGAAAATTGAAGTTTCTATCATAATGCTCTTAAATTTTTTATAACTGCTACGTAAAATATTCCCTCAGATTGTTTATAAAATCCAAAATGATAAGCTCGCATATTTTCTTCAATTGCGTTAGAAAACCCTATGTTTGATAATATGTGAAAAAAATATACAAAACATATCCCTCAATACATCATATATAATGATTTGCCAAATACTTTCATACCTTCCTATAAAAAATATATAACGTGAAACAATAGATAACTCTCCTCGGTGGAATTCTTGCAATTTGTGTTGCACTTTATGGCTATTTCATATTGAAGTGTGATTGTTTCTCGACTATCATTTCCTTCACCAGGCAGATCTTTAAAAATTAAAACTTCATCTGATACCCAACAGTCACACTTGATCGTGAACTTTCATGGGGATGGGATGTCTAATAGAAAACCATGAAGTTCTCCATTTTCCATCACCAAGAGGACGTACTTGAGACTTTCAAGGGAGGCTACTAGTTTATTCACACAGAAACCATGAAGGAGTTCTCTTTGTGCAATTCAAACAACATTAGTGACCTCGCCATAGTGGGTCATCTGCATCTTCCAGGGAAGCTAAAGAGGCGTACATAAACCCTTACAAACCTCTCTTTGTGAAATTCCAGTAGAATTCATGACCTCCCTATAGTGGGTCATCTGGAACTGCAAATTCAAAAATGAGAGATGAAGGTTGAAGTTTTTTTTGAATTCAAACATGAGCACTAAATATTGCAAGTTTTTTGTTCCCAGTTGCTCGGGACGGAGAGACAGTTAGGAGAGATGGCGAGCAGAATGAGCACAAGGGTCTTTCTGAACCAAACTCTACCGACCCCCACCTTCGAATAGAGGTCCTGGCATACTACATGCTAGGGAAAGGAATTACTGTTGAAAGTAGTCCTGTAGCCCTGGATGAGGGTAGCGGGGAAAGGAAATACCAGAACCCTTGGGGGATGGAGTTGCACCCTAGGGGGAGGGTAGAAAACTCAGCCAGAAGAAACCTGACTGGAAAATCTGAGAAAACCAAGCTAAGGGGAGGCCTCAGTAGCCCAATTTGCACCATGGGCGAACCCTCGGGTGAGAAAAGGCAAAACAAGCAGAAGTGGGATCCCTGCATGGGATGGGAAAAGAACAGTAACCATTGTCACCCCATGACCCAAAGAATTATCAAAGCCAAAGCCAAATTCAGTAGGGTGGGAAGCCAGAGGCCAGAAACCCAGAGGGTGGGAATCAAAGGTTGGGAAACCAGAGGTGGTGGGGGGGGGAGAAAATCCATGAAAAATAATGTAAACTTAAATGATATGGCTGACATATGTGTTGATTCTGTGATAGGTCTCACAACAGAATAGGGCAAGACCGTGAAATAGGACAAAGAGCAACAGGGAAAAGGTGTTAAAGGCCAAGTTGAAAGAAGAATGGCTCCTAGGAGAAGCAAGAGGACAGTCAAGAAAGAAGAAGGCACCAACAGCCAGGGAAAGAAAAGGGGCAGGAAGCCTGACGGAGATCAAATGAAGACGATTATTGACTCATACATGGAAGGAAATCCGAAGGAAGTTAGGGACCAGATTTGGAGCTGGGAGCAAGATCTAAGAGACAACCTTAGATGCAGAGACATACCCATGGACGAATGGGAAGGAATGTTGCAGGACCCTGGGACAACGAATGGAAGACAATCGTTGTTCAAAAAGACCCTACAGCAGTACTGGATCATGAAACACGTCGTGGCTCGGGCCATGACTCTCCACCACGAACACATGGAAGGAGAAGTATTGGACAAGCAGGAAAGCAGCAAGGAGAAGGACCCAGTCTGTGTAGAACTGCTCAAGGAAATAGCGACCATACAGATATAGACTTACCAGAACAATCTTGCTCTGGGAAGGATTAAACAAACCCTGACAGCGATCAAGTGGAAACTGGAACAGAAACGCGAGCTGCCAGGCCCCAATGCAAAGGCAACAGTTCCGATAGCATCCTCTGATGAGGATTGATCTAGAGATCTAGATAGTTGTGTTCTCTGACTTTTGAATTAGATGAAGGAAATAAGCATGTCTGTTTTGATCTTTAGCGATATTAGTAGAGACAATAAACACAGGAACAATAGATGGATTATCATGAACTTATTCAAATTTTGGAATGGTTTTAACGTTGACCAGTGGTCACCTGGTTTCCTTCGAGTAGGTGACTACTCGGAGAATATGGATGTAAAAAACTTTTGAAAATAGTTAATACATAGAGTTCTACAATGTTTACAAAAAAAAAAAAAAAACGATTGCAAGTTTTTTCAAATTCAAAGAGTAAATAGGGTTGGGACTGGGCATTAAACATTAGTTTACCTTAAGTCTCTGACATCTCTTCAGTTGTAACTATTGGTTTTCATGCAATTGCAAGTGTCAGAGCGGTCAAGTTGCAATGATGGAGTTGTCACTACCGGAGACGAGCCGTCAACCCAGCCGGAAATACAATGGTAATGTATGGATATGGATGTTCATGGTGCCATGCACTAAGCCATTAAATATAAAATTCTTATATGAATATTATTTAATTATTATATTAGTATTTTAGAATCATATTTCATATTCAACTCCCTAGTAATTACTCAACAAAGTCATGGTTCTCTTCTCGTGTGTTCAATGCATCATCTCTATGTTGTTTTTTATTTTAAAAGTTGTTAAAGTCCAAGTCAAGGTATTAATAAAACTTTAAAAGTCAAGTATTGATTGTCTTATGATAGAGCTTACCATTGCAGGTTTTATAGTAGCTGCCTAGCCTGCGCAAAAATGTTTTCATCTTTTCTGTCTGTTGAATGCATGATCTCTGTATCTTTTTTCCTTTTTAAATGTACTAAGGAAAAAATATTAAATTAAACTTCAAATGTGTTATGATAAAATGGACAATCCACTTGGAGAATTTGGATTTGGTGGCCATTGTTTGAAGTGTAGGGGACAAGACTGAATTTTGAGGCTGAGCAGAACTACACAATATGATCAAACTTACCACTTGTGACCCTTGGAACATGTTCATTGTGCCCAAGTATCCCATTTGAATTCATTTAAACTATATATTACTTGTGCCAACCCAAAAAACACAATTAGAAATAAATAAATAAACATAATTGGGAAAAAAATAATGTCTTTTGACAGATGCACGCATTCACGTGACGGTGATTTTGGCATACCACAAATTGGTTCCATGCATCCAAGTCATTTTACTCTAAACCAATAAAAATACTTCATAGTCTAAGTTGGTAATTTTGATTTCATATGTCAATGATTTTAATATATACTATAATTCACTCACATATAGAATAAACAAGGGAAGTTGTGAAGCAGCAATTCCCTACCATTGAGTTGAATTGCAGATCAATAACCAAATTTATTGAATAGACATTTGAGAGAGTTATGTGCACTAACCAAATTTATTGAATACATCTGAAAGAGTTAGCAACTAAAACAAATGCATTGGCTCTGTGTCATATGCTATGGGTGCTATCACTATTGTTCATAAACAATGTGAATATTGTTAGTATGAATGATATTACAAGCATGCATAACAAGGTTTCTCTCTTTGAATACTCAAATTTAATGATATGGGAAGAAGTCAAAGATAATATGGAGACCATTATCAATGCAACAACCAATTAATGAAGTTGTATTTGGATGGAAAACATGGCAAATTATCCAAGACTCAGAGAATTTTTCCTTTCCTCATCTATGTTTCTAGCACCAATCTCTTGACTGCTATTATTTTCCCATCTCAGAGCTCTCCTCTATAGACCTCTGCAAAACCACCTCTTCCATTAAATTTTTTCCAGACGTTCATGTAGGTCTATTGATTCGATCTAGACTCTAGTTTCAAAATGAGTGATATGAATTGTGTGTTGTACTGCATCATGTGAATGATGATCGATAAATGCATTATTTTAATGCCAGGTGCCAAGGCCTTTATGAATCCTCATTAAGGAGGTATAAATATGTAATAGCCTAAAGCGAATTAGATCAATAAAGAAAGAAAATAGTTGAGTCCACAACCTTTTAGTTCTACCAGTAGTAACCTGAATTTGGCAAGAATATATTCAACAAAAGAATGCTCAAGAGTCTTAGACATAAATGTTCCTTGCAACCTCCAAATAGGTGAAAGTGTAAAATAATTAACCCTTGGGCACAAACGAAAAGGGGTGCCAAAGGGAAATTTATGCATAAACAACTCAAGAAAAAAAGAAGAGAGATTTTGCAATATGTGACATCCGGATGCTTAGATTTGAATTGAAAAAGTGCATTAGATGCCCAAAATGCATATCTACAATAAGGAATGGCAGGTATGAAATTTGGGCATGTAGATCTAAAGTCTATGCAATACCAAAAAAAACTATCAATCTACATAGTAAGTTTAAGATTGTTGGGAGCAGAGAACGAGAGTGGGAGTCTCAATCAAGAAGAATACAAATTACAATCATAAGGTGGCCAAGAAAATTCCAAAATTACTATATGAGGCTTGTTACATTGATTTTCACATATACACAAATAGTAAAAAATATGGTAACTAAATATCCCTATAATTAAATGATATAGAGCTTAAATGTTCTTAATTTGCTTGTATTCAGTTGTGTAAATTCTGAATGGTATCCCATGGGTGGTTTATTAATTGGTGTGAATAAGTACATAGTTGTATACATCACTCTTTTTTTAATGTTCATTATGTAGCCATACTCTGGAAGTAAGGAAAACCATTTAGTCTCTGGTGCCAAGTCCAAGGGTTAACTATTCCTTGAACATCCCCTGTATGTTTTCTTGACCTTGTCTTCTTTTGAAAGTACCATTTGGGTGGAGAAAACAACAAATAGTGTAGCTAAATCCTCCTTTTATATTACCAATGAACCAAGGCTCCTTTGCACAATACAAATCATTTTGATAGGAAGGTCTTCCCCATATGCACTTTTTCATTGGACAAAACAGGACCTCATTTGACTTTTTGGACCAAAATAGTATGAACCAAACTAACAGACTTAGATTCTTTCTTGGTAAGACATTCATGGAAAAGTTTAAAAGAGGGAATTTTGAAATCCGATCCAAGCACATCCATAGTGCAATAAAAAGTAGAAGAAAATATGTAACAAATTCTTTTAACCTTGCACAAAATCAAGAAAATGAACCCATCATTTGTTTCGATTTTCCACAACCTTTTAGTTCTTCCATAGTCGAATAAAAAGTAGAAGAAAATACCTAACAAGGTCCTTTAACCTTGAATAGAATCAAGACAAGGGCCTTTAACCTTGGACAAAATCAAGAAAATGAACCCATCATTTGATTGGATATTGCACAACATTTTAGTTTTGCCAGTACTAACCTGACTTTGGAAAGAAAATATTCAAGAGAAGAATTCTCATTAAGTACAAGGCATGAAAATATGGATTTGAACTACAATGTTTAGAATTCATTGGCTTGGGTAATCTGCCTAAAAGTTAGAAAGGCATAAGGCAGGAATTGGTTATTTAAATGATTGTTGAAATGAAGTTATACTAATATTGAGGAGCTAAAGAGTTCTGAGGTTCAAACTTGGGATCTGAGGTTGTCAAGCCATTAAATTCCGTGTGTCCATCATATTTTCATGCACTTTACCAGTGTTCCATAACGAAAATGTAGTTTATCTAGTCTACAAATTGTGGTACAGAGTTGAGGCTTGTACTCCATATTTGATAGGGAACTTCTATGCTCTTTTGCGTGGGGCTATGATTAATAGGTTCCATGACATTGAAGGGAAAACCTGGATTTGTGGATTTAAATCTGCTACCTAAAAATTGGGGAGCCCCATCTTTCTCCATGGGTTTCGTCCATGGCTCATGCCTATCCATGACTGGAGAAGCTATCATTGAAGAGGATTAAAACAATAGACAAATAATTGACTTTCCTTGCTAAGTTCTTCCCAAACTTCAAGGACTTAGTATTTTTTTACTATGATGGATTCAACACCAGGGACCTCGATATGATTGCAAGCAAGTGTAGGTAAAATATCTACTAGCCTTTTACTAGTTGTATGAGTGTATGAGACTATGGATAAATAACATGTAGAATATTTATAGAACCAATATGCATTCATTTCAATCACCGCTACATATATTTTGCCAAAATATCCCAGGAATTTCACTAGGTCTCATCCCTTCTAAACTCATGTTATACCTTGTGGGGTATATTGTAATGAGAATGGAACCTCAAATTCTTAACATTCTATCAACCTCATGACTGAACAAAGGCCCTATTGGAATATTTGAGATATTTGATTGTTTTATTAGCTGGAAATGCATTGTCTTGTCCAACTTTGACTATCTTTTGTTTCTTTGTTTCTTTTACTCTTTAGCTAGAGCATTAGTTCTTATGCATGATATCATCTTTGATTGAAACAAATTAAGATTATGCCCACTTCTTTCCCTTTCAGGGTTGTCAAGGTTAGGGATATTTCATTGTGTCTTGCTCCAAAACTATGACCTGAAGAACTTTTATCCTTGAGACTTATCTTGCACCATTATTTCATGAGTTCTATACACATTGAAATTTAGTGCATTTTTTGAAGAAGCAACCTAAATTTCATTTAAATGAATTTATGTTTCCCATCATTCTTTTGGATTTTCCACAACCTTTTAGCTTTTCCAGTAGTAACTTGACTACGACAAATCTCATAAATAGAGAGTAGATTGGTAGAAATTTTAGGAGTAAAGAAAACACTAACTACACAATGCCTAAACCTAAAACATCAAGTTTAGAAGAATATCCAACTACAATTTGAAAAATGCTACTATCAGATGGGGAAGGAGGCGATTAATGAGAAAGAGTCATATTATGTGAGGCTCTAGAATCGAGTATTCAACTATTTGAAAATTGATATAAAGATTGTGTATAAAGTGCATGCATTTTAGTAGTTGAAGAAGGTTTGGAACTAAAATTTGGTGCCCTTACATGGCTTCAATCAATGCCTCTAGTTTCTTCCAGGATTTCCTCATGGCCAAGGATGCCACAAAAATTTCAAGTTACACTTGACTTCTTCTTTATCTTGGAAGAAGACTTCTTCTTTATTTTGGAAGAATACTCTGCAAACATGGAAGGTGGAGGATCAGATGATTTTATTTCTATTGAGTCTTGGAGATAGACTTACTAGCATGAGTAGTATCATTCTCTTGTTTGTGCTGAGTTTTGTACAAACTATGAATACAAAAATACCTCACAAGGACATCCCATTCATTGGGACAATGAAAGTGGTTGTGTGTATTCCTTAAGATCCTTACATGTCTAAAATGTATCTCATTGGTTCCCTAGAGGGACTTTTCTTTGATTCCATAGGATGTGTATATTATGCCCAAGGATGAGGGAGGGCTTGCCTTAATTGAGATTTCCAATCAGGCGATATTTTAGTAGCCCAGTGGGTGGTAAGATGTATAGAGGGATCTGGCCCCTGGAAGGTATTGATTGATCATCAACCCCATTTTCAAGAGCATATTTTTGGCTTGAAAATCCACTGTAGGTTTGGTCCAATGGAAACGGTAAGCCAATAGGGCACAACATCACACTTGTAGCTGGAGGATTCAATGTATGTATGTTGAATGAAGACATGTCTCTCTTTCAAATACACAGGTTGAGTAGGAAGGGAATTTTCCTAAAAAGAACCACACATGCCTCAAAGGATTAACACTCTCTGGATTAGGAGTATGAATGGATTCCCCTGACCATCAATTGATTATCAAGTTGAGAAACCTCATGCTTCATACACATATATTAAAAGTGAAATAGGGATTCTTGGTCCTATTTGGAGTGATAGGGGATGGAGTTTTAGTCAAATTCCTCAACAATCTGTCTCTGGGTGACTATATTCATTTTTGCATCATAGACTTCTATTGTTCATGGTTATCAATTTGAGATGGGCGTCAACTAATCCAGAGGATAGATGGGTGTGAAAATTCCATAGTGTTGGTCTATCAAACATTCTTATAAGCTAAGGATATTCACTCTCTTATCAATTAAGAATATTCCCCTTGATGGTTATGTATCAGGGGATCCCATCTAGGGCCCATCCTACCTAGAGTGGGCTCTCAGCCTTTGTCTTTTCTATTGTTACACATATATGATGAAACAAAATTTCTAGGAGCGCAACTTTGCTAAGAGCAACTGGAAGTATTTACAATATCAGTATTCCAATCTACTTCAGGGTAGGGTCCATTGGCATCTTGATTCGTTTGGGGATTTCCACTCTCTATTGTATTCTTCCTTCACTAGGATTTTTTAATGCTTGAGGATATCAACCTTTTTCATTCTCTAGAAAAGAAAGTGTAAGTTTGATTTTGAGAAAGAGCTTAGTTCGCTGTCTACTTTTGTACCATGTAGAAAGATGAGGTACACCATCAACAACTTTCCAAAGATGACCTGTTGATCACAAATGCCCAATATCTAGAACCCATACTTATTCAAATTTTATTTAAATTCTCATTACTTTATAGAAAAAGGTTATTGTGTGCATTGCATATACCATTCAACATTTTGGTCTAATGTTTGTAATTTTTTTTTGTAAATATAAGACATTTTTTAACAAAAAAAAGTAATGTAAATTAGGATTTCGCAGAATATATAAGCCCATTATATCATATATTGCTTCTTAGAAAATAACACCTTTGAGCTAGAGAGATAAAATACCCATATCATTTGTTCAAAGATTAAAATTTTATCGAGTATTCAATAAAGAACATGACAAAGTATATACCCTCCATTTAACTCAAAAGTGATACATTGTTTAAGGTTAATTTCACATTAAGAAGCTTTACATATTTTGTCATCATTCAAGACAAGGACTGTTTTTTAATATGATTTTGTTAACATCATGCTATGTTAAATTTATAGTTATTTAAAATACTTATCAGAAATGATCCCAAGTGATTAATTAACATCTATGTGACATTCAAATAACCTACACAATGTCGTAACTGGTAAAGAATAGGAGAATAGATTATTGAAGCATATGCATAAAGGAATCTAGAGACAATTCAGTTTTACAATGACGGAAAACAATAGGGGTGTTACCCCTTCACACTCATATGCTATGAAAACACTAGGTGATCTTCATATTGTAATTTCAAATAGTCCATTGAAAACCTTCGCACAGAGAAAAGGGAAAATGAAGACATAAACCATCAAAATGGTCAACTAAAAAGGTCCACGGTGGGCCAAGAACTAGTTTTAAATGAAACATTTTGAAAAGAAATGTTTGCATTCTAAAAGAAGAGAAGGTCGATATGAAAATGTATTGGATTATTTCCATCCATGACAACTCCTTGGGGTTGGATTGGATCTCAGTGAAATTTGAAAGGTAAGGGGCTACTTTGGTATTAGATTCTCATTTACAAGTGAGGTTTTGAAATGAAGGCCATATTATCAAAATGGTGTAGTTCTGTTTATGACACATTAGGAAGATGGATTAATAGCATTGCAGGTTGCTTGGTGGACTCCAATATGGATAACATTACCCATTCAATAGCATAGCCTAATTGTTAGGAATAAGTGTTGATTAAATTGATTCACAATAATTTGGGAAGGTACCTTAAGGCTTGCTTCAAGTGTGACTCAAGTGAAAAGGATAAAAGTTTGTGAAAACAAGCCATCAATTTAAAGACACTATTACATAAGTTCATATAACAACTTTTGAAAGAAAGTCCCTATTTTTGAAAATATCAGTTTAGGTGCAACACATAGCACAAGTATGGTCATCCATAGCATTAATTCCCAATTTCATGGGGTGGAAGAACTAAATGAATGAAGCAAAGGAACCAATAATTTCCAAAAGAAAGATGAACCCCAAAGAAGAAGAAACCAGTGAATCTAAGAGATGTCAAGAAAATCTATACTATTATTTTGGTGGTGAAGCTTAGGGCTAACACATAACACCATGTGATCTATGTGCAATTTGTACAAACTACTTTAATGTAGATCTTCCCACTCTACATTTATACCAAAATGAGAATTGATCCATTCATTGTCCACATTTTTTGCGACCTCCAAGGTAGGTAACATCAACCTCAACAACATTATTGGCAGTGTACCTATGCACTGTCAAATCCATGATCAAAGATGCACTTCAGAAATAAACTAAAGGAGATATATTAACACATATAAGATCCTCCACAGAATTTAACCCCCAAAAACACTCAATACACCGGTGTGTACCAAATCTAAAATTTTTAGAGGCTTCGTTGCAAGAAATGCATATCACACCCATGTACCCATTCAAAAAACTTGCAAAAACACCTCGAAAATGCCTAAAGCCATACCATATGGTATTTCGCTTTTTGAAGGCGGCATATAGTATGGCTTAGGATGTTTACGAGGCACTTCAACATGAAATCCATAACTTTTATTTTGTTTTTGAAGTCTTCTAGCCCATCCAAGTATCCATAAGGTCCATGGGACACATAGAAAGCCTAAAAACAACTAGGTCTAGACTAGACATTGAATGTGAATTTCATAAATTGCATATTTTAGTACAAATTATGCTGACTCTTCTGCAAGCCTACAGAATGTTAGTTTCCAAGTATTGTATACCAGCCACTCAAATACCTTGAATGTGAATTTCATATATTGCATACTTCAGTACAAAGTATGCTTACTTTTCTATAATCCTGCACAATGTTAGTCTCCAAGCATTGTATATTGCAACGTACTTCTTGCCATACCCTCAAATCAATGGTTTCAATAGTGTAAACAGATTCATGCAACCAACAAACACAACAATTCATGGTACAACAATAGTCTTGGGAGCCAAATACTCCTTACCTAATAAAAATAAAAAAGTCTTGATAAATATTTGTATTGGGCATTTCTTAATTAGTGGACAATCTATGATAAAATGATCTCACCATGAAAACAACCATAAAGCATTAAGTGGTTCAGTTCCAATCATTCACACCTATAATTTAATCAGAAAGGATCTACGAGAGATCATCTAATAAGGTGTCCTATTGTGTCAACCTGCATGAGATCATTAAGTACAATTTGCACTGGGTTGAGGTGTTCCTTATGTGATATTTGGATGACTCTAGGTGTTTCATGCCGAAAATGGAAAGTCTGCATATAACAAAGTAAATAATTTAAAAAAGGGACAAAATAGTATGCCATTATTTCCCTCGGATTAAGCGATAAAGAAAATAGTTAAATAAGCTTTAGAGAAGTGCATCAGTAATGTCTCATGATATATTGTAACTGTAAACATAAACTGATTTTGAATTTGCATATAAACAAGTTCAACGAACCATTTTTCCATATAAATCTTGGGCTTACCTCCATTGACACTTAAAAAGTATTAAGCTTCCATGTTTTCTTTTGCACTCACAAACTATGTGCAACAATTTTTTGTTTTTCTGACATTATTTCTGATTGAGCTTGTTAGAATCCATCTCTTAGACCTTTGGATTTTTAGGGCCTTTCAATTTCATTTATATTTATTTTTTACAATTTTCTTTTCTTAAATCAAAAGATATTCATGATATGAGAACTAGTATGTTTCACATACTTCAACAACATATTTATTTCAAGAAAGCAGATGACCATGTTCAACATAGTTGGGTGGGAAAATGTTTTCAATGGCTGTTTATGGATTTTTAATGTTGAAAGTTGTTGAGATAAGAAACAAGATACCTACTGCAACAAACCCACTGTTGCAAAGTCCAATTTTAGGACTATGTGATGTTGTTTAAGGGCTCTCAGGATTTCATAAAGATTACCTCAATACAATTTAAAGGTGAAAAAATGACCATAAGAATGTTAAGAAATCCATGCATATATTCTCTTTAGTCTCAAGTGATGCAACTAGAGAGACTGTGAACTTTTGCAGACTGATTTGATGCTTATGGAGCATCCTCTACTCCATATTAGATAAATTAGCATGCCTTATGTTAACTCTAATTTCTTAATTCATGGAATGGAGGGAAAGGTTCCTGCTGCAAAGCGGAGGCGATGGCTCTTGCGGGGCTTCTCTCTTTCTGTATCTTCTTGAATATCCAGTCTGTCTCAATTTTTGGGGATTCCAAAGTAATGGTTGATTTTGTCTTGGGGAAAATCCATATTAGCAATCCTCACCTTGCATGTTGGATGAACAGGATTGTTTTTCTATGGGAAAGGATGGAAGGAAGTTCCATACATCACATTTACAGGTCATAGAACAACAAGGCAAACAGTTTATCAAAGGAAGGCTTGTTTTAGACTCCAGGTTTTTGGCACATGAAGGTAATTTCGAACAAGCAAGTGTTCTATATTTCAGATTTCTCTTTACCTGATGCATAATTATTATCTTGAGGATTTCAGGTATTTTTTGTCCTTGCTGTCATCTATATGTTTTTGTCAACTCTTTTTTGGAAAATCTATATAGCACTGCCTCCTCCATGGAGGATATTTGGTTCTCCAAATGTTTTTGTATGTACTAAATATCGTCTCTGCCCATTACAGAGATATGACTATCCTACTAGTGAATACTCAGATTTATGTTTTTCTGGGGATTACTTCTTTCATATTTACAGTTACTCCTATAACGGACTTCCCTTTACTCTGTTTTTGCACTTTGTGCAGTCTCTTTCTCACAGATGTATTTCTGATCATTATATTCCTTATATAATATAATCATGCTTTTTCGTTCCTGAAAAAAAACTCTAATTTCTTAATTAAAATAAAAAATTTAATATTTTATAAAAAAAAGGTGACACTAAAATAAAAAAATTCAAAAGGTGACACATGCCACATAAGTTTAAATTTTAATTTATTAAAGAGTTGTGGGTAAGTGGAGTGAAAGGTGTCACTAATTAGTGTTATGTGTGAATTGAATAGATAAACACTTTGACAATTGTTTTCCTGATGAAACACATTGCTTGCTTCCCTAGAATTTGGAGTATTACCTGGAGTATCACCTTATTAACAAGTTTACCTGACGAAATGCATTGCTTGCTTGCCTAGTATTTGGAGTATTACCTTATTAATAAGAAAACTTGAGGTATTGTTGTCTTTCGGAAAACAATCCTTTCATAGACTGGACTTTCCTGGAAACTACTGCTCAATAAGATCTCCCAATTTCCTTGACTCAAGAAAAAGGAGGCTGTTATATGTCATTCATTAACATTCTACTCGATAAAGGCCCAACAAATGTTGAGTCAGGAAGGGAAGGTACTAGTGTTCTCTAGGACGAGCAAGTACTCCCTTTAAGAGAAGGAAGCAAGGTTCAATTATTTTCTTGATACAGAGGTAAAGGCCCTGGTGCCAATGATAATGGATTGCCTGTTCGAAAGCTCTAAGCTCGACCATCGAACAGACGTTGGGAATACCACAAAATATTTATTAGTTATGGTATAGTATATCTACATAAAACCCTAGTGGAAAATGTGAAGTAAACAAGTGGTGAAGCAGTGGAGCTATGTGACAACAAAGGAAAGAACATGTAATTAGAGAAGTGTCAACATAGAACTAATTGCACACCAGGAGAAAAAAATCATACGTTCAAAATATATCATAAGAATGTTTTTAACGTATAACATTTAATGTGAGAGTAATGCGATTGTGGCATTATTTCAATCTGCAAAAATTTGAATGAAATAATTCCATTTAATCTATGAAATTTTGGAGATTTGATAATGCATGAGCCCCTCTCTCTCTCTCGATAAGAGGCCTAAGAAGACGTCAAAACTTCTCATTCCCCAACAAAAAATGTTGTCACTTTTTAATAAGCAGGGAAAAGTGTTCAGCTTAAAACTTTGGGTTTCAGGTTTTAATTTATGGCTTAATCTCTGTGCAGGCACTAATAAAAAAGCACATCGAATACTATAGTCCCCGCTGCCTTATGGCAGGGACTAATAAGACTTTTTTTTAATGATGGTTGATATTAATATGCGTTGCTCATGAAATCATATTTGTGAATTACATATTTTTTTCTCTTACAAAATGTTTTTAACTTTTAAATCTTTACATTTAAATAAATAATAAATATTTATATGGTTAGTTTTAATTTAATTTATTAAATATATTTTTAATATTACAAATAAGATCTTTTTTATTATACTATTAAAAATATCACAAATAAATTTCATAATAAAATTAGTTAATAAATTACCTAAAAAAACATTTTAACTTAAATAAATTGATAAGTAGTTTCTTTGCATTATATAAAAAAAAATATATTATTAATTTTAATTTAATTTATTAAAAGTATTTTTTAATATTATAAATGAAGAAAACATTATTAAAAACATCAATAAGATTACAAATTGTATAATAAAAACAATCAATAAATGACCCAAGAAATCATTTAAAAATAAAAAGCAATAATTTATAAAATTAAAATTCATAATAAAATACAATGAAAACAATCAATAAATGACCCAAGAAATCATTTAAAAATAAAAAGCAATAATTTATAAAATTAAAATTCATAATAAAATACAATGATTAATTTATATAAATCATCTATTGCAAATCTAATTTAATAACATAATTCGTCAATAACCTTGTAACTCTGCAAACTTGTTAAGAAAATTTATGGCAAGTTTGCATGGTTACACTGGTAAGAAACTTGATGAAAACTTATATCACATCTTGAAACAAAAGCCTCTAGTTGCAAAAGTGAACCTTTCTAATATGGAAAAGAAAACAAACTAGTGTCACAGTCTTGTATGAAGGGTTTTTCCATGTCTTAGGGCACCACTTTTGAATCAAACACCTTAAAGATAATTCATATTTGATGCATATTTTGGGCTTAAAAATTCAAACTAAATTAGTCGCTGGCACTTTTTTGAATGCCGTGATTTGTTGATAACACGACCTATATTTCATATTTCTAATTTGCTTTCTCATTTTCTCACATTCATAGGCATTAAGTTGATGCAAGTCTTTCATATTTCTCATTTACTCACATTCTTAGGAACTAAGTTGGTTTAACTATCCATAATCCAAAGGCCCATAAGCTTTTCGATGGGGATAGAGCTCTTGGGGTTATCGATGGACTCTCTCAGTTGTTGGGGCTAGTATTGGGAGATTTCCTTCTCATTGTTCTGATTGTTATTTATACATGCAAAGAAATTAAAAAGACTATGATAGATCGAGAAGGTTATCGAGGAGTTCATGAACCTCACATGTAGAATATCCTTGAAATCTTACAACTGCTAATTAGAGAAAATGAATCTACAAAAGAAACAAGAGTTCTCTACCAAAATTATGCAGAAAGAAAAAAATGACTAGAAACACAATCACACATAGAAATTGATCTGGGAACCTAACTGGGAAAATCCCTTCTTGCTTATATTAAATCAATTGAGGAATCTGATTTATTACATATAATCTACTTCAGGCCTAAGCTCCCTGTAATACTGATCAACTCTCTATAAGACTTTCCCAATACTTTGGAAAATAAGCTCTGTTAGGAGCTCCTATTTCCTAGTGCAATTCAAGCCCTAAAAAATAAAAATTTCTCCTATTTCCTTGTGCAATTTCCAAGAGAAATTGTTCTACTTGATCCTCAAGCCTCTACACACAAAAACCTATGTACCATAATAAATACAATTTGTGTCTTCATCCAATTTCAATAGGACATTTGAATTGCATGACCTACTAGGACTAATTTTAGTAGCTGCAACTAGTTCACTAAGAGTAAGTTGAGTTAACATAAAGTTAACTACCCAACTAAACTCATAACTATTTCTATTCTAGAGCTAGAGATCAGTTAATTGAGAGACACTAGAGATAACTCCACTAGATAGCTAATTTTAGCAATCAACTAGTCCACAACTCAATAAATGCCATCTAACTCGAATTAACTAACAATACCTCACTGATAGGTAACATCACACATGTTATTAGATATCAATTGTTGGGATTCAACTGTGTTAAGTAAGTCATTCATCTATGACCATTTCCATGAGAGGTAGTCCACTTAGCACTCATTGCATCGGGTGATGCTCATAGGGGTGAAGAAGTGGATCGATGTAATGAGTGCTAAGTGGACTATTCAAAAATCATGAGAAATTAGTCAATTATAACTACCTCTCATGGAAATGGTCATATATTAATGACTCACTTAACGCAGTTGAATCCAAAAAATTGATATCTAATATAATGCACTGCGAAAACCCCCAATACTTAAATCACACATGTTAACTGACAACTAACTCAAATATCTATGAGACTGAATTTGAATTAGCATATTTGACAATGGAACAAGTCAAAGAAGCCATTCCTTGCTACAATTTCAACACTCCCTCTTAGCGGGGAAGGGGTTCTTGGAAGAACCTTGTCCACCTTGATCTATCCTTCAAAGAGGCTTTGTTGAGGTTCCTGAAATCTACGCACAATATTATTTCTCCATTCTTCTTCCTAACAGGAACCCACTTTGCAACCCACTTTTAGTACCGCAGTGGTACAATGATCTTAGCCTGAAGCAACTTCTTCACTTCCTTCTCAATGGATGGGAGTAGAAGGGGATTGATATGTCTACATTTTTGCTTACAAGGATTCATCCCCCTCTTTAAAGGAATCTTATGTTGAATAACATTTACATAAAAAGTCTTTAAATAATCATAATACCAAGCAAAAACATATTTATATGATTTTAAGAGATTTAAGTACCTTTGTTTATATTGTTGGGGGATCCCTTTTGACAACTTGATCATTCAGGGTTCGTCCTTTGAGCCTATGTTGAAGTCTTCCACATGTTCATCAGCTCCCTATTGAACAGGTTTAGAAGCCACGTCGTTGGATTTGAATATCCTCTCCAAAGGAATTAGACCCCATAGAATGGAATTTTCCTTTAGCTGCAGAACTCTATGTCATGTGATATTTTCCTCCCAGGAAGTTGGTTGTTCTTTGCTCACTTCTTCTTCTTCTTGGTCAATCATAGAGTTTGAGAATTCCCCGATGACTTCCATGAAGCGTTTTATTTGTTTTTCATCTTCAAACACCTGCCAGTATTTCACATTGTCAGGCACTAAGGGTCTGTACCTAACTTAAATTTTACACCTGAGAAATGGATTTTTTGGTGGCTTGAAGTTGCTGGCAGCTATAACTAAGGAATCAACCATTTTATTTCCTTCTGTGGGCAAGAATTGGAAATCAAAATATGAGAATAAGTTGTCGATTAACTCCCAAACCTCATTTTCGTAGGCTCTCATCCGGGGTTCTTAGTTTGGCTTTATCCTTGACTTGCTTCACCACCAGTTCTGAGTCTCCAAACATAGTCAGTAAGTCAATGTTTAGATTCTTCACTTTTCCAGGCCCAGTAGTAAGGCCTCATACTCTACCACATTGTTGGTTTCTTCAAATTATAATTTGAAATATAGGGGAATCAAGCTACCCTCTGGAGATATCAACAATACCCCTACTCCAATTCCTTCTTTAGAATTGGCCCCATCAAAATATAACTTCCACACTTTGCTACAATCTTTGAGTTGTTGGTCTCATTTGACTGCAGGTTGTACCTATGTTTCTTCTAGAATAGAGTCATATTCTTTTCGCATGAAGCAAGAGATATCCCTTTCTATCCCATACACAGGAGCATTATTTGGGCAATCAACTCTTGTGACTGTTTTGACAAATATGGACTCTTTGTATACTCTCCTTTCCTCCACCAAAGATAGGAATGGTGGCATAAGTAAGATTCAGTTTGATGGAAACTCCAATCTTTTATCCCCAATACCTAGACAAAAGCATACCAAACCTTGTAGGGATATCATCAACTACAATTTCCATCACCACACTATTCACTGGGATCTAGGCCAAGTTCACCACCAGGTCCTTGATCATCCCCAAGTAGTTGACCCTCTTAGAGTTAAAAGAATAGAGATATTTATATGGTTTTGTTATCTCTAGACCCAGTTGCTCCATTACTGACAATGGCCTCAAATTATTAGAAGCTCTTGCTGGGCATGGAATCCCCCACGACATGTTTTGATCTAATATTATTGTAAAGCTCCGTGAATTGCGGGGTGCGGAAGTATGTTAGAGTCATAGGGTTGTCGCCCTAGTTTTGAATGTAATGTCAGCCTACCCATGGTCCGTGGACCATGGGATTGTATAAATAGAGTGAGGCTCTAAGTTGTAAAGAGACATCGAATTAGATAGAGAGAAAAGTAGAAGAAAAGAGCAAGAGTATAAGTGTGTCGTAGAGTAGGAAAAGGCTCTGCAATTGAGTGCGCAGAGGCCTAGTAGAGTCCGCAGCTGAGTGCGTGGACCCCTATAGCTGAGTGCGCAGGGCAGAGTCAAGTCTGTAACCGAAGGAAGATAATAATAAAGAGAAGTTTTATCTTAATTCCGTGTATCTATTCTTGGGTTATTGTCTGTTGATATGAATTGCAATTATACTGTTTATTTACTACGTGCACTTGTATGAATGAATTATATTGCTAAGAATGCTTTACACCTGCAAATAAGCTAAGTTAATCAACTAATCGTGGAATACTAGTACAACACTGGGTAATACCATTGTTCGGCCCCCAAGTAGGGCTGTGCAAAGGTAGGAGCTCAGGTTGTGAGGAACTGGTAAGTGCACGTACTAACGTGCACACAGGGTCAAACCGTGGACCACCTGAACTCATTAGACATCCCCAGGGTGCGGAAACCTGGTTCTAGCACCCTCCCATACTACTTCAGGTGAGACCTTAGTCTGCGCTCCGTGGACTATTGCTGAAAGGGCTAGTAATTCTGGGATTTGTTTAGCTAAATCACCTCCAAACCTGGGTCAGGCCCATACAAACCAACAAATGGTTCTATTGTCGGAACCAGGATTTGCATAAGGGATGTCTGATGTCGTGTCAATGGAATCTGACAAAGAAAGAAATTGAAGAGTGGCTGGACAGAAAGATTCACGAGTTTGCGGCATAGGAAAATAGGAATCCACGAGTATCAAAGGAACAATGGTTAGAGTGCTACTTATATATAGAAATCCACAAGATTTTCTTTGCATCCTTGTCCTCTGAGTTGTATGAGTGGATGGCGAAGCTAGTAGACAGTTAGGGAAGGTGTAGGCTTGACAAAACTATTGTGTGGACTCCAGAGTTGGTGCGCAAACTAGAAGTATCAGAGGATAAGATCACGTGCCTTTTGGACCATTGGCTTGATCGAATTATAGGAGGGTTTATCACCGAGTTCACGGTAGACATGTCAGTCAGCTACAGTGAGGCGGAGCGATGCTTCCTCAAAGGACCGCGAGGTAAGTACATTAAATCTTTGAACACTTGGATTAAAATTCTATTATGTGAAAAGTAGGTTATGCGAATAAATTGATGTTTGGAGCTACACAAAGTGGGAGGATCTACAAAAATGGAAGTAGCGAATAATTAGAAACTAGTCCCTTGATTTCACCTCTGTGAGAAAGCGAGGAAGAGCTTGCGAAAGTTTCACCGAGAAGCGCGATCAGTCTGATAAGACAACGAATTCTGTGCATACCACCCCCACCTACACCACCACCAGTTTCACCATCTTCACCCCCATCTCCACCCACACCACCTCTGCCACCACCACAATTCAATATGGCAAGCACAATAAAATTGTCGGTGTTCAAAGGAGTAGGGAACGAAGATTCAGACCAATTTTGGTTTGTAGTAAAAGTTGTATGGGAATCACAAGGAGTCGTGGATGAAAATATAAAGAAGGAAACACTGGTAAGCATGTTGTAGGATCGCGCACTGACATGGTACATTAAGAATTCTAATGACCATCCAAACGTGGGATCGTAGATATCCAGGCTGCACTGAACAGGGAATTTAGTACGCCAAATTTGGAGACACGGTCGATTATCGGGCTTAAGGAAATCATGATGCTTCCAGGCGAGACCCTGTGGGAGCTGGATCAGAGACTAAAGAGTATGATTTGTGAAGCCAACATGACCTTGAGGGATGGACATCACCGCGCATGGTTTGCAGCATCACTAACGCCACATCTAAGGACTGCGCTATCACAACAGAAGTTATCCACCCAGGCTGAAGCTTTGGAAATTGCAATGGGACTACACGAGACTCTGATACAAGATCCTACCCTCGGAGTCCAACAAATCCACACACAACTGAAAAATTTATGTCTGGAAATGCGGAGTTTGAAACAAGACAGGACAACTAGCTGAGAGGTCTGTGAGGAGGTATGGTGCATAAAGTGCAAGGGACAGGGACATGACAAGGACCATTGTCCAGTCTTCGCGAACTACTTGGTGGGAGGAGGGTCGATGCCATTAAGACCAGAGGCACAAGTAGGACCAAGTGTGACACCTGCATTATGGTGCGCGATTTGTCAGATAGGAGGAAAACATGCTATAGATAATTGTCATCTACTACAGAAGTATACGCAGACGTCCCAACAATTGTTCTGTAATTTCTGTAGATCAGTAGGTCATGATGAACGTACCTGTAGAAGTTATGAACTAATGATGGATTGGACTCCTGCCTACAGAGTTCGGACCAAAACATGAGCCCTCGATCAAAATGCAAGAATGGCTTGCACGTGATTTCAGGGACGTGGACGAGGTCGAGGTGGAATGGGACCAAGAAGGGGTCGCAGACAGATGATTTGTTACAATTGCTGAGGGCCAAGGCATTATGCCTGCGATTGTACAAATCTAACGAGAGCATCATGTTTATATTGTACCTAGTTTCATCATGAGATGGAGGACTGCCCTACACTAATAACGAGGTTGCGCGATAAAGGAATACTCCAGCCTCCCTCGACTCAGAACCTACAAATGATGACGTCTGAGCCATGTGAAGAGGACCTGAATGTAAACATCGTGCTCCGAAGCGGTATTACGACAAGAGATGACAAGGGAAAGCAACTCAAAGAGAGTTCTTGGGTTCACAAGGCTCCTACAAAGGAACCAGAGTTCAATTTGGAGCACGGGAAGGAGACATTCATGGAAGCTAAGAAGAGCTTCACGGAGGCCTCCACTTCAGGTAGTAAGGAAAAAATAGAACCGGAGATGGACCCATCAATGCTTACTACCTTTCTGGAGACATGCATGAAGCTGGTGTGCGACAACAAGGCTGTGAAGGGACTGCAGGAACTCATCACTAGGTGCGCTAGGTCAGGAGAATTGCGCGTAGTCCGGAAGCTTGGGAAGCACACAATGAGAACAGGAAGGGAGATGAGATTGACTGTGCAAATCGGGGAATATGAAATGGATCAAGTGATTTCGGATTTAGGATTAGACGCGAATGTACTGCTAAAGCAGACATGGGAGTGCATGGGCAGGCCCACGTTGCAATGGTCTCCTATTCAATTGCAAATGGCGAACCAACAAAAGATACTATCGATGGAAAGATTGCAGAGAATAACAATAGATATTGAAGGTGCGAGCTCGCTTGCAGAGTTCGAAGTGATAGAGATTGTTGATGACAACAATCCCTATCCCGTGCTACTGGGAATAGATTGGGCCACTGATATAAACAGAGTGATAAATCTAAAGAAGTGCAAAATGAAATTTGAGAAAAAGTCACTACGCGTAGTGGTACCTCTAAACCCTGTGGAAGGATAGCGCTACATGGAACCGGTGCGCGATGATGATAGTGAGGATGATCTAGACTGTATCTACAAGATAACCACGTGAGAGCAGGAATGGGTGAATCCTACAACAGATGGCAGGATTTCGTGGGAGCGCGAAAGCTCCTACACTTCAGATTCAGATGAAGAAATAGAATGATGGCAGAACCAGTTACATGAGGTAACCACGCTAAATTTCAATATGATGATAAAGTCACTACGCTGTGTGACAACAAAGGTAGGGGATCTACCCATGTATGACGGGTTGACAGTGATGGACGACTTCCTGAACAAATTTGAAAAAGAGGTGCCAGAACAGCAGCGTTTTGACGCTCTGAAATGGGCACTACATGCTATGCCCACAAGATGGTGGGGTACGCATCAGAGGAGTCTTGAGAACTCGTGCGACTCCAGAAGAATGATGCTTATACAGTTTGGAAAGCCTTAGCTGTGGATGGAAATCGGGTATGATGGATGAAATAACCTATGCGCCTACCTCTCCAGATGGGTACAAGCATATGGTATGCAACCTACATGAACGCACACCATCCTCACGATTGGAAACATGAACAATAAGAAGGAGCAGGCTAGAAGAGGGTGTGAACGACGAAGTATGCGAAGACCAAGCACGCCGAAGATTATACACGAAGAAGCCTTTGACAAGGTGTGTGAAGTACTGAACACGGTCCACCATGTGAGGAGCAGGCTAGAATTTAGCACAAAGTAAAGATTATGGAAAGAAAATTTAAACCTAAATACCCGAGCCTCAATGTTTTTAAATAAGATGCATGTTCATATCAAGTAACCACAATTTAACCATCACTATAATAAGAAGCGAAGGCAAAAGTCATACATACATATTTAAATATATATTAATTTGCAACTAAAGAAAGAAACCTACATTTGTAGCTAAATGATTTGACTAACCAATGGACAATAATTTAAGACACTAAAATAAACCCTTTGAGGGAAGAAGAAACCCTCGTGTAAAAAAGATAGTACAAAACTCTATTAATACAAAACAAATTATTTACAAGGAAATGGGCATTTCCCTCAAACATTCTTAGTATTATTTCCATATCTGAAGAAATATGTTTATTGTTAGACTAGGGCCTTAACTCAAAAAGCCCTAACATTAAATCCAGAAGGGAATTAGTCAAAAACTTTAACATTGTTGGTGCATACTTGCGACCAAGTCAATAGTCATTATCTGCTCTAACTCTTTAGACAAAATTCACCATGTGGGAAGGAAATTAACCCTAGCAGGGTTTAAATAGTTATTTTTGGATAAGTGAATAGGGTTTCCATTAGAGTTGCAAGGTAAAGGAGTAGATTAGTCCTCAAAATTACCATCCATAAAAAGGAAAACTAAAACCTTGAAAAGAAAATACTAGTGGGTTTAGGGTTTCTTCTAAACTCATCATGAGAAATTTCACCAAGATTAACCACCCGGATTGGCTAGAACTGAACTGAATTCCTAGTAGAAATTTGTTTCCATGACTAGAAAACCCTTAGAGAGGAGTTGGAGTACCTGCGAGAAACTGAGAATTATTTAGTTTAATTTGACGATAACATCAAGACAAAGTAAGTATATGTATAGATATTAAGGGTGTAAGGTCTATACACATAAATATAATGCATACGCGCATGTGTGTGTTGAATAAATAAAAGGATTGTGCTCATACATAAAGAAGATTTATGAGCTTAAGAATTGTAGCAGATAAAAGCTCAAATCTTGGTACAGTAGGACATGGCATTAGTCCCAGATTTTAAACAAAGATACCATAAGTAGATAGAATATCGAGGAAAAGAGTTGATAATGAATTTCCTTGGAGTTGTATATAAACATCAAAATTTACTTGTAAAATACAATAGAATAAAAACATAAAATATAATCACTTTTGTCCAAGGTACAACTTTCAATTTACAAATTTTTGTATATCTAGTAGAAATGTAAATATGCCCATTAAAAAATATTTATATGTTTTACATGAAGAGGAGGAATAAAATAAAGCTCCGAAGAAATGACGAATACAAGTGACTTAAACAATAACAAAAATAGTTCAAATAGATTAATGATGGTGAATGTCAATGAATATTTTGAGTGTAAGTATCAAACATTTTGTTTAATATGGACATATTATACCAATCATTATGATGATGGGTTACAAATAAATAGAACAATTATTTATTGAAACTTTGATTATCATGGACTTTCAAATTGTCCGACCTTGTAGATACCTTATTCATGTTTTCATATAAAATTAAATGTTATTTATTTATTTATTCTATTTTACAACACTGTAATTCTTACGTGGAAATGATTTACATGTGATTATTATTACAATGAATAGAGGTATATTCAGTTAGTATATTTAGTAAATGATATAATAAATAAATGCAATGATTTTATAACAATAATAATAATTTAGTTTAAAATTAATATTATCATATTTGATTTTGTGAAGGATAATTGAATATTTTTATTAATGTATTCCTATTTTAATGATTGTGGATACTAGTAGATTCAAATTATTAATATGCATAGAAAATGTAATGCATTAAATATTTATGTAAATAATTCAAAAATTCATGCTTGATGCAACAATAATAACAATGTTCTTTTCAATCATACTATTACTATTACCCAAACTTCATGGTGATTAAAAATATATTAATCTAGTTATCTAAACATCAAATGATGACATAATGTTTCTTTCACACTTCTATCATAACCTTAGGCTTGCATTCCATGTTAGAAAAGGACATCAACAATTGTTTTTACCCTTCCACTTGAAATATCCATAGGAATTTATGACTATTCATTAGCGCTATTGATCCAAACTGGATCTTAAACCTCTAAGTCTTCAAATATCAGAAACAACGTATTTAAGTCAAAACACTAAGGAATGGCGGAAAATAGAGGAGGTAGTGAAAAACACTAAGGAATAGCAGAAACCCAAGAGAAGCGGAAATGATGTATCGTTGAATTGGAGCCGTTGGATCTGGCAGATCAACGGTCAGGATTGAATCAGCGATATCACAATCGGAGGTGACCAGCGGAGTGTATCAGAGGAAGCCATTGGGAATTGCGATCGGCGATCCAATGATTAAACGTGAGCCATCGGATCGGGCGCGCAGCTCCAACGGTGGGGATCACATTATCACATCGCAATGTTACCAAAGGGAGGACTTACCTGCAAGCCCAAAGACCATGCGATATGCGATTTCCTCTTTATTGCATCGCGAAAATCCAAAGGAGAAGGACTAAGGCCTGAAGCATTAAGAAAAGCTGAAGTGTGATTGCGATTGTGATCGGCGATATTTATCGCATCGCAAAAGGGGAAGGACCATTAATCAGTCGCGATACTGCCAATGCGTCGATTTCTGATAAGGCCGATTAGAACGATCGGGGATCGGAGATCAGGAAAACAACACAAATGGAGCATTAACCACCGTGACATGTGACTTTCCATGAGCGCGGACCTGAAAGGATAATAGGGTAGGCTTTATGAAATTTCAGTTCTGGCTCAAAGCTTCGCGGTCGAATTTTTTAGTGTTTCCAATGTATTTCCGGGTATTGTTATGTTTGAACAAAAAGTGTTATTTTTAGGGTTTTGTTTCGAAGAAATGTCGAACGGTCGGGTTCACCCACGCCCACCGGTCCTTTTGTTCAAACTGTTTCTATTATGAACAATTGTTCCCCGCTATAAGCGGTAACCATGTAACAAAACGTGATATAAAAACCGAAATAACACAAAACTGGAAGAGATTTCAGCAGTTCAGAACTAAACAGAGAAAATGTGCCAAAACGGACAGAGAGCCAGAGAGCTAGAGTACAGAGGTGGAAAGCCGAGCAGACCAGAGCCAGAGAGGTTGTGAAGTCATCCAGGGGGTCTAGAGGTCGTGACACTTTGATTTACAGTGTAAACTCTGTGTATTGCCACTGATTGTTGTGTTGAGACTCATTGTTTGAGCTCACACTTGTAATCTCTATTTTAAAGAAATAATATAGAGGTTGCACTGAAAGCTTGGACCAGGAGACGTAGCCAAGAAGTCTGGTGAACTCCTTTATCACTTGGTTGTGTTGATATGTGTTTATTTATGTATTTTAACTATTGATTGTCTATATTATTCGCAACCTTATCGATCCGTTGTACTGAGTAATATAGGTTTTTCCTGCACATAAGTCTATAATACCTTAGTCTTTATTTAAGATCGCACTTCAAATCAAGTGGTATCAGAGCTTAAGGTTTTTGTTAAGGTTAGACATGTTTGTGTAGGAATTTGAATGCTAACTAGATTAAAGTTCAGAAGAGGAGAAGGAGAACTTGTTGAGGCTAATCCAGAGATCAAAAGAGTCTTTTCTCAGAGAGAATGGAAAAAGAAGCTCCATTGGGATCAGAATCTTATTTTATAGACAATTTTATGACCATAAGAGCTATGGTGGAAGAGATGTATCTGGAGTTCAATAAGGGGCGAGGTGAAAGCACTTCAACACCTAAACCAGACAATGGAGCAGAGGAACCTTTTCTATTTTTTCCTCCAGAAGATAAGGGAAAAGGAGGAATGCCTCCTCCACTATCTCCTCCATCATCATCATCATCCTCAGAGTCATCCTCTTTGCATAAAACTAGCTCTTCAAAGAAGAAGAAGAAAACTTCTTTAATCAAATTAGATGTAAAGTTTGATTTTCCAATTTATGATGGAGAACTTAATGCAGAGAAGCTAGATAATTGGATAAGGCAAATTGATGTATATTGCAGGGTGCAGAACATTGAATCAGAAAGGAAGAAGATCCAGCTGGCTAGCCTTCGACTAGGAGGAACTGCACTGGTATGGTGGGAAGGCAAGACACAAGCTGATCTTCAAAAACATGGTAAAATCATTTCTACCTGGAATGAATTTGTTTCTGCTATCAAAAAACAATTCTATCCTTTGGCTTACATGCAACAGGCAATGATGAGTTGGCAAACTCTTCAGCAATTGAAGGGACAGAGTGTACAAAGTTATACTCAGGAATTCAGGAAAAGAGCTTTAACTCTAGGTATTTCATTGGACTCACCTGAGACTTTATTGAAGTATATAGGTGGTGTCCATAGTTATTTAAAGCATACTATACTTATGTTTAATCCCACTAGCTTAGATGATGTATCAGTTAAAGCAACACATCAAGAGGCTAGAGGTAAGAATGTAAACCCAAGGGTTGGGAAATCATCTAAATCTTTTGTAAACAAGAATAAAGAAAAGAAGAAACTGAAATGGAAGGAGAGGAAAAAAAACACTATGAACAAGGATAAACCTTCATGCACTCATTGTAAGAAAGAAGGACACGATGAGGCACACTGTTGGTCTTTTCATCCAGAACTGAAGCCTAAGAAGTTCGGGGGTAAGGAGAGAAAGAATGCTGCTACTATTCAGAAGGACTTGGGGTAAGACTCACGTGATGAAACAACAGTTACAGCCACAAGAATTAAAGGTAAAGATTCTATAGCATCCACAAGTAATTCTTCACAATCTGTTGATAATGAAAGTAATGAGAGGAAAAGAAATGAGCTATTTCATATTAGAGTAATTTCCAAGCATAATAAGATTGATACTTTCTTTGATAGTGGATCACAAGTAAACTTGATTTATGAAACAATTGTAAAGAAGTTGGGATTAGAAACAAAGCCTCATAAGAAGCCATATCCATTAGGTTGGGTGTGTGATAAAAAAAAGCTACAAGTAACGAGACAATGCAAACTTAGGTTTGCTATTGGATCAACATTTGTAGTTGAGGTTGAGTTAGATATAGTTCCATTGGATATATGTGGTATTGTTTTAGGAAGTCCATACTTGTATGATAGGAAAGCTATTTTCTATAGAGATGAGAATAAGTATCAACTCACTAAAGATGGAATAGAATACACTATAAGGGCTCATAAACTCAAATATAACTATTCTCTCATAAACTCAGGGCAGATGAAAAGAATTTTGAATTCAAGTAAGAAATTTTTACTAATGGTTGTAAAGGCAAAGGATCCTGAAAAATCCAATGCATTTGAAGGCTGTGATCCTAGACAGAAAGCTAATTTACTTAATTTTTTTTCGGAGTATGATATTCTATTTCAAGAACCTAAAGGTTTGCCACCCAAGCGGGAAATAGTACATGATATTCATTTACAGCAAGATGCTCCACTACCTAACATTGGAATGTACAGGTTATCAGCTTTAGAGAATGTAGAGATAAAGAAGTAGGTACGGGAGTTGCTCGACAAGGGGTTTATACGACCAAGCACATCACCATGTGGAATGCCAATCATGCTGGTGAGAAAGAAAGATGGTTCGTGGCGAATATGTATTGATTTTAGAGCACTAAATAAAATAACGATCAAGAATCAATATACTCTTCCTCGAATAGATGATTTGTTAGATCAATTGAAAGACGCAGTTTACTTTTCTAAGTTAGATTTAAGAAGTGGCTATCATCAGATCAGAGTCATAGAACAGGATGCCTGGAAGACTACTTTCAAGACAAAGCAAGGACTTTATGAATGGTTGGTTATGCCTTTTGGCTTAACTAATGCTCCTGATACATTTATGTGAGTTATGAATGATGTATTTAGACCATTTATTGATGATTTTGTAATAGTTTATTTACATGACATTCTTGTTTTTAGTAAGACATGGGATGACCATGTAAAGCATATGAAGCATACTTTAGATGTCTTAAAAAGAGAAAATCTCTATGTGAAGCTATCGAAATGTGAATTTGGTAGACATATTTAAATTATTTGGGTTATATTATAGGGGGTGGTGAATTGAAGATAGATCCCTCTAAGGTTGAAGTCATTGTGAATTGGCCTAAACCCAAATCTGCTTTAGAAGTTAGGAGTTTTTTAGGGGAAACACAATACTGGAGAAAGTTTATTGCTAACTTTTCACTGATTGCAACTCCTTTACATGCTTTAACAAGTTTGAAACAGGCGTTTCAGTGGGGAGGAAAACAACAGAAAGCCTTCGACACCTTGAAAGATAAACTTAGTACAACACCAGTACTAGCACTGCTAGATCTTCAGCATCCATTTCAGATTGAGACAGATGCCAGTGACTTTGCCATGGGAGCAGTGTTGATGTATCACCGAAAGCCCATATGTTATCATTCTGAGACATTTACTTCTGTAGTAATTAATTATCCTACATATGATAAAGAATTGTATGCATTAGTACAAAGTGTGAAAAAGTGGAAACATTACATAATGGGTAAAGAAACAATCATACATACAAATCATCAACCACTTCAATATTTTCACTCACAAACTAAATTGCAGCAATCTAGACATTATAGGTGGATGGGTTTTCTACAACAATTTCATCTTGTCATCAGATATAAGAAAGGCATACACAATAAGTTTGCAGATATGTTATCAAGATCAATCATAAATGCATCTACTATACTTAAGCATAACTTAGTAATTCATGAAAGTTACATTGAACAATATGCTCAAGATATAGATTTTAAAGATGTATATGCAACTTTAAGTCATGGAAAATAGGTAGAAGAATTGGATTATTATGTAAAGGGCCAACTCTTATATCATTTGGGAAAGCTGTGCATTCCACAAACTGAAAGAGTTAACATAATTCGAGAATCACATACTTCTCTCCTATCAGGTCATTTTGGTGTAAGTAAAATAGTTGCACAGTTGCAAAGGTTCTGTTATTAGCCAAGAATGCATGAAACAATTTCTAGATATATCAAAGGGTGTACTATGTGTGCTACAAGCAAGCCTAGTAATAGAAAATTAGGCTTGTACACTCCACTCCCAATTCCTTCTCATCCTTGGGAAAGTGTTTCCATGGATTTTGTTGGGGGATTGCCAAAGTCTAGGAAAGGTCATGATTATTTGTATGTAGTTGTGGACAGGTTCAGTAAAATGTGTATTTTGATACCATGTAATAAGCAGGTTATAGCTGAACAAACAACAAAGTTGTTCTTTTAGAATGTATGGGTTCATTTTGGGTTACCCACTTCTATTGTATCTGATCGAGACTCTCGATTTGTTGGGAAGTTTTGGTCAAGTCTATGGGAGTTAATGGACACCATATTGAAGAAAAGCACATCATTTCATCCACAAACAGATGGTCAGACAGAAGTAGTCAACAGGACAGTGAACCAGTTGCTTAGAGGCCATTGCAGCAAGCATCCCAAGCTTTGGGATGAGCATTTGTGCTATGTGCATCATGCTTACAACTGTGCCAAACACTCTTCTACTCAGAGGTCTCCTTTTGAGACTTGTTTTGGTTTTATACCAAAGTCTCCCTTGGATTTTGTCTTTGGTAAATACATAGCAGTTGATGGACATAGTGATGTGGACAAAGCAACTAAGTTCATTGAACAAATCCAGGAAATTCACCAGGCAGTACAGGGACAACTGGAAAGAAGTCAAACCAAGAACAAGGAAAGACATGATAAGCATCGAGTTGAGAATAGTTTCCAAGTTGGTGATCAAGTTTGGTTGTATATCAGCAAAGTCAGAATGCAGGGTGAAGGTAAGAAGCTTAAACCAATAAGGTATGGACCTTTCAAGATACTTGAAATTTTTTTATGAAAATGCTTTTCGCCTTGATTTACCAGCTTATATGCAAATCTATTCAGTGGTTAATGTTGAAAACTTGAGATTGTATGAACCTTCAATGATTGAATATCCTGAAGAGCAGGGTCAGTTGCCTTCTATTGAGGATCTATTGCCTGAGTATCTCAATGAGTTGCAGGAGGACATAGTTTTGGATAGAAAGGTGAGAACTACACGTTTAGGGGATGTTGAGTACCTGAAAGTAGGACTCAAGGGTTCAAATCCAAGCAAGTCACGATGGATAGAAATTGGACAAGTGAAGGAATAGTATCCTCACTTGATCAATGCCTAAAACCAACTTTTGGTGGTCCAAAAGCTTTTCAGTGGGGACGTGTGATCCAAAATGGATCTTAAATATCTAAGTCTTCAAATATTGGAAACTGCATATCAAAGTCAAAATACTAAGGAATGGTGGAAAATACAGGACGTAGAGAAAAACACTAAGGAATGGTGGAAACCCAAGAGAAGTGGAAATGATGTATCGTTGAATCGGAGTCATTGGATCTAGCAGATCAACAGTCGGGATTGAATTGGTGATATTGCAATCGAAGGTGGCTAGCAGAACGTATCAGAGGCAGCCATAGGGAATTGCGATCAGTGATCCAACGATTAGACGTGAGTCGTCGGATCGGGTGTGCAGATCCAACGGTGGGGATCACATTATCACATCACAATGTTACCAAAGGGAGGACTTACCTATAGGCCCAAAGACCATGCGATATGTGATTTCTGCTTTATTGCATCGCGAAGATCCAAAGGAGAAGGACTAAAGACTGAAGCATTAAGAAAGGCCGAAGTGTGATTGCGATATTTATCGCATCGCAAAAGGGTAAAGACCATTGATCAGCCGCGATACTGTTGATGCGCTGATCGCCGATAAGGCCAATCAGAACAATTAGGGATCGGAGATCAGGAAAACAGCACAAAGGGAGCATTAACCACCACGGCATGAAACTTGCGATGAGCGTGGACCTCAAAGGATAATAGGGCAGGATTTATGAAATTTGAGTTCCGGCTCAAAGCTTCGTGGTCGAATTTTTCACTGTTTCCAATGTATTTCCGGGTATTGTTATGTTTGAACAAAAAGTGTTATTTTTGGGGTTTTGTTTCGAAGAAAGGCTGGATGGTCGGGTTCACCTGCGCCCACCAATCCTTTCATTCAAACTGTTTCTATTAGGAACAATTGTTCCTCGCTATAAGCAGTAACCAAAACGTGTTATAAAAACATGAAATAACACAAAACTGGAAGAGAGTTCAACAGTTCAAAACTAAACAGAGAAACTGTGCCAAAATGGACAGAGAGCCAGAGAGCCAGAGTACATAGGTGGAAAGCTAAGTAGAGAAGAGCCAAAGAGGTTGTGAAGTCATCCAGGGGGTCTGGAGGTTGTGACACTTTAATTTAAAGTGTAAACTCTGTGTATTGCCACTGAATGTTGTGTTGAGACTCAGTGTTTGAGCTCACACTTGTAATCTTTGTCTTGAATAAATAATATAGAGGTCGCATTGAAATCTTGGACCAGGAGACGTCACCAGGAAGTCTGGTGAACTCCTTTATCACTTGGCTATGTTGATATGTGTTTATTTATGTCTTTTAACTGTTGATTTTCTATATTATTCACAATATTATCGATCCGTTGTACTAAGTAATATAGGATTTTCCTGCACATAAGTTTGTAATATCTTAGTCTTTATTTAAGATCGCATTTCAGATCAACGATAGCAATAGTTCCACTTCCTAATCAATATCATTAAAGAATTTCCAAAATTTATAGTTCTTACTCCCCCCATGTTTATCAGTGAATGGTAAAGGCTTGCTTTATTTTTTAATGTAAATATTTGAAAAACATATTCACTCTAAATCAATGTTATTTTTCTAGACTATTTGTGAGCCTTAAAAATCATTCTTAATGTATTAATGTGACCAAATGAAAATGATTATCTATTTCAAGAATTTTAACATTTTATCATAGTGTAAAATTAAATTCCATAAGTAGTGTTTTCCTTTTAGTGCATTTGTAGTGTTGTCAACATACATGCCTTTTTGCTAATGTTTTGCCAAGCATCCAAAATTGTTGTGTCACTACTTTGTTTATACATTCCTTTCTCAATGACATCTATTTTAAAATGATACTTATAATCTATGTACTTCAACCTAAAAGATTACTTGTGATTCTTCTTTATTGTAGTGACACCTTAGTGGTCATAGTATATCATTATCATCCATTCATCATCGCTAACCATAATTTCCACAAAATTTCCTTGCATAATCATGTACATGTATAATTGCTATTTTATATTCTAACTAATATCTCCAACATTAAGGAGTGTAGGGTTAGCCATCCACGTTGTAACAATTATGGCACTACAAAACTAAGATGGCTAAAGAATTGAATTATAAAGAAAGAGTAAGGAATTACCTTCCTTGTTCTTTCTAAATATAAAAATATCACCTTCAACATTAAATTTGAATTGTATTAATTGTATAAATATGGATTGTAAACTTATGTGCCTTTAGGCAATGTTTCCATATCATTATTTTATTAATTTTTTTAAGTCTTACTCGATTTCAAACACTTTTTTTATAGTAAAATTATTTAAAACTCATAATATAAAATATAATTTAGATTAAATCATCTACAATACTTCCATGACTCCAAATGCAAATCATAACTTTAAATTACAGTCTAAATCAAAATTATATTAATTATATAAATATAAATTGTAAACTTAGGTTTCTCTAGATAATATTTCCATATTATTATTTCATTAATTTTTTTAATCTTATCTTATTCCAAACACTTCTTATATAGTAAAAGTATTTAAACCTCACATCATATTTAGGATTCCTCTTTAGTGTAATAACATTTTGATGATTATAATAAACCATTAGTATTTTTCAAAATAATTAAATATAATTCTTTTAACTTCGATTAATTCCATAATGTTTTCTTGCATGATTATTTGATGGACTTTCACTTGAAATCTATGTTATAGGAAGTCATTAACCATGATTATTATTCTTAAAATTATAAGTGTCATCAATAAAGAGGAATGTAGGGTTATTTGTCAACTTTATAATTTGTAATGAACAAGGTTTGTATATGCAATGAAGTAATCTTCAAAAGATTTGGAAGATGTAAACATCCATAAGATAGTAATTGTCTATTAAATATTATATAAAAATTGATGAGATAGGAAATGATTATAATGAGGGTGAGGACCTGCTTATATACCCTAGGAAGGTACATTTTCACCAACACTTATGTCCTTAGGGACATAGATTTTCATTATCTAGTTACTAATTAATAATTATTTATTATTATTATAGTTTTACATCCTTTATATTATTTTATATAATTTTTTATTCATAACATTGCTTTACTCTTCAAAAATATTTGTCCTCAAAGCTTACTCATGAAATGGCTTGATCTATTTTCCTATTTTGAGTGTCTTCTCGTCATGGAATTATCATCCTCGTTGACACAAGATGATAAGATCCTCCAAGTGATAGATAAAATTTTCAGGCTGAGAACGGATATGTAACGAACAAGGTTCGTATACGCGGCAGAGTAATCTTCAAAATACTTGGAAGATGTAAACATCTATAATAGGATAGTAATTGTATATTAAATATTATATAAAAAATGATGAGATATGAAATGATTTCAATAAGGGTGAGGGCCTGCTTATATACACTAGCTAGGTATCTTTTCACCAACAGTTATGTCCTTAGGGACATACCGTTTCATTAGCTAGTTACTAATTAATCATTATTTATTATTATTATAGTTTTACATCATTTATAATATTATATATATTTTTATTCATAACATGGTCTTCCTCTTCAAAACACTTTGAGGATGAAAGGGCTTGATCTCTTTTCCTATTTTGCGTGTCTTCTAGTCGCGGAATTGTCATCCTCATTGACGATCACGGTGAATATTGAAGGAAAGCTCGTGCACATACAGGGCATGCACGCGCAGATGCAAGGAAGCACGCTGGACACAGAGGTATCAGAAGCACAGATGCAGTAGGTTCAGCAAGTAGTAGCTTAGTGCGCTGCGGACATCAGTACCGTTCGAGAACAGTTGGAGGGACTTCATGCCAAGATTACCACGCCAATAGAGTGACTCGAGGGCGAGTCACAATGTTTGTGTTTGTAGGTTTGAACCCCGTACAGAAATTACCTGCATACGAATTCTAAAACACATAAAATAAACAATGCGAGAGCATAACACATAAAACACATATACACAGAGATTTTCCCCTAGATCCAAAAACCGGGACTACCAGCTTGATTTTTCATTATGTTCCTTTCAGTGTTACAATATATATTTATACATGCCTAAGCATCCAATACCATGGACTGAAAACCATCGCGTCCAAAACCATGGACCGAAAACCGTCGCGTCCAAAAAACATGTGTGAATCATGCACAAAACCATAGGTGGGTCCACCCAACCTAACATAAGGTCCAAAACCAAAATTTTCCGAAGCATTGCCCCGGACCCCACAAAGTGGGGTTACAGATACCCCTCAAACCCCTTGTGACCTCCCCCCCTCTGACCCCCGGTTAACTATGTGGGCTAGTCATGGAAAGAATATAACACAACCCAACATTCTCCCACTTATTGTTTTCTTTCCACAGGGGGCCACAAGAGAGCTTATTCATTTATCCAACCCTACAATGCCCATTGTTTCTCTACACCAAGAGAACTCTTCAGAGCTCACAGATTTTGTCAATGCATCTGCAATATTCTTCAAAGTGTCCACGTTTACCAGCAACGCCTTTTTGTCTTCTATCATATCCCGCATAAAGTGATACTGAACATTAATTTTCTTTGTCTTTGAATGATATGTGGGGTTATTTTCCAAGAAAATTTCATTCTGGTTGTCACATTCTATCCTTATAACTTCCCGTACTAACCCCATACTTGAACACAATCTCTGCAACAAAACTGCTTCCTTGCTTGCATGAGTGGTCACCATGTATTCTGCCTCTGTAGTTGATAGTGCCACTACAGATTGTTTCTTACTCATCCAACTGACTACACCTCCAAATAGGTTAAACACATACCCACTTGTAGATCTTCTCTGATCCAGATCTCCAACCTAGTCTGCATCAACAAAGCCATGAATATCCAACACTCTGTCCAATTTTGGTCTTCCTTGGTAGCACAAAACATAATCACTAGTGCCATGCAAATACCTAAAAACCCGCTTCACTGCTATCCAATGCTCCTTTCCTGGTTTTGACATAAACCTGCTCAATACTCCCACTGCATGTGCAATGTTTGGTCCAGTACAAACCATTGCATACATCAGGCTATTGACTGCACTTGCATATGGAACACGGGACATGTCCTCTTCCTCTTCTTGTGTCTTGGGACACTATTCAGCAGATAACCTCACACCTATAGGAATAGGAACCTTCACTGGTTTACTATCCTGCATATTAAACCTCTATAGTATTGTCTCGACATACTTCCTCTGGTTTAACTAGAGCTTCCTATTTGTGCGATCTCTTTTAATTTCCATGCCCAAAATATACTTTGCAGCACCAAGATATTCCATGTTGAATTTGGAGGAAAATTGGGTCTTCAAATCTTGGATAATTACTTTGTCGTTTCCAACCAGCAATATATCATCCACATACAATACCAAATAAATAACACGATCATCAATTAATTTAAAATACACACAGTGTTCTGCTTTGCTTCTGGTGAAGCCAAGTCCCCGTATAAATGTATCAAATTTCTGATACCACATCCTTGGTGACTGTTTTAACCCATATAGAGACTTCTTTAACTTGCATTCCAGTTCTTTCTTACCCTTCACCGCAAAGCCTTCAGTTTTCTTCATGTAGATTTCCTCTTCCAGATCCCTGTGAAGAAATGTTGTCTTTACACCCATCTTTTCTAACTCAAAATCAAAAGCAGCAACAACAAATAAAAGTAATCTAATAGAAGTTACCTTGGCAACAGGAGAAAAAATATCACCAAAATCAATTCCCAGCACCTGCGAATAACCTTTTGCTACCAATCGAGCTTTGTATTTCTCCACTTTTCCTTTTGCATTTGTCTTCTTTTTGAACACCCATTTGTTGCCAATGGGTTTCCTTCCAACCGGAAACTCCACCAGATCCTGAGCCTCATTTCTGTGAAAAGATGCCATTTCATCAACCATGGTCTCTTTCCATAGTTTTCCTTCCCGTGAATCCACTGCTTCCGTCATAGTTCTAGGATCATCATCAGTAACAGACAAAGAAAAATTTGAACATAAAGCATATGGACTATACCTTTCTGGCTGCCTTCTTTCTTGAACTGATCTTCTCACGGTCGGAGTTTGTGGCTCTTCATCTTCTGATTCCTCCTATGTTGTAGAGTCTGATTCTTCCTCCTTTAGCTCAAACTCTATCTTATCAGGTTCCTTTGGTTGGACTTCACGTTTAATAACATCTTTCACCTCTCTGAACACCACATCTCAGTTGTACGCAACCTTCCTTGTTACTGGGTCCCAAAGCTTATAACCCTTTAAACCATCCTTATACCTAATAAAGATGCACTTTTCATATTTACTATCTAACTTGGTTCTTTTCTCCTTTGGAACATGTACATATGCATCACATCTAAATACCCTTAGATGTGAAAGAGAGGGTTTCTTACCAGTCCATACCTCTTATGGAGTCTTATCCTCCAATGCTGATGAAGGTGACCTGTTGACTAGGTAACATGCAGTATCCACCGCCTCTGCCCAAAATTCATGTCCTAACCCGGCACCAATGAGCATGTTTCTTGCCCTTTCCATCAACGTCTTGTTCATTCTTTCTGCAACTCCATTTTGCTGAGGTGTATATGGAGTAGTCTTCTGTCATGGTATACCACACTTACGGAATTCTTCAAATTCCTTGCTGCAAAACTCTCCACCATTATCTGTCCTCAACACCTTTATCTTCTTCTCTGTTTGGTTTTCTACTAGAGCCTTAAATTCTTTAAACCTGTCAAAGACTTCATATTTCTTCTTAAGGAAATATATCCATGTATTCCTTGAGAAGTCATCTATAAATGATACATAGTACACAGACTTACCCAGTGATGGAACCTTCATAGGTCCAAACACATCATTGTGCACAAGCTCTAATATTTGTTTCGCCCTCTTACCACTAGAGGTGAAACTCACCTGATTCTGCTTCCCATATACACAATTTTAACAGAAATCAAAATCCAGAGAGTTATTACTCATACCTTCTACCATACCTTTACCATGTAGTATTTGAAGGCCCTTCTCTCCAATATGTCCAAGCCTTTGATGCCACAACATGGTCTTCTCTACAGAGACCACTAGATTTTCTACTCCACTTTCAGGAACCGTAGAACTATTGCACCCATCAATAACAGTGCTACCTTGCAGCTTGTACAGAGTTCCAATCCGAACTCCTCACATCAATACCAGTGCTCCTCGAACCATTTTGTAGGTATTCTTATCAAACATTGTTTTTACACCTGCATCATCCAACTTGCTTACAAAAATCAGATTTCTGGCTAATGCAGGAATATGTAGAACACCTAGAAGCGTTCTAACCCTTCCACCTTGCAACTTCAACTTTACTTTTCCACGACCAATGATTCTAGCCTTAATGTCATCCCCCAAGAAGAAAACAACACCATCATATTTCTCATACTCGTAGAACCACTCTCTATGGGGAGTGAAGCGAAAGGATGCACCTGAGTCAATCAAACATGCCTCATGATCTACATGTGTACTTGAAGAAGCCAAGTACACATCCCCATCTTCATCTGAGGTGGTTTTCGCCTCTGCAGAATGAGCCTCATTAGATCCCTTTCCTTTGTCAGGAACTTTAGATTTACAGTCCCTTTTAAAGTGGTCTTCCTTTCCGCATTTCCAGCACACCACCTTTACATGTTTTCCTGGAGATTTAGATCTCCCTCTAGATTTAGATCTCCCACTCGATGACTAATTTTTGTTTCTGTTCTGGGACCGTCCTCATACAGACAAGGCATCATCATTCTGGCTCTCCATATTTTTCCATCTCATCTCCTCCATCAGCAAGGTTGAGACTATTTCATCAAACTGCAAGGCAGTTGCATTGCTACCTATTGCAATAACCAGACTATCCCACGAATCTGGTAGAGAACACAACAAATTGATGCACTTATCTTCATCTGAAATTTTAATATCAACAGATGCTAACTGACTTACCACAGTATTAAATGCATTCAGATTCTCTGTCACCGAGTCTCCATCTTTCATTCTCAGGTTATACAGCTTTTTCCGCAGGAACAGTTTATTCACCAAAGACTTAGATTGGTACAAAGTCCCTAACTTGTCCCACAAAGCCTTCGTCGTAGCTTCCCCTGATACATTTAGCAATACTGAATCTGAGACACACAATCATATTGTGCTCTTTGCCTTCCGATCCAAATTCTTCCATTCTTCATCGGACACTCCCATTGGTTTAGTACCCAGATATACCGCGATCCACTGATCTTTATCCACCAACAGATCCTCCATCTTGAGTTTCCACAACTCAAAACTCTGACCATTAAATTTCTCGATCTCTATCTTTCCACTGCTCGCCATCTTCTTTCACCACCAAAATCGATCTCGCAGATCTCCCACTGAACAAGGTCTACCACAGGCTCGAGCAAAACCCCTCAGCAACAAAGGCATCCCCTTGAAGCCAAAACAGCTCCGATACCAAATGTAGGTTTTAACCTCGTACAGAAATTACCTGCATATGAATTCTAAAACACAGAAAATAAACAATGCGAGAGCATAACACATAAAACACATATACACAGAGATTTTCCCCTGAATCCCAAAACCGGGACTACCAGCTTGACTTTTCATTATGTTCCTTTCAATGTTACAATACCTATTTATACATGCCTAAGCATCCAATACCATGGACCAAAAACCATCGTGTCCAAAAAACATGTGCGAAAATCATGCACAAAAGCATAGGTGGGTCCGCCCAACCTAACATAGGGTCCAAAACCAAAATTTTCCAGGGCGCTGCCCCGAACCCCATAAAGTGGGGTTACGGGTATCCCTCAAACCCCCTGTGACCCCCGGTTAACTACGTGGGCTAGTCATGGAAAGAATATAACACAACCCAACAGTGTTGGGACCATGTTGGGCATGGAATCCCCCCAAGGCATGTTTTGGGGCTCAAAGCCCAAGTTTTGATCTAATACTGTTGTAAAACTCCATGAATTGCGGGCGCGGAAGTATGTTAGAGTCATAGGGTTGTCCACCCTAGTTTTGAATGTAATTTCGGCCTACCCATGGTCCGCGGACCATGGGATTGTATAAATAGAGTGAGGCTCTAAGTTGTAAAGAGACATTGGATCGGATAGAGAGAAAAGTACAAGAAAAGAGCAAAAGTCTAAGTGTGTCGGAGAGTAGGAAAAGGCTCTACAGCTGAGTACGCAGAGGCCTAGTAGAGTCCGCAGCTGAGTGTGCGAACCCCTGCAGCTGAGTGCGCAGGAAAGAGTTGAGTTTTTAACCGAAGGAAGATAATAATAAAGATAATTTTTATCATAATTTTGTGTATCTATTCTTGGGTTATTTTCTATTGATATGAATTGAAACTATACTGTTTATTTAATACGCACACTTGTATGAATGAATTATATTGCTAAGAATGAATTACACATCCAAATAAACTAAGTTAATCAACTAATCGCGGAATACTAGTACGACATTGTGTAATACCATTGTTCGGCCCCCGAGTAGGGCTGCGCGAAGGCAGCACCTTAGGCTGCGAGGAACGGGAAAGTGGGCGTAGTGACGTGCGCATAGGGTCAAACTGAGAACCACCTGAACTCATCAGACATCCCAGGGTGTGGAAACCTGGTTCTAGCACCCTCCCATACTACTTCGGGTGAGACCTCAGTTCGCGCTCCATAGACTGTTGCCGAAAGGGCCAGTAGTACCAGGATTTGTTTGGCTAAATCACCTCCAAACCTGGGTCAGGCCCATACAAGCCAACAGCTCCCAAGTCCAACATACCATTATGTAGGAGGAGGTCATGTACTACCAAAGTAACATAAAGAGGTGGAGTGGAGGGATCTAGTTCTTCAACTTGAGGTCTGAAGACTACCATTGGACTTTCTTCTTGCAGTTTTAAATTGTCAAGTGGTTGGACTGAAGCAGAAGGAAAGATAAACTAAGATACTTGGGCCTTGTAGGTGCGTTATTTCAAGAGCTCAAGCAATGGGACTGGGATCTTGACTTTCTCAAGATATTTTTGAAGGTTAAAGATGGTATGGCGTTTCTCTTCAGTGCTAATTTCTACAAGCTCCTTTTATTTTTCATGGATGAGTCTAGTAGCGAGAGGTGATTTACCTTATTTGATGACTTCAAGCTTATAAAAGTCTGGATTGAAGGACTCTTTATTTCATGAAATAGTTGGATCTACAGGTACCTTCCCCTTACCAGCAAGATTAGGAGGCTCCTAGGAGGAAGCACCTTCATTCTGTTCTTGTCCTCTCAATGTATTTCTAGATGATCAAATATCGTATTTCTTGTGCAGTTGAGCCTGCATGAAATCAACGAATTTTTTTCAGTAGCCATCGATCTCATCATCATCCAGTGTTGCATCAATATCCTCCTCTTGTTCTTCATATGTTCTAAGTTCTTGTCCTTCATCGAAGAAACAAGAATACAAGTTCCACTAAATATAACTTGTATTTAGTATTAGTTCCTCTGGATCATCTTATATATACAATGGAGGATGAATGTAGTCTTTTTTCTCTTTCCTCTCCCCTTGAATTATCTGTAGGGGAGGACTTCTATATTTGGGATTAAAACCTTGATTAGCATTTGGGAAGTTTTGTCTTTGAAGGCTTTTATTCTCCAACTCCATTTTTTCCAGTTTGCTTGATAAGTTCTTTATCAACTTATCCATCTCCTCTATCCTCTGTTCTTGAGATTCTCTTCCTTGACTTGAGGAAGATGCCTCCTCTTTCCCCCTTTTCTTATCTCTATAGTTAGTTTTTCTCCTTGACTTCCCTATGGAGGTAAAGTTTGCTTCTACCTCAAGGGAATCAGTTTAAATCTGGTCCAAGGTAGGAGACTTCCTCTCTCTAAGAATAAAAATGACTTTTGAATCAAAGGCCCCAGCAAAGACTACTCGGGCAGTGACCTGTGGGGGTTTAATCTCAGCAAGCAGAACGTTGTACATTTTATTAAATCTTTTAATAAAAGTTGAGATATCCTCACCATATTTCTTCTTGATAGCATTAAACTCACTGAGAATGTATCTATGGTATCTCTTCTCACCCAATTTCTGTGTAAAATTGTTCTCCATTTCTTCCCAAGTGTTAATGGTATAATTTGGAAAGGATTTAAACCATTTCCCAACTTCCCCATCCAAATATTTGACGAAAATCCTCAGCACTACATCCTGATGCTCAACGTTTAGATTTTTTGCAAAGGAATAAAACATTTCTATGTGTCTCTGCATTGTTATATCTACTTCTTCATTATACCTAGGTAGGAGCTTGATATAGTCCTGTGGCATAACATTTATAGGTTGAGGTAGGTTTAAGGGAGCATACTTTTTTAGCAAGAAACTTAGGACAACCATTTAGATCAGAGGTGGTACTGCTTGAATTATTGGAGGCTCCTTAGGTATGACTAATGGTAAGACAATTGATTGACAATGGAATGAGAAACTGTTCACATTGTGGGTAGGATGATTTGGAATTTATATTTTATCTCCTCAACTTCTTCTTTGACCTCTAGGGAGGCAGTACTGAGTAGATAACCTCTTTCAAGAGGATATACCAAACCTCTAGGAGGAAATTCATAATAATGAATCATGACCTTCTGTGAACTTGATGAGGATCTTTTAGGAAATGAAGAGACAACAGTATCGATATTTGGAATCTTTTCTTTCCAAATCCTTCTGAATATTATTCGTTTTGGGTCAGATACAGATGGTTTTTTCTGTTGAGAGGTATCTAAGCAGGTATGGTACCTATTATAAGCCAAAATGATCAAATAAAAATACAGACCATGGAGTCGCCAAGGTGTTTCTAAATGAATTCAGACAGTGGAGTCGCCAAGGTGAGGGATCTTCAACCCACACTTCCCTTGCTCACCTAACAGAGGGAACGCAGAGATTTGTTGTACCCAGGGAAAAGTATTTAAAATTCATTCCCAGGCAATGATGCTAAAAATATGTTGTCACACTCCTATAGACAACCTAGGGTTGAAGGAGAGACCAATGCCTAAGACATATTATTAAAGAGTGCTTGAAAAATGTATAATCTTGCATTACCTCTATTTGTCACAAATAATTTAAATGGGTTTGATTCAGAATCATTCATAAAGGTACACAATATGAAGCAACTTATACATAGGAGTACTCAGGGAATAATCTTCAACTTCAGTGGCCAAACCAGATTACGGGTTTTCAACAATTTAATTATTGAGACAGATGGGATGGGAGAAGAAATAGAAGAGGAATCCATGATACAGAGCTTAAGGTCTAAGAATTCTATATCTCAGGACTCAGAGAGAAATGAGAGAGAGGAGATTCTTGTGGAATGTTAAGATGCATGGATTTCCTTTTAAATACTTGATTTCCACTTTGAAACATGCATTATCCATTAGTGTTTTGATTTACATGAATTTGCATCTGAAAGGAAATGTAGGTAGCTATTACTTGACATGCAATCCCTGAAGAATTAATTGACATATATGAATAAGAAAAGAGAGAATAACATACTTCAAATCTAATAAGTTGGAATCACCTGGACCTTTGTATTAATCTCTTGAGAAAAACAAACATACAACAAGCTTCAGACAGGCCTTTAGGAAAATAAGAAAGGTCTTGTAAGAGAGAAGTCTTTCCCAAAAATTTTGAACCTTTCTTAACCGTTTCTTCCATCCTTATATAAGGAGAGGGATAACTTGGAAATTAGTTACAAAATAATCTCAGGCATGAGCTTCCAGATGTCTTCTTGACTAGCTATCTCGACATGCAAGCTTTTTCGCCTCAAATTATTACAATAGAAAGATGCCTTTCTTGAAAATACAATACTCAGAATAGTAAAAGCAACAAAATTAACATATGAAACTAAAATGATGATCCTATAGAAATATCTCGACACCATTTCCTTTGTCATGCTTTGGTCTAGCCATGTCATGCCTTATGCTCTCTCGGTTGGCTTCCTGTCGCTTTTGTTAGCAACCTCTTTAATTCTTTACTTATAGAAGTCAGAAGTGATCACCCAAGATGGACATAACAAATTATGAACATAGCTACAAACTCATATGTCCCCTTTAATTTCTTTATCAATCTACCAGAACCAATCCTGTACTATGAAACAATCATACCAGTGTATCAGAGCTTAGGCCTTTCCTGGACATTACAACGGAACAAGGTTTATAAAACTGCAAATGCTGGTCTCTGATTGGCCCTTATGCCTTAGCCCCGGGACTTGGGTGGAGACTGTATGCTAGAGGCCTGGGGACTTAGGGCCAAATCCTTTAGGAGCTAAGAACACTTTAGCTGGGACGGGGGATAATTCGTTTAATGATTACATTACCAATGGTTCCCTTATGTAACACATGGGACCACAACAGTTAGGTGCCTGGGCCCGTTTGAAATATCGCAACTCGGTGATTGGGGATTTCACATCCTTGCTATGGTTAAACCTTCCCAAAACTTGTGATTTTGATGTGCGACGTGGCCTGATCCATGTGTAGAGGGAAAGAGGGAGGGTTCACACCAAGGCTTGAACCCATAAAAATCCTTTTGTAACCTTTATCTGCTTTATAAAATCTTTATTAACCCTTTGATAACCCTTTTATAACACACATATTTATGCCGCCTGCCTCGTGCCACTTGTCCACATCACTTGGGCCCACCATATCGGTTGTTTCCCCAGCATGTTCCTTAACAAACCCCCGATCAAATCCTGCTCCATTATTGCGATCGTCGATGTACGATCACCCCGTTACGCTCAACCCTGCCTTTGTTTATTCAAGCTATCTATGATTGTGGCTCAGTCCCCACGTCAGAGCTCCTATATCACAAGCTTTAACCAGAGCTTTTAACTTCATGCAACGATATTTCCTAACCTCCGATCGCCGATCTGCGAGTTTTCGTTATCCTTTGCCATGTATCACCTTGTGAGTGGTGACACGTGTAACCCTGTTTTGGCCCCTTATGACTCGTGAAAACATTGAATCTGCATGCCACGTGTTCTTCGTACTGCCACGTCCTGATGATTTCAGGCGCCACGTGGCTTTATTAGGACCAATGATATTCATCCACGTAGTCCTCTAGATGAGAGAGAAAAGGCTTGCCCTCTTCTAGTTTTGTGATTGGATTCCTTTGTTAAATGTTTGAAGGCGTTCCCTTGGAAATTTACACTATCAATGTTTTTTTCTCGCAATTTATTAATAGAGGTAAACTTAAGATCATTGATTGTCGATCTATGACAAGTCTTGCGTTGTTACGATTGGCGATCATTGATTTCTCCCTAGACCTTTGATTTCCCTCATTGCTACCAGGCACCTACGATCCCTGATGTACCATATGCCTCCACTCCCGATCACTGATTAATGATTGGACATGTGGCAGATGGACATGAACTCAAACTTAGAATTTTTCAAGTTTTCCCTTTGTCTTCTGGTTTTGAGAGGAAAAAATTCAACTTTCTCTAACTTTTGATCCAGAAGTCCACTGTGGGACTTCCACATACCATTAGAAATCTTGTTCAGAGAAATTTCCTTTGGAGAGGGTCTAATTTGGGCTTTGTGTGCTTCTATGGCTTGGAAGATGGCTACAAACCTCTCTGCTCCTTTGCACTCTTTTTATAGTTCAAACACTTTTTGTAGAAGGTGACAACAGGTCTAATGCAAAGGATGTTGTAGATTTGTTTGTCAATTTTCTCAAGCCTTAATCATCATAATCTTTGTCACACACAACATATATGTTAACCCCCTTTTATTTTTGTTGTCACTCACTGCATTCTTGGTTTCAATTGGTCAAGGTTTCCCAAGATAAGTGAATCTTGGAGCCACTTCCCTAGGCCACATAAAATCTCAGAGCTTAAACAAATTCTTTGCATTGCCTAGTGCTTGGAAAGAGATTTTCAATGGTATATATAAGTCCAAGAATGGACTTTTGGATCGGAAGTTAGAGCATGTTGAAGATCACACTTGGAAAGCCTTAAAAACCAAGAAAATGACTAAGTATGAGGGTGAATATCACATATCAAGGGCCCTAGGCACAATACGCCCCACACATCGTAATCCTTCATATCAGCAGCCTTGCAGTCCCACCATATAGGCTTATCGACGATCGGCGAGGTGTAATCCCGCAATACCGCATTATCGGCATATCGGCAGGTCAAGGAACTACACTCTAAAAACCTTGTGAGGGCCGATTCTGTGATACACTGTAAAGGTATAGGGGAGGACCGAAATACATTTACAAAGTGAAATCATGGTAAAACAACACAAGGCCACCCCCTTCTCTCTCCTCCACGTGGTGGTATGATGGTACGACATATCGGCATTGGGAACCTTGCAATCCCACATCCCACATCATCATAGTCCTGTACATTATCTTATCGGACATATCGGAGAGCCCTCGGAATTAATAGGTTTATCAGCCATCGGCGGCGGGAAAATATCACATGGCACAGTCTCGCATCGCCCCCCGCAATACCAATGGGCCATTCTTAAGAAATTGCGGGGGGAATACGTCAATAGTGTTAATAACAAGGGAGGGACAAATTTCATTTTACAAGGGAATTCAAAGAAAAACCAAGGCAGGCATCCCCCTTTCTCTCTCCTCCAAGGGGCCATGTGGCACAATTCCATTGGCCCATATGTATGACTTGGTAGTTGATGTCATCAATGACATGGCAGTACGAAGGACACATGTGAAGAAGTTTTGACATTTCAGGGGTCCTATAAACGCATTTCCGGATGATATGTGTCACCACTCATAGGGTGACACATGGCAACAATGAAATCATCCCACATATCGACGATCACTACTGCCTATGGGAGAAACATAAGGAAAATTACATTCAGCGTTGAGATATGGGATTCCAAGTAACAAAGAAAAAGGCCCCCAGATGCGATGTTTCATAGGTTCTATTTGATAAATATTTCACGTCCATATTTCAGTCGATGTGGTAAAAAGGTGTCACTAAGGGCGATTCAACTTATAAAAGGAAAAATCCCCTGCACAACTATTGATAATCGTAGTGCAAAAAGGGCTAAGCCCCTGGTTCCATCCCTCGGTCATATAACGAAAGTCACACAAGGGGCTATAATAAAGGGGGGCTAAGAAGGAAATAAAAAAGGTTCCCGTTTCCCCTATTTTAGAGGTAAAAAACCTGCAGCTGAGAGACTTCTCTCTTACACTACATCAAGGCACCGATAGAACAGGACAAAGGTTTAAAGGGCATGATGGGTCAGAAACTATGGTTTTAAGAAGAATAGGTGGTGCATTCAAAGGATGGGATGGGCTAATCCAGAGGAAGCCCATTGTGACACAGGTCTGCGAGCCAACACCGAATGAAATAAAGGTATAAAAGATAGAGTTTGGTGAAGAAATGTAGGAAACCATGCCTTAAGTAGAACAATTCCTGCAACAAAGACAATCACATGATGGGCAAGGAGATATTTGTATAGTTTGCATCTTATGGTTATTTATTTGTTGTACTATAACATGTATCCCTTCCTCAGGCATTTAATTCTCTAATATTTTGGGCCACAGAGCCATTTATGACTGAGACAGCTATTTGACCTAACAGTTGAGTCTAGACTAGAGATATTTTGTTGTAATGAATGCTCTTTCTCCCATCTGAAGATAAATAGCAGAAAGCAAGACTTAGAAAGGGTTCAAAAATTCTATAGAAAACACTACATGCTATTTTCATATTGTATCTCTTTGTAACACAATTTTTTCATAATGTCAAGGGAATGGTAGTGATTCCCTCTTTAAGAATTATATTATGTGTTCCCTCTGTTAAAACCCATTTTGTGTTCATATTTCTTCTTTGTATTCATGCAATTATAGCTGCTAGAAATATTTCAAGCTTCCTCATAAATTTATTTGTATTGATATGTGAATGCAAGTGCCTTTAATTATATCACATATTCACTTGTCTCAATGCTCTTGATGCATATACCTACGTAGCCTATTGAAATCATATCTTTAAATCTACAACACATGAATCATATCATTTAGTTCCTCCTTCATCCATTATTTCTTCTTGTAACTCAAACAAGTATAGAAATCCTTAATTCCTCAAGCTCTATGCGTTAAGTGTAGAAGTCTTGAAGCCTCATGCCCTATGTGATGGGTTGCTCCTTCTCTTTGTCCTCTCTCATATGCCTTGCAAAAGCTTATTAAGTTGTAAGCCCTTGAAATACTTGGTCTCCATTATGTTTATTCATATTTCATAGATCTGAACCTGTGAATAAGTCCCAAAAATCCATGTCTTATTTCTTTGGATGAACCAACCCATTTCCTATATATATATATATAGCACAAAAGTGATATCCCCAGTTTTTTGTGAATCATTTGAGACACACAAATCTAGATGTGTTCAGGAACTGGTCCTGTAAGCAATCCAAGGTTGTCTATGGGAGCTACAACATCTTATGGCACCATTGTCGGGGAGCTTATTGAAGGATTTTTCCCTCGGGATACGACAAATTGAGCACCTTTTGTGTAGGTGAGCGAAGTTTGTTCTGATTACATTCATATCACCTTGGTGACTCCACACCCCCCTCATTATCATTCATAACCCCGACTTTTAAAATGCCTCATACTCACTCAGATACATCATAGAATAATGCCTCATTTGTATCTGACCTTGAAAAATTAATTTCCAAGAAAATCTGGAAAGATAAAACTCCCCTTGACTGTGCTACCATCTCACTAGCCTTTGAAGTTCCCAAATCTAGTTCTCAGCCTGTTGCAGCTCATTATTCAGGACTTACTCCTAAGTCCGTGACATACCCTCTTTCCCCTGCAAACAATATGGTCTTGACCCTAGTTCCTCAAGAAAATTTTAATCCCCCTCCACTAATCCAAATCGCTCTTCTAGAATTTTTGCTAAATAAGTATACACCTCTTGATCTACCTCATCCCTTAAGTGTCATGCCCCAAGATTACCTTAAGATTCTACTTAGATTCAATGGGGAAGATGACAAAACAAAAAATAGAAACATATAAACCTTTTGTGCCTTTGATGATAACCTAATTGTTCAAGAGTTGGATGTGGTCATGAGACATTTTGTACAAAATCTTGATGGAGAAGCCAGAAAGTGGCTCAAAGGCCTACCAAATGCCTCAATCACTACCTAGGAGGAGGTGGAAAATGATTTCACCCAGAAATGGGGAGAAAAGAGGAATCATGAGTACCTCCTCACTGATTTTAATGCCATAAGAAAAAGAATGAAGAAGGATACTTCAAAATTTATCAAAATTTTCAATAAGCAGTACAATAACCTGTCAGCTGATATAAAGCCTCATCCAGCTGTAGCTCGTGTGGTTTACTTGGGAGACTTTGATTCCGACATTGGTTTTACCCTGATAGAAAGGAATTCTATCACTCTGTACCAACTTCAAATCAATGCTCTCAAAGTAGAAGCAAATCTAGCCTCAGCAAGGAAGTCAAGGGTAAAGCAAGAACTTACTGAACCCAAAAGAGGGAAATAAGAGACATCCTCCTTTGTTCAAGATAAAGAATCATTAGACCGAAAGTGGGACAATTTGGAAAATATCATCAGGAGTTTATCACAAAAGGTTGGAAAGCTTGAAATTGAGAACAAGAACCTCTCTAGATAGAATGCTCAAGTCAACAATTGAGGCTATAACCCGCAATATAGAAGGCCTACACTACAACTACTTCTAAGGGAAAGAAAGGAACAACTTGATCAGATCCCCCATCCCTTATACTTGGAATTTGGTCCCAACGGACAATCCTTGGATACACAAGAGATGCAGGGAAATATATATTATGATTTTACCGAAGAAGAACATGAGAATATGGCTCACTAGGAGGCCAACCATAACAGAGAAGCAACAACTGATGAGGAAGATATGGATTATTATTGCAAACAGTTTGCAAAATTCATGTAAGCACAACCCCAACGTAAGTATAATCTAAGATCTTCAAATAAGAGGATGAGAAAACCAAAACAACAAGGGGAAGTTGTTCTCCAAGTGGCTTCTCCAACACCAGACAAGGAGAAAGTTAAGCTCCATCCTGACCCACCCAAGACATGAGTCTCTACAAATAAAGAAGGCATTGGTTCTAAGGGACACACAGAAAAGGAGGCACCTGTTCTGCCTAATACTGCCAGCGGGAAGGGAGAATGAACAGAGCCAAGAGATATAGAAAAGGCCCAACCCACATTCAATCTCTAGAAGGAGATGGAAAAGGTAAAAATTCATGTTCCTATGACCAAGCTTCTAAAGAAGTGTAATAATAAAGCCCAAGTCTCTCAATTCATGCATCCAGTCACCTCAGCACCAACCCAGGATAGTTTGAACCTCCAAGAGGAGAGGCCCATGGTTGTTTTTGGGCCACATGTGGAAGAGTTGGACCCTTCTACTATGCCTTTCTATGTGAATTTGGTGATCCATGACCTTTTGTTGCATAATTACATGCTAGATTGTGGGGCCTCACACAACCTCATGCCATTATCAGTAATGGAGCAACTAGGTTTGGAGATCACTGAACCATACAAGGACTTATACTCCTTTGACTCCAAGAGAGTCAAGTTCTTAGGCATGATAAAGGATCTGGTGGTAAACCTGGCTCAGATCCCAATGAAAATTGTGGTAATGGATATAGCGGTGGCTAATATACCTCGTTTTGGAATGCTCTTATCTAGATTTTGGGGTTCCAAGGTGGGTGGCTCTATCAAGCTAGATCTGACTTATGCCAGCATTCCCACTTTTGGAGGTGAGCAAAGGAGGTTTTACAGAGAATCCATGTTTGTGAAAATCGTGACCCTAGCTAAAGACTCAGAAAACTCCCTAGTGCATGGGAAGTGGTGAGCACCAGTATTTCAGTAATAATGCTACAACTCCTGGGCTACATACTTTACTCTTATCAATTCGGTAGTTCGTAACAAACTTGGAAGCATCGGTGTTGTATGCACAAGTACTAGTTCTTACTACAGGTTGTCACTTGGTCAACCGACACAAGATCACTAGGAGCTCAAGACAACTTCTATGGATTCCAAAAGAATCTCTATATGTGATGAAAGGAAAGAAATATTACTCTACAGATGCTACTCTAACTACAGAAAGGAGAAAGACTGAAATGTAAAGCAAACCTAGTAAACCCTACTTAACCAACTAATCCTACTTTTGTAAAAAGCACTGCGAAAACCATGAAAGGAATGCCATTACCTACTCAAGGAAGTAAACAACATCTAATTGAGCTATTTCTAGAAGTAAATAAGCAAAAAACATCTTTTTGCATTTTTATGTATTTTTATGTGAATTTGACATGCATGTAATTTATTGTGTGTGAATGTGGCAACGAATAGGTGGCGTTGGAGGGTGGTTTTGGGGCTCAAGAGGATGTAGGATGGTGTGGATCGGTCCTAGAAGGTCTCAGGTGGCCTTCTAGAGGCTTTTCCCACACTAGGCCTTCAAAAGGAAGCCTACACGAAAATCTACAGGAGGACACACAAGATCTACAGGAGGAAAACAACATTCTACAGGAGGCCTACAGGTGGAGGCCGAGAGCAGTTTTCACTATTTTGATGGGTGTGAGAGTGGGTGAAAGAGGTGGATGAAGGTTGGAATGAGGTGTTAGGGCACCTAGGTGTTATAGACATATTTGGGCACTACAACCCCAATCACATATGTCCATAAACCAAGGGATTCTAAGTCCCTACAAGTTTTGTTTCATACCCTAAAGGAGCAAGGTCAGCTGATTACATCATCTCCCAAACGTTCTCCATGAAAAACTACTCAGAATTGGTCAAAGCAAGACCATACAGACTTCCTAGTTCTAAGGGTGTGATGCATCTCACCTGCCACATACAAAAAGTGTGATGCATACTGGAAAGCCCTTCTGTAGGGTGTAATGAGCGAGATCAGACAAATGGCACAAGCAGTTTGCTAGGTGGAGACCCTGAGAATCTTCTAGAAGCTGCTCATTTGACACTTGCCTCTCTGAATTCACCCAAGGATGAGTAAAAGATCATGAAATCTCCAAGTGGAACCAAGAACTATCAGAGAGATGACACTAATCAAAATCCCAGAAGCTGACTCACCCCCCTGCAAACATCTATATATGGATCCCTCATCCCAGAGATCCAGGAGGGAGGCTGGAATTTTGTAATTTTCAAGGAAGTGTTGTTGGTTTCTCTTTGAAGACATTGTTGGGTGATCTTGCTTTGTATGAGGTAAAGAGGGCTTTCATGCTAGGAGGATGGCGCTGGGTCAGACCAAGTGGTTGTAATCCTCTCTTCTACTACTTCTATCAATAAATCTATTTGAGTTTTCCTCCATATTCTTGTATATCTTTGAATATTGTGTTGATATATGCATTTGTATGGTCAATATATATCTGATCCTATGTTTTTTACGGTGATAGATCTCTCTTTGATGGTGTTATGCTGCTTTGAGTCTACAAGTGCTCATTGAAGCAGGACAAGTAAGAAAGGAGTGGCGAGATTCTGTCAAAGGGGAAAGGAAACAAGAAAGGAGCCAAGCGAAAGACTGAGGTTGGTACTCTCTGCTTCTTTCTTATCTATCTCTCATAAAGGAAAACACAAGTGACTTTAGTTTTTTTGTTTCTAAGATAGCTACTCGTCTTAGTGGGACTAGCAGTTTTGAATAGACACTAGTTTTCCCGATAACAAAATGGTGACTCCATTGGGGAGCGAATAGTTTGATTGCTTGTCTCTATTTGTTTGCTTCATAAACTATAGACGGAGGCTGAAGTTAAGCTAGCTAGCCTTCAAACTGCATTTTCTATGCAAGTGCAAAGTAGATCAACGCTGCTTCAGTCAATCTCCAGGTTTGTTTATGAACTGAACAACTGATTTGCAAATATCCTAAGTGCCCTAGAGGTAGCTCAAGTAACCTCATTAGATCAGCCCCTATACTTTGTATTTACTGACTATCATTAGCTCGGCCTAAATCCCTGAACTGAGCTGCAAACTGTGACCAAAAACCAAGTTAAAATCTCGTCCGAGGACCATTACACTGTCTCCTTTTGGCTGACTGGATGCATCACACCTCCCGTGTGTAGTAGGTGGGATGCATCCTTGTTTCCATGTGTTACAGGTGCGATGATCAGGTAAGATTGTTTCTGCCTCTAGTTTTTGGTTTTTTCTTCACTGTCTTCAGCTTTTTTCAGGAGTTTTGTTGTCTGTGATTAGTAGACCATTGTTGAAACCCCCTTCATTTGCATTATTTAGCCTCCATTGCACAAAGAATTGTGAATGTTTTTGTGTATTTTTCGCCATTTATAGTTCTCCTTTACAAAATGGTAGCTTAATCGAACTATCGTCTTTTGATTTGAAAGTGTCACAAGTGTTGTTTTCAGTCAAAGAAAAGAATCCTTCTCTTTTTGATAGTCGATTACACTGTTACTCTTGTATTTGATCTGAATTTATAGTATTTCAAGTGTCGAAAGCAGTTTTCAATTCAAAATCGCAAAGTGTCGTCTTGCCTTCCTGTCATTTTTTGAAAAGAAAATCATTAGTACTGTCGCTTTGAAAGAAGAAATAATTCAGATTTGTACTTAGCATTCTTTTTGTCATTCACACATTAAGAAAGTGGAAAACAAATACATGCATGTGCATTTGCATTTAGACTGCTTGTTGATTTTGATTTAGGACAGTGCATCTAGTGTGTGCTCTCTGCTCTATGTTGAAAGGATTTCGCTTCTCTTTCCTTAGTAGCTAGGATTTTCATTGCAAAAAGAAGAGTAAATGACTGTTTATCATCTTAGATTGCATATTTAGGAGTTTTATATCTACATCACGTGGTGAACCTTAAAGGCAAACTTCTTAAGAAAGATCAACTGTAAAATAAATTCAATGAACATAAAAACGCTTTGGAACCTAACACACAACATCTAGAAGTATAGGCTAGAGACGCATTCTGGCGTCGTAAACCCTGGTAATTGTCTCTTTCATCATAGGTTGGGTGACTCCTCCTCTTTGAGACGACAAGTGCCAGTACAGACTTGTGCTCCCACGTACCGTCGAGTATATATTGGGAGACCACAATAGGCTATATCCTTTATCCTTAGGAAGCCATGTCTGCCGCCCTATCGATCGCAATGCACTGAAAACAACATTCGAGAAGATTGACTGCCATACTGGAAAATGTATTCTGCAATTTTGCGATTGGTTTGGTAATCCCTCTGTCTAGATTTCTAGAGTAGTCTCTTTCATTCCTTTTTAGACTCCTTAAAGGAAAAGGTCCATTTGAGCACTTGTCACTTCAGGCTCATTAAAAATCGAAGGCGACTAGAGTCATCTTTAGCTTTTTCTCGACTCTTAAAAATTGAAAAAGCAAGTTGTGTCAAAGCGTCTAAAATTTATTTTAAACAGAATAACGTCACTGTTCCCTCGTTGATCTTAGGTTGAGAAAATGGAGTCCACCAATCAAGGATTTCCCCTTGGGGGAAATCCTAGTCCTTTCTCCTCTTGGGGAGATGTTGGTGCACCTCATATGGCCACATTGTCCCTTCCAGGATTGACAATTGGCCTACTAGTATGGCTTTTCTTGACCTCTGTCGTTCAAAGCACCGTGATTCCTGAGCAATCAAATCAGCAACTAGATGATACTAGAGTTACCCCCCAACCTTCTACTTCATTTGTTTCTCCCTCTCCTTCTTCCTCTTCGCTTGGTGAAGCTAGTAAAACTAAAAACCAAGTAACTGAGAAGAAGAAGAAAGGGAAGGAGAAGAAGAAGAAGGAGCCAACAACAAAAAGGGGCAACCGTACATCGTCTAGCGAAAATCCACACACTGCACCATCCAAACCTAAATCTCCATGTGTCATCTGCAAAGGGGACCACTATCATCGAGATTGTCCTTGCATCCCACAGATCTTAAGGGACTGGTCTCCCTGCTTGCACAATCCGGTGTCGTCAACCTCTGACGATCATGTTGAGAGTACACCGTCAACTAGTGAAAACGAAGTCACCAGACAGAAAGGAAAATATAAATTTCCTTGCAGACTGTGTGAAGGCGATCATGCCCTCCATCATTGTCCCTTCCTAGATGAAGCTAAAAGAGTCTTGGATAACCGTCCTGCATCACCGCAACGACTTCCTCCCGATACAAAAAACTCTTGCCGAGTCCATTGCTAGTTGAAAATCTGACTGACACACCTTTGTTGTCAATTGAAGCACCTATCACTGAAGATAAACCCTCTGAGTCCACATCGAACCAAAGTCAACAGGTTGAGATGACAGTCGACCCCATCTTGTCTTCAGAGGATTCACCTTCAGATGATACAGTCACCAAAGAGAATGAGAACGACACCGTTCAAATTCTTTTCATAAACACAGACTCTGATGAACATGGGGGCAATCTACCCATTCCTTTACCGTAGGAAGGAAGTTCGTCAGAGATGTATCTGGCCGTTTATTCGGTCCCACCTCCAAGAAACCTAGTCATCTCCTTCGATTGGAATCTACTAGGCAGACCCCATCTACCATCTAATATACCATTCCAAATCATAGTGCAAACTTACAAAATGGTCATGGTTGGTACCATCATAGATGAAGGGGCTTCTGTGAGTATCCTTTCCTCAACTGCTTGGAAAGTGCTTGGTTCGCCATCGCTTTTGCCTGAGATGCGAAATCTGACAGGCTTCGACAAAGGAACCAGTCGACCGTTAGGGATCCTTCCAAATTTTCCTATAACTTTGAGAAGGAAAACCGTTTATCTGAACGTAATGGTAGTCCAAGGACCTTTAGATTACAATCTACTCCTTGGGCGCGACTACATTTATAGCATGGGAGCTATTGTTTCCTCACTCTTTCGAGTGATGTATTTTCCGCATGAAGGTAGAGTGGTCCAGCTTTCATTCCCCGGTTCACACATAGCTAATAGTCAAATGCCATCCCTAACAAGTCTTTTTGCACATGGAATGTCTCATCAATATCCAGTCCATCCACCTGATGAGCGCGAGTGATTCAGTTGTTATGACTGAAACCTAAGGGGCATGCACCCTGGTCTACTTCGGTAGGAAAACTTTAGGTATAGGGTAGGTTTTCGAGGAGGATATATGACTGGTCTGACACACCCGTCCATTTAGGAAAATGGGATTAGACTGGAATAAGATACCTCCACCAGAAGGTATGCCTTTCCCGACAGAACAAATGTTTTGTCTGCAAATTGAAGGGTAACCTGGAAACTCTACTTCGCTATACCTAGGGGCATGCAAACCTTTTTGCATGAAAGTGAAAAGCGACCATTTATTTTCTTATTTTATAGATTCTTAACCCTTTAAACTTGTAGGATTGGTTTTTCCTAGCTTACATAATAAAAGGAGTCGGAGAAAAATTTCGAATGGTGCAAGTTCCCTAAAAAATGAACCTATCGATGAGACATCCTTATTATATGACTGGCACGAGTAGTTTTACGCGAAGTTCAAGCTCGATAAAAAATAAACCTAGCAGTGAGAATATGTTCCACCAGAGTTTAAGCTCGATAAAAAATGAACCCACCTTCGATAAATAACCATTGCGATCGCATTATTATTAGCTTTTGTGCCTTGGTCGTGTTCTTACCATCACCTCCACTCTTTTTTAGCCGATCATATGCCTCCATTTGATTATTTACCCATTTTGAGGAACAACTGCGATGAGTGATCCAATTAGCCACCTTCTTTACACTGCTCTAATTAAAAAAGTTCCAAACATTACCTGGAACCAGCTGTTATCCGAAAACATCACTCGTTCCTCAAAAAACAAGTCTCCTTTAAGCTCTTTTCATCTAACTCGTAAAATATGAAAAGATTGTCGAGCAATTGGCCTCTCCAGCTCGTTAAAGTGATTGGAAGTGCCATCCCTCCTCTAGATTTTAATCTTTTTGGACCTGAGGGATTATTACACAAAAAGATCGAGCGTTTGTCTTGTTCGGCTCATTAAAACTATCGAAAAGTCATCCCTTTCGCATTTTTTTATACATTTTCGGACTTAAGGGATGATATTACGAAAAATGAATATTGGAGTTTCCTTTCCGTCTCTTTTCAGACTCTCTAAAATTGAAAAGAACCGAGCTATCCTTATCGTTAAACTTGTTAAAACAATAGCGACAAACTTGTCCATTCAGACAAGAACAAGTCTCACTGTCGCTAGGTGCGTTAAAACATAGCGACGGATTTTCCCGAAGGGAAAATTATAGAACAAGCATATGTTATCCTCCTCAAGCTTTACAAAAATAAAGAGGTACTGGTCAGAAATGACTAGGGAAAATTGGGAAGAAAACTTGAAGAAACTTTATTGGTAGCAGGTCGCTCTTGAACATGACACTTTCACTCCATCACCATGATTAAGTCGGGTTGGGTTATACCATTAACCGGTCATATCACCATTGGTCCACCGTACCATACACTTTTTGGGTTAATGCTACCAATCCATTTCAGTGTCGCTGATATGTTCAAGAGAAGTTGCTTAGAGAATTCACCTACCCAGCTTGTGTCTCATCCGCTACAATACCTTCACGCTTCATTCTTTCATGACTGCCACCCTGAACCTTGTATCATCAGATCATTTTCACCTCCACAAAATCATTTTCTCCATTCTGTGTCGTAGATGTGGGATTCATTAATGCCCTCCTACGACGGGTGACTTCTTGTCGACATCAACTCATTATCCAAGAATTTGACTTAGGAACAACCCTTTCAGTACTTTGAAGCTTGCATGTCTCAATGGCAAGTTTCTCACTTCCGATTACAGGTTTACATCAATGGCCTTCGACCGAAAGATTTTGCGTGGTGTTTGACGTCAAGTCCCATTTTCACACCACGTGAATTGTACTGCAGTACCTTGAGGATCATTATCATTATCGGTGATTCCTCTCACGCCTGTTAACAACTTACATCATTGGCTGGTAATCAGGCAATGTCTTTCCATGTTTGACTTCAGAACATCTTTTCACATGGATCGACTTTTACTTCGGGCGAAGATTGAACGAGTTTGAAGACCCCGGATCTAGTTTCATCCATTTGGGCTGCGATATATTCAGGAAAATAAAGACATCAAATGTACATCATTACTACACAGATAATCATCCAAGCCAAAGGATGATTGCTCTACCAGAATCATCAGTCTGCCACACAGATGGTTGTCTATCCTATGTACATGAAAATGAATTTATAAAGCTGAGCATGGGAATGCCTACCTCAGCTAGATCATGAACATATTATGAAGATAATGTATTGTATTGTATCTTATTACAGGTCACCTTCCAGTTCAAAAAACCTTGGATCCTCATGATAAAGCATTTCACCCGACATCAAAAGATTTACGACCTCACGCTTTAGGGGGCAACTGTTATAGACATATTTGGGCACTACAACCCCAATCACATATTTCCATAAACCAAGGGCTTCTAAGTCCCTAAAAGTGTTGTTTCATACCCTAAAGGAGCAAGGTCAGCTAATTACATCATCTCCCAGAAGTTCTCCATGAAAAACTACTCAGAACTGGTCAAAGCAGGACCATACAGATTGCCTAGTGCTAAGGGTGCGATGCATCTCACCTGCCACATGAGAAAAGTGCGATGCATACTGGAAAGCCCTTCTGTAGCATGCAATGAGAGAGAGCAGACAAATGACACAAGCAGTTTGCTAGGTGGAGACCCTAAGAATCTTCTAGAAGCTGCTTATTTGACACTTGCCTCTCTGAATTCGCCCAAGGATGAGTAAGAGATCATGAAATCTCAAAGTGGAACCAAGAACTATCGGAGAGATGACACTAATCAAAGTCTCAAAAGCTGACTCACCCCCCTTCAAACATATATATATGGATCCCTCATCCCAGAGATCCAGGAGGGAGGCTAGAATTTTGTAATTTGCAAGGAAGTGTTGTTGGTTTCTCTTTGAAGACATTTTTGGGTGATCTTTCTTTGTATGAGGTGAAGAGGGCTTTCATGCTGGGAGGATGGTGCTGGGTCAGACCAAGTGGTTGTAATCCTCTCTTCTACTACTTCTATCAATAAATCTATTTGAGTTTTCCTCCATATTCTTGTATATCTCTGAATATTGTGTTGATATATGCATTTGTATGGTCAATATATATATGATCCTATGTTGTTTACGGTGATAGATCTCTATGCTTTGATGGTATTATGCTGCTTTGACTCTACAGGTGCTCTTTGAAGTGGGACAAGTAAGAAAGGAGTGGCGAGATTCTGTCAAAGGGGAAAGGAAACAAGCAAGGAGCCAAGCGAAAGACTGAGGTTGGTACTCTCCGCTTCTTTCTCATCTATCTCTCGTAAAGGAAAACACAAGTGACTTTAGTTTGTTTGTTTCTAAGATAGCTACTCGTCTTAGTGGGACTAGCAGTTCTGAATGGACACTAGTTTTCCCGATAACACTAGGGTCTACCAAGAATCATGAGGAGAGAGAAATGTGATCAGATTTGCTCGAGGAGAGAGGAGGAAGTTCTATGGAAAATGCAAGAAACTAAGGCAAAATTGAGGGGAGACTTGGGCAACCTGTAGGGCATGGATCAGATGGAGGATGGGATGGTTGATAGGCTGGCCTACTACTAGAAGAGATCTGCTGCATAAAAAACTGACAGTCAAACAATAAGATCAAGCAAGCAGTGAAATAATTGCATCTAGGAAAACAGAGTTTTGCATCAAAGTAGTCTAAACTATGATCTATGGAAGAAATGCTGATAACTGATGCAAGAAAGGAAAGCATGAAAAAAGGCTATTGTAACTAAAGAAGTGAGCATGATGAAGAAGTTCTGAAGCAAAGCAAAACTAGACTATTAACCACTAAAACATCAAGCACTAAAAGTCCTATGAATGAGGAAAATATGTGTTTTTCGGGCAGCAAGAGGGTCTTTGCCTCAAATAATGGTCCCAAAGGGAGGAAGAGAGGCCAAGGTAATGTTTCTAGCCTTTTGAATCTTCTCTTTATCACTACCTAACCTACTATAGAAAGCACAAATGGAAGAAAACTACTGAATCATCAAAAGCAACCTATTCTTAACCATCAAAGATATACATTTAACAACAATCTAATCTACAAATTGAAATAAAACATACAAATAAAAGTAAATAGGGGCTTGGATTCTTGGATTGGGCCCTAACTCAAGAGCTTCAGCCCTCTGAGGTAACTCAGTGCTAGCTCAAAAAGGATTCCATCTTTATTATCAAAACAATAACAAGGTTACATGAAACTGTCTCAAAAATAATGAGCTCAAAGTTGGAGCAGAGCTTACATAAGCAAAAATTCAAAAAAAATCTGACCCTATTGAGGCCCTAAGCCCCTCTACTTATACAAATGAAGCTACCAACAACTTCCTTAAAATCAGGGAGGCTTGGCTTCCAAAACTCGAGATAATCATCAGTCATCCTCCACTTGCTCGGCTGCCTTCTGGTGCATGATTTGGCTGCTTGTAGTCTAAATGAAGGGGAATTCGAAGTGAGGAGTAATAAATGAGGGGCATTCCCTCCTATAAGTCCTCTCCTTTTTCCACTGGATCCTTGACTTTGACCTCAAAATTCATCAATAGTCTAGATTAAACACATGTTAGACCACATGGCATCATAACTAACTCAACTCACTCCATAAGCATAAATACAATCAGAAATTCATACAATAAGCTAAGAGAATGGTTTATTTGACTAGGTTAGGAGGTAAAATGAGCCCATATAATTACCCATTTATGAGGCTCATCATCACCCCTACTGAAAGTGATGCTCATCCTCTGAGCAACTTAGTCCATCTCCTCATCTTTTATGGCCCTGGTGGCCTCCCTAGCATCCCAAGCTTCTGATGTGGTCTCCTCTTCCTTGTCATAGAATCTTTCCTTCCTTTCTATCTCTTCCCACTGCTCCTCCTCTTCTTCTTCTCTTCTGCCTTCTAGCATGCCTAGCAGTAGTGGGGGACTCAATTTGAGGCCAATCCAGTTGACCTTCAGCCTCTGCATGGAGTGCTTGTACAGTGGCACTCTTCTTAATGCCTCCTTCATCCTCATGGGGGAATGATATTCCATGATCTGCAGACAGTGTGGTAAGGTGTTCCATCTCCTCATGCATGCATGCACACAGTCATCCCCAAGTAGCCTTTGCATATCCTCAAAGTGTGCAATGGCTTGTGCCTGATCACTTATATATCTAGGGGCAATCTAAGGATTATTGGCAAATAGGTTATGTGTGTTGATGAGTGCCATGGGATTTGATGGCCAAGCTCTAATCATTAATGGCTCATTCTACTCTTTTATCATCAACCTTCTTATTTCTGCTACCCTCAACCCTTCATGGTTCATCCATGAGGCCATCAACATTAGTTGCAGGTCCTCTAGCCTGGCATTGGGGTCCCACACATTCATGTCTATGAGGGCCATGTTATGTAGGTAGAATTATGCCATCTTTGCCTTATCTTCTGATGTGCTTTGGTCACACAGGTCCATAAACTACATGTAATCTTGGAAAGGCATTGTGCCTCTTTGTGTCAAAGTCTTTATCTGAAATTGCAACCATTGGTCGTTGAGATATAGGCCATAGGATTTTGCTAGTATTTTACATTGCAATGCTTCCATGGATAAGTTGGCCATGCATGCCAGATGGGTCTCTTTCTCTTGTAGCTACCTCCTTAGTAATTCATTTTCAGTTTCAAGGTGGCTTCTTGTAATTGCTTCCCTGTGTCTGATAGCACTCAACTCTCTGCCCATTTCTCTAAGTTTTTTCTCCATATGGCCAATATCCTCAACTCCTTTGGATTTGGCTATTTTCATCCACCTATGTGTTCTTATTCTCTCTTTCTCTAGTTCGAAGAATAGTGGAATTGCAAATTTTTGGGGAATTATTCTTCCTCCCTCAAGTAGATTGTAGTAGGAGGTAAGACTAGGTTGGGGATCAGGTTCTTGTAGCTCTGTTTCTTCCTCCTTTACCTATGGCTATCCCTCCACTTCTTTCTCAAGCTTTTGCGTCTCATGTAATTTTGACAGTGTCTCCAGTAGAACTGTCTGAGCCTCCTGTAGGACTGTTTTTGGGTCCTGTAGTTCTACCTTTTATTTCCATGTAGGAGATCTAGGAGTCCCCATTTCATATGTGATAGGTGCCTTGGAAGGGGATTCTTTTCCTTGGGCAGAGAGTGAATATTCAATTGTAATTGGCACTTTTGAAGAGGGTTGAGGTTTCCCTGTTTCAATTCTTGTGCTCTTCCTAGCCCTGAAATACATGGAGGCCTGCCTTTTCCTCTTTTGTTTTGGCTTGATTGGTGTACTAAGGGTAGTGAGAGCAGCTTCTGCCTCTCTTTCTAGAGTCTCAGGGGACACTTCTCCTTGTTTTGTCTTTTTTGCCTCTTTCTCTCCTCCTTCTGTCTCTGTTCCTTCCTTCTCTGTTTCTTCAGCTTTCTCCTCCTCTATCTTAGTTTCTTCCTCCTTCCTTTCTTGTTCTGCTAAGTCACCAGTTGCTTCACCTTCTCCCCCTCGCTGCTCTTCCTCCTCACTGCCAGTAGGACTGATATCATAGGTTAGGGTCTTTATGTCGTCCTCAACTATCATGTTTCGGAAGATTTCCCATGCTATAGGGAGTGTAAATGTATGGAGGGCTTATTCCACTAAAATTTTAATTAACCCATCGTGAACTAGCTGCTCTGAATTTCCTACTTGAACCTTAGTGCTAGAGTTAATGAGGGACTGTAGGAGGAAGTAGGGGATGCTGAGCTTCTGAGGTGCTGGAGTGTCCATCCCATACCTTAATTCATGGAGGATTCTAAAGTGATAACCATAGACAATGTTGTACCTCCCCTCACAGGAAATATATTTGATTATTTGGTAGCTAACCTCATCCCAAGGATATGGTATGCTATCCCTTCTAATGCCATTTTTATCCTCTACAGGGGTTTCATTGTTTTGGAAAAAGTTTTTCTTAGCAGCCTGGCCAATTGGTTTCTCATCCTTACTCCAAGGCAGCCCAAGAGGAAGGGTAGTGACTCTACTGATAAATTCAAGGGTTATCTCCATGGAAAGACCTCTAAAGGTGACAGTGGCATGTGTTCTTGAGTGAGGGACCAAAGAGTGGGAAAATTCTTGGGCAATTTCCTCATCAAACCCTCAGAATTTCTCAAAAAAGTTCATCCAATGTGCTCTTGCGAATATGTCCACTACTTGGGGATGTGCATCGAGCCTGGAGGAGTTGGTGGGCTCCTTCTTCATAAATCCTCCTGTAATTTTGTTTATACTTCTTTGGAAAGCCAAATGTGGAGATGGAGACAACAATTTTTGAAGAAAAACAGAGAAACAGAGGAGACTGTGTTTTTTTTTTTTTTAAATAAGCAAATTTTTTATTTGTATTTCCTCCTCCTAAACACTTTATCCCCTCTTCAAATTTAAAACACTATTGCATATTTTGATATTCAATGGGGGCATGCATGGAACCTACCTCCTTAGATCGAAAATCATTCTAAAACCCGTGTTTTCTCCCTTAAAACAACTCACTGGCCCTCCTGTAGAAGCCTGTTGTCCCTCTTGTATAATTCCTATAGGTGCTCTTGTAGAACCTGCAAGTGCTCCTGTAGAAAATGCCGAGAGCAGGAATATGGGAGAGATCAATGGAGAACAATGGTTACAAGGCCGTGGGGGCACAAAGAAACTGCTATAGCTAAGTTTCAAGGAGTAATGAAGGAAAATGTGGTGAGAGTGCTCGGATAGGATACTTATTGCCCTTTATGGATATTTCTGGTGATGGACGGTGAGCTGGCAACGTATACGTTGGCTATATTCAGACTGTTGGTCCCCACCTACCTTGTCATCATGGCCCCTCCTCGTAATCATCCCTCATGATTGCATCGGAGTTCACACTTCCTCCATTACTTGTCCTTGACATCTTTCTTGAGTTGACTGTGTGCACGTGTGGGTGACATCATCAGATGAGTGGAGTCAACTAGATGAATGTGGCCAAGTTAACTGGCCACCTTTCCCTAGTTCAACCTCAACCATCTTGTTACTTTTGCATGCCTTCTAATTACACAAATGAAAACAGAGGAGCAGGTTAGTTACTTACCTGAGATCTGGATGTGTTTGCTATGAGGTGATGTGGCTCCCTCTCTCTGCTGCATGCCTTTGTTTCTTTTGATTCATGCTGTCTGCTTGCTGATGTGTGTTTGTGCCTTGTGTAGGTTCTTCTCTGGTTGGATCTGAGCTTCAGGTGTCTTCTTCAACCTTCATGTTTGCACTCTCTTGCTGCTGATGTTGGATTTTAATGGGATCAACTGCTACAGGAATTCCTACAGGAGCTCATGTAGCTGCTTCTCCCCTTGAAACTTCAGCTTCTTTATGTGCTTGGAGCTGTGAGGATGATGCCAAAGATGTAAATAGAGATGGAGAGGTAATAGGTAGGCTTCAGGTGAGGTGGATGGTGCTGCTTCCTCTCTTATTTTTTTGTTTTTTTTTTCTTTTCCTGAAAACTGTTTTTTCTGTGTTTTTCTTGGACAGGAAGAAGAATGATTCTTGGGGTTGTGATGCAGGCTTGGAAATGGTGGCAAGGAGGGTTGAAGACTGCAGGAGGGTTTATATTTTATTCATGAAGCTTCCCTGTCCCTCAAACTGCCTTTTATACCCATTTCTGGCTCTTTGTAATTCCTACAGGAGCCTCTTGTAGAAAACACAGAGCCTCCTATAGAAAACACATTTTTTGAAAAAGAAGCACAGTGAGGTGAAAGAAATGTAAAGAATGACGGAGAAAGGTATGGGAAGGTAGTATAGGTGCTGGTGTTGGTTTCAGGGCTCCCTTAGCACCTTCTGCTGCTTCCTGTAGTCCTCCTGCAAACTTACAATGCAAATGAAAATTCATTTTTCTTTTCCTTTTTTCTTCCTTTTTTTTTTTTGAAAACAACTAGGGCGCCTCAGGGCGGTTTTCACCCTAATTTCCTGCCCTAGGCACCTCCAAGGGAGGTTTTCACACAGGGATCTTATTTTTCTCTCTCTTTTTTTTTGACATCATTGGGCTGCCTTAGAGGAGTTTTTCAACCCAATGATGGGACTCAAGCGCCTCATGGAGGTTTTCACATGAGTCCTTATTTTTTTACATTTTCTTTTTCTTCAGTGAGTGGGTGAAGTGGAGGCTAAGACATGCTCCACTACCATCACTATCTTATTCAAATATTCAATGAACTCTCGCTTGGAGAGGGGTTTCTTGTAGAATTTCACCCAGTGTCCATTGACAAGCATGGGGATGGCTTCATCATCAATGGTTCTGATCAGAACTGAACCATTGTCATTGCATTTCTCCACAGTATAGGGTCCCAGCCATCTTGTGCTTAGCTTTCCCTTGAAATCTTTGTATCTTGAATCATATAGTAGTGCCCAATCTTCCTCTTGGAATTGCTTCTCCTTGATATTTTTTTCATGCCATATCTCTCTCTGAAGCTGGACTACCTCTGTATGGAGAAGGGCCTACATTCTATGTTCATCTAATCCATTGGGCTGAAGTAATCTTTTCTTATGTGCATGGCTGGGTCTAGGTCTAGCTGAGTTGCCATCCTTAGGGTATTGAATTCAAATTCTATTGACAGCAAAGCCTCTTCCCAAAGACCAACTCATAGGGTGTGAACCCTGTGGTGGTCTTCCATGTTGTGTTGTAGGCCCAAGTGGCCTCAACTAATCTGTCTGCCCAGTCTTTTCTACTGCACCTCACTACCTTTGTCAGGATCCCTTCCAATTCTTTGTTAGTGACCTCCACCTACTCATTAGCTTGTGGATGGTAAGGGGTCGAAGTCCTATGCTTGATTCTATGATGTGTGAGTAGGTCTTCAATCTAATTGGAAGTGAACTAAATACCTTGATATGTGACCAACTATCTTAGATACCCAAACTTGTAGAATATGTTATTTCTCAAAAATTCAGCTACTTTTTCCTCTGTCATTGCTTTGATTGCTTTTGTCTCTACCCACTTTGTCAGGTAATTGGAGCACACAATGATGTATTGTTTTTGCTTTGAAGGAGGGATGATAGGCCCCACAAAGTCCATGCCCCACTTCTCAAATGGCTCAAAGGTCACTTGAGGTTGCATGAGTATCTCATCCTTTGGAGTAGGTTTCCCCATCCTCTTACACCAATCACACTGGTTGGTATATCTCCTCACATCCAGATGAAGAGTGTGCCAGTAGTAGCCTACTTGCAATTTCTTGAAGGTAGTTCTTTTTGCTGCAAAATGACCTCCATAAGGCCTGTCATGACAGGTCAGGAGGATGTCAAAGACTTCCTCCTCCCTAACATCTTCTCAAGATCTGATCTGGGCCAAGTTTGAAGAGATTTCCCCCAATCCAGGTGAAAGGGGCGCTTTTCCTTACTATCTTTCTCTTCTCTTTTGAGCACAGGTGTGATGGGAACTGTGTTGAAACCAGGTAGTTTGCTATATCAGCAAACCACGGAGAGAGTACTGAGATAGCAAACAAATGTTCATCTGGCATTTGGTCATCCACCATTCCTTCTTCACCTGCAGGAAAATTTACTCTAGACAAAAAGTCAGCAACAACATTTTCTTTACCAGGCTTACCAATAATGGTCAAGTCAAACTGCTGTAGTAAAAGCAACCATCTAATAATGTGAGCATTTACATCCGATTTGTTCATTAAATATCTAATTACAGCATGATCAGTGTGCCCAAATGTTTGATAGCCTATGATATAATGTCTGAATTTGTTTAAGGAATTCACGACAGCTAGGAGTTCCTTCTCGGTCACCGTATAGTTTAGCTCTGCCTTTGACAAGTTTTTTCTTATAAAGTATATGGCATATGGTAAATTTTCATCAATTTGTCCTAAGGCTGCTTCTATTGCTTTGTTCAAGGCATCTGTGTGAATTTGGAAAGGTAGGGCCTAGTTTGGGCCTCTCAGAATTGGGGCAGTCACGAGCTTGCTCTTCAAGGTATCTACAACTTCTTGACAGTTTTCTGACCATATGAACTCAACATCTTTACCTAAGAGGCCCAAAAAAGGAGAGGCTAGCTTACTGAAATCTTTAATGAATCTCCAGTAGTACCCAACTAAGCCTAGGAAAATTCTAACATCTCTCACTTTTTGAGGAGCTGGGACCCTTTGGATGATGACAATTTTGTTGGGGTCCACCTGCAGTCCTTTTTGAGAAATTGCATGACCTAGCACAGTCCCTTCAGTGATTAGAAATTCACATTTTACTCGACTGAGGGACAGGTTCATCTCAATACACTTGTCTAGAACTTTTCCTAGGTTAGATAAAGTTTCCTGAAAGTCATAGCCTTAAGGATTAAAGTCATCCATGTATATCTCTACTGCATCATGAACTAATTCAGAAAATATACTCAGTACTGCTCTTTGGAAAGTGGTTGGAGAGTTACACAAACTAAAAGAAAGGACCCGGTATGCAAAGGTACCCCAAGGACAAGTGAAACTAGTCTTATCTCGATCTTCCAGGCTTATTTGAATCTAATTGTACCCGCTAAACCCATCTAGGAAAGAGAAAAACTTTTTCCCTGACAGACTGTCTAACACTTGATCTATGAAAGGTAAAGGAAAATGGTCATTTTTAGTGGCTTTGTTCAATTCCTGATAGTCGACATAGATTCTCCACTTACCATTTTTCTTTGGCACTAGAACCAAAGGAGAGACCCATTCACTGTCAGAGATGGGATAGATGAATCCCGCATCAAGCAATTTCCGCAGTTCTTCATTAACAATATCTTTAAGTGTTGGATTCATCCTCCTTTGAGGTTGCCTAACTAGCTTGCAATCCTCCTTTATGTATATATGATGAGTGTATATTGAAGGGTGCACTCCCTTCATCTCCTTATAACTCCAAGTGAAGGCATCTAGGTGTTTTCTTAGCAGGCTACACAGTTCCTTCTCCTCGGAAGTGGATAGGGATGGATTGATTTTCAAGGTTATTTCTGGGCCGAACTCTATATTATTAACACAAAGAAGAGTGGAGTTGGCCACACGGAGATCAGTTGAGGGGTTTTTTGGGTTTCTCATACTATGTCCTATAATGGCGATACACTGGGAGGTGGATTCTGAATCATATTTTCAATCATATCATCCTCATCTTGCAGTTTTCCCCCCATGGTGATTTCTAATGTAGAAAGCAGTGCAGAATAGACTTCATTCTCATCTTCCTCCTCCAACCAGAGAGGTAGATCATGTTCTAGCAAGGGTTAGGCAGGAGGATATAGGATTAACTGCTTGGACATATGCCCATTCTTTATGGTCATGTTCCCAGCTCGACAGTTGATGTAGGCATTGGCCGTAGCCAACCAGGGTCTTCCCAGAATCAGAGGATACCCAGTGAGCTTTGCCTTTGGCTGGAGAACTAAGAAATTAGCATGGTACTCCCAAGAATCAATGGAGACCATCAAATCTTCCACAATCCCCTCAGGGGTCACGGTGGAGCAGTCTGCAAGCTGTAGCACAGTCGTGGTCTTCCTTAAAAAGCCCTGGAGGTTGAGTTTGAGCATTGTGTCCTTTGTCATCACATTAATGGTAGCTACCAGATCATTCAATGTGTTTGGGATCATGGTGCCATTGATGTGGACATCAACTAATGGGCTTCTAGGGTCCAAATAGGACAGATTACCTTCCCTAACATCAGGTTGGACAGTTGCCCTATGACATTGATGGTTGGGGCATCTCTCTTGTGCCGTCCTGGATGCCTAAAGCACTTCTCTTTGATCAACCTATTGTAAATAGGCACATCTTTTATGGCTTGGAGAAGTGGTATCTTCACACATAAATGTTTCAATTCTCCCAGGAGTTCAGTTTCTTCTAGGGTAGGCTGTACTGTCGTGGATAGTCTCTCAGGAAAGGGTGGATTTTCTTTAGGCTCACTTTCCTTTTACCTTCCTCAACCTCCCTGGGTGGAGGCTGGATATCTGGGAGAACTTTCCCAGATCACAAGTTAATTTCCTGAATCTCCACAACATAAGTCGGGCATGATGGTTCCCCACTATACACTTGTTGAGCGTGTTTGCTGTTCGGGTTTGGATTTGTCTAGGCAGGAATTTGGGGTTTCTTTGGTGGAGCAGGAGGTAACGGTTATGGTTGGGAAAGTAGTGGAGGCAAAAGAGTGGGAGGAGAGTTGTATTGGGGCCTCCACCCCTAATGAGATGCATTCCACTGAGGTTGCGGCTAAGCATAGGATTGAAATGGATGGGTGGCTGGTTGGGCATGATATGGAGATGTGAAGGACCAAGGAGGAGGTGTAGACCAGGAAGGATGAGCAAGGGGACCCCAAGAAGGTATAGAAGTGACTTGGTTGGGGTTGTAGTATGCTTGAGATGTCCCTTGCATCCCCTGCCGATATGGTCTAGGTCCATGCACCCTTCTTTGGTTTATGTAATAGAGTTGTTCAGTGACTCCCTCAACCCCTTGGTATATAGCTTTAAGTCTGGGTAAGGAAGGGCACTTGTCTGTAGAATTATTTTCTTCACAGACTGAACAAACCTCTATAAAGTTCAATGGGCATTCATTCCTAGGATGCCTCCTGGTGCATCTAGGGTAAAAAATGGCCAAAGCCCTCTCTGCTTCCTCTTGTTTCCTTTTGATATTTAAGGAATCCATTTGCATGGAAAGAGTCTGCAGCATCTCACTCTTGAAGTATTCCAGCATGTTTCTAATTTCTCCTTTAATGGATGAGTTAGAGGAAGAGGTACTAGCTATGGGTTGACTCCCCCTACCTTTCTTTCTGGCTGCTCTAGAATGGTTCCTAAAAACAGTCTTTATGTCCTCATAAGATAGTTGGTAGATGTCTCCCCCAGCTAGTAGATGGAGGGTGTCTAAAATATCTTCCCAAATTCCCCTGAGCAAGACCAGCTTCAGAGACTCAGGGTCAAGTGTACACCCAGCCCTTTTGTGACTGAGCTGGAACCTCTTTTCATAATCTTCTAGGGACTCATCGCTTCCTTTAGTCATTCTGAAAATTTCTTCTTTTGTATCTTTTGACCTACAATAGTCTCGATACTTGTTGTTAAAGGCTTGCTACATGTGAGCCCAAGTTGTGATGCTATTACCAGGTAATCACATGAACCAGCATAGTGTTGCATCCTTGAGAGCATAAGGGAACAGCTTCAACTTTTTCTCATCCTCTGCATAGTCATAGGTTCGACAGATAATAGCAAACTCAAACAAAAAGGGGTCAGGATCTTCTGTAGTCAGACCATGGAAATGAGGTAGGACGGAAGGGCTTATATTCTTCATTTTGGTATCTCCATTGGTCTCCCGAATGGGAAAGGTACCTTCTAGTCTCTCTCCATTCCCCCTAGCATTTCTGTGTTCAACCATTGGCTCCAAAGGAATGTTTTCTTCTTCTTCTTCCCCTATAGGTTCTTCAAATATGTCTTTTTGTTCACCTAAGGGTTCTTCTTGATCGCAGCCACCGAAGAAGAGAGAAGGTTGGCTGTGTGAAGCAATGGGGGTTTAGGGCAAAATTTTTCCTGAGTTATCTCTATTCCTACGAGGCATGAAAGGAAATATTTTTGGTTGGCTTTTGTTTCTTTTTTCCCCACATTGATAGTACCTGCAAAACTAAAATTGATTGAACAAAACAAATTGCAACTAACTGAAATGAACTTGCTAAAATGAAATTTGCATAATTGAAAAGGAAAGCAAGGAAACACAGAACTGAAGGAAAAGGAATGACTAGTCTATTCTTGCTGAAATGAAATTTGTAGAATTGAAAAGGAAATCAAGGAAGTACAGAACTGAAGGAAAAGAAAGGACTAGTCTACTTTTACTAAAATAAACTATTAGCAGAATGTTGCAATAGAAAATAGAAGAAAGCAGTAATCACAGAATACTCTGACGCTTCCCTGGCAATGGTGCCAAAAAAGTGGTGAGCACCAGTATTGCAGCAATAATGCTGCAACTCCTGGGCTGCCTACTTTACTCTTATCAACCCGGTAGTTCGTAACAAACTTGGAAGCATTGGTGTTGTATGCACAAGTACTAGTTCTTACTGCAGGTTGTCACTTGGTCAGCCAGTGCAAGATCACTAGGAGCTCAAGCCAACTTCTATGGATTCCAGAAGAAGCTCTATATGTGATGAAAGGAGAGAAAGATTACTCTACAGATGCTACTCTAACTGCAGAAAGGAGAAAGACTAAAATGTAAAGCAAACCTAGTAAACCCTACTTAACCAACTAATCCTACTTTTGCAGAAAGCACTATGAAAACCATGAAAGGAATGCCATTACCTACTCAAGGAAGTAAACAACATCTAACTGAGCTATTTCTAGAAGTAAATAAGCAAAAAACATCTTTTTGGATTTTTATGTATTTTTATGTGAATTTGACATGCATGTAATTTATTGTGTGTGAATGTGGCAGCGAATAGGTGGCGTTGGAGGGTGGTTTTGGGACTCAAGAGGATGTAGGATGGTGTGGATTGGTCCTAGAAGGTCTCAAGTGGCCTTCTAGAGGCTTTTCCCACACTCGGCCTTCAAAATAAAGCCTACAGGAAAATCTACAGGAGGACATAGGAAATCTACAGGAGGAAAACAGCGTTCTATAGGAGGCCTACAGGAGGAGGCCGAGAGTAGTTTTCACTATTTTTAGGGTGTGAGAGTGGGTGAAAGAGGTGGATGAAGGTTGGAATGAGGTGTTATGGCACCTAGGGTCTACGAAGAATCATTAGGAGAGAGAAATATGATTGGATTTTCTTGAGGAGAGAGGAAGAAGTTCTATGGAAAATGTAGTAAACTAAGGAAGAATTGAGGGGAGACTTGGGCGACCTGTAGGGCATGAGTTAGATGGAGGATGGGATGGTTGATAGGTTGGCCTACTGCTAGAAGATATCTGTTGCACAAACAACTGACAGTCAACAAATAAGTCAAGAAAGCAATGAAATAAGTGCATCTAGGAAAACAAAGTTTTGCATCAAAATAGTCTAAACTATGATCTATGGAAGGAAATGTTGATAAATACTGCAAGAAAGGAAAGCATGAAAGAAGACTATTGTAAATAAAGAAGTGAGCATGATGAAGAAGTTCTGAAGCAAAGCAAAACTAGACTATTAACAACTAAAAAGCTGCAAACACTAGAAGTCCTATGAATGAGGAAAATCTGTGTTTTTGGGGCAGCAAGAGGGTCTTTGCCTCAAATCATGGTCCCAAAGGGAGGAAGAGAGGCCAAGGAACTGTTGCTAGCCTTTTGAATCTTCTCTTTATCACTACCTAACCTGCTATAGAAAGCACAAATGGAAGCAAACTACTGAATCATCAAAAGCAACCTATTCTTAACCATCAAAGAAATACATTTAACAACAACCTAATCTACAAACTGAAATAAAACATACAAATACAAGTAAAGAGGAGCTTGGCTGCTTGGATTGGGCCCTAACCCAAGAGCTTCAGCCCTCTGAGGTAACTCAGTGCTAGCTCAAAAAGGATTCCATCTTTATTATCAAAACAATAACGAGGTTACATGAAACTGTCTCAAAAATAATGACCTCGAATTTGGAGCAGAGTTTACATAGGAAAAAATTCAACAAAAATTTGACCGTAGTGAGGCCCTAGGCCCCTCTACTTAGAAAAATGAAGCTACCAATAGCTTCCTTAAAATTAGGGAGGTTTAGCTCCCAAAACTTGAGATAATCATCAGTCATCCTCCACTTGCTCGGCTGCCTTCTGGTGCATGATTTGGCTGCTTGTACTCCGTGCTAAATGAAGGGGAATTCGAAGTGAGGAGTAATAAAAGATGGGGTTTCCCTCCTTTAAGTCCTCTCCTTTGTCCACTTCGAGTTATTGCTAACATTTTTCCACTAGATCCTTGACTTTGACCTCAACATTCATCAATAATCTGCATTAAACACATGTTAGACCACATGGCATCATAACTAACTCAACTCACTCCATAAGCATAAATATAATCAGAAAATCATACAATAAGCTAAGAGAATGGTTGATTTGACTAGGTTAGGATGTAAAATGAGCCCATATAATTACCCATTTATGAGGCTAATCAGGAAGGATAGCGACATCTCATGTATGTTCCTAGAGGAGGATGAGGCCTTCCTAGAGGAAACATCAGTACACCTAATAGGGAAGTCAAAGAACGTACAAGAACATGAAAATAAAATATGGAAATTATAATTCGATGGAGCAAACTCAAAATATGGGAATGGAGCTGGAATATTATTGGTGTCTTCGGAGGGCATCCTGGTACCCCTCTTTCAAACTATATTTTGAGGTGACCAACAATGTGGTGGAGTGTGAGGAACTACTCCTTAGATTACAAATGGAAAAAAAATCTGAAGATCGAATACCTAACAATCTATGGAGATTCTAAACTGGCCGTAAGGAAAATTAGAAATCAATACCAGGCCAAACACCCCAGGCTGAGGACGTACCGAAATGAAGTTTGGGACTTAATTGATAGGCCTTTTAACATCTAGTTTCTTCCCAAAGAAGAAAACAGGATGGCTAACTCTCTTATGGTAGCTACAAGCATTTTCAAGCCCCCACAGAATCCACTCCTCATATATGAGATAAAAGTTAGACACAGGCCTTCAATACCTAATAATGTCAAACACTGGCAGGTATTCGAAGATGACGAGTAGGTGAAAAGATTCATATAAGACATTACAGAGTTCGTCTACTCCACCTTTGATCAAGAAGAAGAAGAAGAAGCCACTTCATGGAAAGACACAGTGGCTGGGAAAAAAGAATTCAACTAAAAGAGAACACATAGCCTCCAAACAAATGGTCCCCGAGAAGGATGAGCAAGTAGAAGACTGTAACATCGGATCAAAGGAGGAACCCTAGACAATCAAGATGTCCAAAGGAATACCCTTGTAATATAAACGAAGGTATTTAGATCTATTCAAAACTTACAAAGATGTATTTTCTTCATCTTATGATGATTTGAAATCATTTGATACTAATATCATTCAACATAAGATTCCTTTGAAAAGTGGAATAAAGCCATGCAAATAGAAACTCAGACAAATAAATCCACTCTTACTCCCCTCCATTTAAAATGAGGTAAGGAAGTTGTTGCAGGCCAAGATCATAGTACCTTTAATATACTCTACATGGATAGCTAATTTGGTCCCTGTCCGGAAGAAAAAAGGAGAGATAAGGCTATGTGTGGACTTTCGGAATCTAAACAAGGCTTCTATAAAAGATAACTACCCTCTGACTAGGATGGATAATATATTGCAAAAGGTAGTGGGTGCAGCGAGAATGTCCATGTTGGATGGATTCTCTGGATATAACCAAGCGGAATTCCACCCTGAGGACGATAAAAAGACTACTTTCACCACCCCATGGGGAACATTCATGTATGCATGAATTCCATTCATGTTGATAAATGTAGGGGCCACATTTCAGAGAGCTATGGACATTTCTTTCATAGGCTAGAACGATAATTTCATGGTATTCTACTTAGACAACATCATAGTATTTTCTAAGACTGATGAAGAGCATATCCTCCACTTAAAGCTCGCCTTCGAGAAGTGCAGGAGGTATGGCCTCTCTCTGAATCCTAAGAAATATTAGCTCTTCCTGAGTGAGGAGAAGCTACTTAGACACATAGTAGCATATGAAAGAGTAAAGATTGATCCTGAACGATTCAAAGCCATTAGCCATATTCCCTTTCCCAGAAATAGGAAAGAAGTCCAAGACGTTTTTGGGAGGATAAATTTCTTAAGGAAATTTATACCCAATTATGTTGAGATAGTTAAAGGTATTATAGACATGCTCAAGAAGGAGAATGAAGTTAAGTGGAGTTCTGTCCCCTGTTATTCTTTCACTAGAACCAAAGAAGCTTTGGCTAAGGCCCCAGTGCTAGTATACCCCGACTATTCAGTGCATTTATACATCTTCTCTTTCACCTCTCCACATATTATCGCTACAATGCTATTACAGAAAAATAAAGAAGGTTATGAGCAACCCATTGCCTTTTTCAGCCAAGTCCTAAGGGATTTTGAGCTAAAATACAATATATTGGAGAAATAGGCCTATGCACTTGTCAAGGTGCTAAATTCATTCTGTATGTATGTGATGCAATTAGGAATCACAACATTCGTCCTAAATATTGTAGTCAAGGACATCTTGGTGCACGGAGACAACAAAGGGAAGAGGTGCAGGTGGATAGCTAAAATACAAGAATATGAGCTAGAAATAAAGCCTACCAAGCTAATCAAAGGCCAAGGGTTGGCCAAGATTTTATTTGAATCCAATTTCCAAGCTCTAGGGATAAGCCGGATCATAGAGGAAGGTGGACCAGAGGATCACCAGAGCGGAATTAAAATAGTTGAGCAAAATATCTATGCCAAATATGAGGGATTTCCTAGGTATAAGGACATTGTTTATTACCTCTTATTCCTAAGAGGCCCATTCGGAATGGATAGACCTAAATATCAGAGTATGAGATTGCAGGCATAGAAATAAATTATATCCAATGGACTTCTCTACTGGAAAGACCTGGTGGGGTATTACTGCTATGTTTGGTGGAGGGAGAAACCCATGAAGTGATTGAGGATTTCCACGGGGGAGTCTGTGGAGGACACTACAATTGGAATACAACAACACATAAAATCCTTAAGGTAGGATTCTACTGGCCCACGTTGTTTGGAGATGTTTATTCCCAGGTCAGGTCATGCCAGAAATGCCAATTGTTTGTTGAAAGACAGAAGTTTTCTCCTCTCCCCCTGATTCCTGTGCACATAGAGGAGCCTTTTAGACAATGGGGACTGGACTTCATTGGAGAAATAAACCCACCATCCAGTGGCCAACACAAATGGATTTTAATAGCCACTGACTATTTCACCAGTGTGTAGAGGCTATCTCAGCTAGAAATGCTACTGACTCAGTAGTGATAAAATTCAGAGAGGAGAATATACTAGCCCACTTAGGGTGTCCTTTTAAAATTATCACTGATAATGCATAGGTCTTAAAATCTAACAAGTTCACCAATTTTTGCCATAAATTCAATATCATTATTGAATACTCCAATACATAGTACCCTGAAGGGAATGGCTTGGTTGAGTCTTCAAATAAACCTGTGGTGAGGGTTCTAAAGAATATCATCATTGAAAATCAAAGGAACTGGGACTCCCAACTGATGTTTTCTCTGTGGGCTAACCATGCAACGCTTAAAAATCCACTGGGAAATCACATTTTGAGCTAGTATATGGCAAGGTTGTTGTCTTCCTAATCCAATTAGCAATTCCAGTAGCTAAGTTACTACAAGAAGCCAAGGAAGAGTCAAAAGCCTTGACTAGAAGGATAAATCAGTTGGTAGAGCTTCACGAAAACAGAGAGCGGGTGGGGACCAAATTGTCAAACTACCAACAAAGGATGAAATATCTATTTGACAAGAAGGCTAAGGACAGACCTCTTCAACAAGGAGATTTATTTATCAAGTGGGATGTCCAATGAGAAGAGAAAGGAAAACATGGGAAATTTGATTCCCTATGGTTTAGCCCCTTCGATATTGTAGAAGAGACGGGAAATAACACTTACATGCTTGAAACCTTAGATGGTGAACTGTTGGAACTGCCTGTAAATGGTCAGTTCCTAAAATTTTATTTTAAAAACTAGAGATATTTGCCTCTTGCTCATTGTAAATATCCACGGTCTGTGTTGAAATTGTTATTTGAATTTTTCAGTTTATTATAAAAAAATTCCTTTTTCAAAAAATTATATTTTGTTTAAGAATGAATCCATGCCCAATGGAAGGAAAAGCCACTGGCCTGCAGGTCCTCAACACCTTTCCAGCAAGGCATTGTCCCTAATTGGAGCTAATGTTGTCACTCACTACATTGTGGGTTTCAATTGGTTAAGGTTTCCCAGGAGAAGTGAATTTTGGAGCCACTTCCCTAGGCCACATAAAATATCAGATCTTAATCATACCCTCCCCATTTCCTAGTGCTCGAAAATATCTTTCCAATTGTGTATAGAAGTCCAAGAATGGACTTCCAGATCAGAAGTTAGAGCATGTTGAAGATCACACTTGGAAAGCCTTGAAAACCAAGAAAATGACTAAGTATGAGGGCGAATATCACATATCGGGGACCTTGGGCACAATAAGCCCCACACATTGGACATATCTGCAACCCTATAGTCCCACAATATAGGCTTATTGGTAATCGGTGAGGCAAAATCCGCAATCCTGCATTATCAGAATACTGGCAGATCAAAGGGATGCCACTGTAAAAACCTTGCGGGGGCTGATTCTACGATACAATGTAAAGGTTCTAGGGAGGGCCTAAATTCATTTACAAAAGAAACACATGGTAAAGCTGTTAAGAAATTTACTGCATAACGTAAATAATTACTGAGAGGAATAAATATAAAAATAGCCAGCAACAACCATAAACACATAAACACAAATGTTTATCCGGGAAAAACCCCAAATCCGGGGAAAAATCCAACCTAATAAGATATCATTAGCATTGACCAAAAACCTTGGCCAATCTGACCAAATGAGCCTTCACCGCTCACCTCTAGGCCTTGCATTACAATGAAGTCCTTCTAGCCTTTTATAAGCTCCATTACATATAATACCACGGGCAGAATACTATGGGTGCACAATAGCATGTGCCCCAAAACCATCACTGTTTAACCTAGTCAACTTTGACTCTATCTTGAGTCAAGTTTACCTAAAAATTCCCCCCTTAAACTTGACTTGGGGTTCCTTGACTAACTCCAGCAAAACCTGCTAAGTGAGACAATCCCGCTCACTCTAGCTCTTACCCCCTCAGAGTTTTTACCCGAGGTATTGTTAATCTGACATCCCCCCTATCACCTAGGTCTAGCCCAGACTTTACCGGTGATCACCGAGGGGTACACATGCCTTACCAGGTCTTACAGTAGTATGCCCATTTACATGCAATAATTTTGACTTCATTAACTTTTTTTTTGTTTATTACTGCTGCTATTATGATCCATCCTCTCTCAATTTGATGTGCTCAAAAACTTCTATCAAACCGCTCCAACTGCGAGCCCTCGTAGATTCCAGCACCAGTGACCTCATGTAGCAGAAAACGAACAATTTTCGAAGCCGTGTGAACAATTTTCTTCTGCTGCCCTTCTTTAAATAGCCGCATGAATCCCGAACAATTCGTCTGCATGTTCCAAACCGGTAAATATCGCAAATGCACTACGATCCCTGGCAGTTACGACACTATCTTTTGCACATTCTCCTCGAGGTTCTTCCGCATTAAAATTGTTCCACCATTATTTTCAGACCCAGATCTGTAAAAATCTGCATTGATCTCATCAGGAATTATAAACCCCTGGCATCAAAGAATCCCTTTGAAGCTAATATCTGGCTCTGATACCAATTGTTAAGAAATTTACTGCATAACATAAATAATTACTGAGAGGAATAAATATAAAAATAGCCAGCAACAACCATAAACACATAAACACAAATGTTTATCCGGGAAAACCCCAAACACAGGGAAAAACCCAACCTAATAAGATCTCATTAGCATTGACCAAAAACCTTGGCCAATCCGACCAAATGAGCCTTCACTGCTCACCTCCAGGCCTTGCATTACAATGAAGTCCTTCCAGCCTTTTATAAGCTCCATTACATATAATACCACAGGCAGAATACTATGGGTGCACAATACCATGTGCCCCAAAACCATCACTGTTTAACCTAGTCAACTTTGACTCTATCTTGAGTCAAGTTTACCTAACAAAAGCAAAGGTTGTGTTGCCCCCTTCTCTCTCCTCCATGTGGAGATACGATGATACGACATATCGACATTGGGCACCTCACAATCCCACATCCTACATCATTGTTGTCCCTCACATCATCTTATCAGACATATCAGTGGGCCATAGGAGTTCATAGGATTATCAATGATCGGCGACGGGAAAATCCCACATCCTGCAGTCCTGCATGGCCCCCGCAATACCAATGGGCCATTCTTCAGGAATTGTGGGTGGGGGGGAATACGTTGATAGTGCTAATAGCAGGGGAGGGGCCGAGTTCATTTTACAAAGGAATTCAAAGAAAAACCAAGGCAGATGGCCCCCTTTCTCTCTCCTCTAAGAGGCCATGTGACACAATCCCATTGTCCCATATGTATGACTTGGCAGCTAACATCGTTAATGATGTGGCAGTGTGTCAATCAGTTTTGACGTTTTCAAGGGTCTTATAGGAACATTTCCAGGTGACACATGTCACCACTCATAGGGTGACACATGGCAACAATGACTTCATCCCTCATATCGGTGATTGCAACTGCCTAGGGGAGAAACTTAAGGAAAAGTGCATTCATTGCTGGGATGTGGGATTCTGAGTAACAAAGAAAAAGGCCCCCAGATGTGATGTTCCATAGGGTTGTTTGATAAATATTTTGCATCCGTATTTCAGAGGATGCAGTAAAAAGGCGTCATTGAGAGTGATTCAAATTGTAAAAGGAAAATGCCCCCGCATAGTTTTTGATAGTCGTAGCACCCAAAGGGCTAAGCCCCTAGTTCCAGCTCCCGGTCATATGAGGAAAGTCACACAAGGGGCTATAATAAATGGGGGCTAAGGAGGAAATAAAAAAAAGTGCATGTTTCGCCTAGTTTAGAGGTAAAAAGCTCACGATTGAGAGACTTCGTTGTTACACTACATCAAGGCACCAATAGTGCAGGACAGAGGTTTAAAGGGCGTGATGGGTCAGCAACTATGGTTTTAAGAGGAATAGGAGGTGAATTCAAAGCATGGGATGGGATGATCTGGAGGAAGACCACTATGACACGGGTTTGGGAGCTAGTACCGAATGAAATAGAGGAAGAAAAGACAGAGGTCAGTGAGGCAATGCAAGAAGCGATGCCTTAAGTAGAACAACTCCTACAACAGAGACGATCATAGGATGGGTAAGGATATATTTGTATATTTTTCATCTTATGGTTATTTATTTTTTGTACTGTAACATGTCTCCCTTCCTCCGGCATTTAATCCTGTAATATTTTGGGCCACATATCCATTTATGACTGAGATAGCTAGTCGACCCGACAACTGAGTCTCGACTAGAGATATTTTGTTGTAATGAATGTTCTTGCTTCCATCTCCAGATAAATAGGGGAAAGCAAGACTTAGAAAAGGTTCAGAAGTTATATAGAAAACACTATATGCTATTTTCAGTCTCTATCTCTTTGTAACATAGATTTTTCAAAATATCAAGGGAATGGTGGTGATTCCCTCTTCAATAATTACAGTATGTGTTCCCTCTATTAAAACCCATTTTGTGTACATATTTCTTCTCCGTATTCATGCAATTATAGATGCTAAAAATATTTCAAGCTTCCTCATAGATTTATTTGTATTGATACATGAATGCAAGTGCCTATAATTATATCACAGTTTCACTTGTCTCAATATTGTTGATGCATATACCTGTGTGGAATATTGAAATCATATCTCTAAATCTGAAACACATGAATCATAGTGTTGGGTAGTGGAGGTCCCGCGTAACAGTTTTGGGTCTGATAGCCTAGAAATTAGGATAAAAATATTGTAAACCTCCAAAATATGCGGAGCGCGAAATGTAAAAGACCGAGTCAAAGGGTTGTCCGCCCGAAAAATAATATAAAATAATAGGAAGTAAGTCAGTCCACGAACCATAGATAGGTATAAATAGAGCGCGGCTCTATGAGGGAAAGGCAGTTCTTTTTGGGCATGATCTTGGAGCTAAATTGTAATGGGTTGTTAGAAGCAGTCTGAAAGCATCTGTAAGTCCGAGTCGAGGGTTTGGGTAGAGGATAGAGGCTCTGCAGCTGTGTGCGCAGAGGCCTAGAAGAGTCTGCAGATGTGTGCGTGGACCCCTGCAGCTGAGTGCGCAGGGCGAGTCTGGATGTGCAGGTGATAAGTGGAATTAAAAGATAAGTTTCTTCTAAGAATTTTGTGTGAACTTTGAATTATCGTGAATCTGGCATTTTGTATGATTAATAAGACTGTTTTCATCTATGCGCATATGATTGCTTATTGAGCACTTGTGAATGTGGGTTTAATCGTAATACGTGAACTAAATAGATCAGATAAATGTTTGCTTAAAGACCAATCTAAAATAGATACAATTTGCAATACTTCATCCAATATATTAGATCTGTGGAATGCACGCTAATAGACAATAAGAGGTATTTAGGATCTGTGCAAATACAGCGCAGCGCGAAGCTACAAAATAGGACGTGAAACCTCCAAGCCACATCTAGACATCCCAAGGGTGTGGAAACTTAGTTCTAGCACCCTCCCCTGATACCTCGGGTGAGACCTTAGTCCGCGCTTCGGGGGCTGTTGCCGAAAGGGCCGGTAGCTTGAGATTTGCTTGGCTAAATAATTCTTCCGAACCTGGGTCAGACCCATAGAAGCCAACAAATGGTTCTGTTGTCAGGACTGGGATCTGCCTAAGGGGTGTCTGGTGTGAAATGCGGGGACGTTATAAAGAATATCGTTGAAGGATCGAAGGGATCAAGGGTAACTATGGTGAGCACGATTCAGTTACCAGTATTCAAAGGAGTAGGAGGTGAAGACCTGGATCAATTCTGGTTTGTGCTAACATCAGTATGGAATGCGCAGCAAATCGCGGATGATAATATTAGAAAGGCTACCTTAGTCAGCGTGTTGCAGGACCGAGCACTGACATGGTACATAAAATATTCAAGCAAGCACCCAATGATGGGGACAGCGGAAATTTAGACCGAATTGAAGAAGGAGTTTAGCTGGCCGAAGTCAGAAACACAGTCGATTATAGGGTTCAAATAAATCGTGATGATGCCTGGAGAAACCCCGTGGGATTTGGACCAAAGACTGAAGAGTACTATTCACAAGGCTAACATGACATTGATGGATGCATAGCACTGTGCTTGGTTTATGGCATCCTTAACACCACATCTAAGGGTGGCTCTATCACAACAGAAGATCTCAACCCAGGCCGAAGTGCTAGAAACGACAATGAGGTTACATGAAACTCCATTGCAAGACCCGGGGTTGGGAGTTCAACAAATCCAAGCGCAGATCCAAGATTTGTGTGTTGAAATGAAGAAGCTAAAACAAGAATAGATACCGCGAGCAGAAGTTCGGGAGGAAGTATGGTGTATAAAGTGTAGAAGCCAGGGACATGATAAAGATCACTGCCTGGTCGTAGTAAATTTTGTGGCAACGAGGGGACCAACGCTATTGTGACCAGAGGCACAAACAGGACCGAGCACCACAGCTCCGCTCTGGTGCACAATCTGTCAAGTGGGAGGAAAGCACAACATTGATAACTATCATCTGTTACCAAAATACAACCAGACCCCCCAGCAGCTATTCTACAACTTTTGCAGGTCAGTGAGCCACGAGGAAAGAGACTGTCGTAGCTACCAAATGTTAATGGACCAGTCACCTACCTATAGAATGCAGACTGAGGTGTGAGGTCAGGATCTAGCTGCAGCGATCACGCACGGTGGGTTCTAGGGCCATGGACGAGGACGGGGCGGAATGGGGCCAGGAAGGGGTCACGGGCAGCTAATTTGCTACAACTACAGAGGACCAGGACATTACGTGCAAGATTGTACCAACCCAACTAGAATTTTGTGCAGTTATTGTGAGTAGTTTGATCATGAGCTAATAGATTGTCCTACACTGATAGCGCAAATTCGTGAAAGAAAAGCAGTGCAACCAACAACGACCCAGAATGTGCAGATGATGAGGTCTGAACCCCACAAGGAAGATCCCAAGGTCAACATGGTGCTGAGGAGTGGCACGACCACAGGAGCAGATGGACAGAACTCAAGGGGCAATAAGGAGACATATTGGGAAGCTCAGGAGAGCTTTGTGGAGGTCTCTACCCCAGGTAATAGGGATCAACCCGAGTCGGACAAGGATCCCTCAATGATAACTACCTTTTTAGAGACATGTATAAAATTGCTTCACGACAACAGGGCGGTTAAAGGCTTACAAGAGTTGATAAATAGATGCATAGGATGGAGTGAACCTTGCATCATTCGAAAGTTGGCAAGACATGCATCGCGGACTGGAAGGAAAATGTGGTTAACAACACAGATCAGCGATTAAGAGATGGAGAAAGTCATTTTGGATCTAGGCTCAGATGCCACGTATTGTAGAAACAGACGTGGGAGCACATGGGTAGGCCTACAGTACAATGGTCCCCTATCCAATTATGGATGGAAAATCAACAGAAGGTGCTGCCCATGGGAAGGCTGCAAGGGGTTACGGTAGACCTTGACGGCGCAAGTACCTGCACGGACTTTGAAGTTATTGAGCTCATGGATGAAAGTACACCCTATCCTGTGTTGTTAGGAATAGATTGGGCCACTGACATGAACAAATTTATTAATCTAAAGAAGCGGACAATGATATTTGAAACAAAGGCGCTCCGCATCGTCATTCCGCTAGATCCAGCTGAAGGACTGCGCTACATCGAACCGGTGCATGACAGAGAATGCGATGGCGACGTAGATTGTAGCTACAGAATGTCTACCCAAGAGCGAGGATGGGTCAAGACATCAAAAGATAGAAGAATATCATGGGGTGATGGAGAATCCTGCACTTCTGATTCAGATGAGGAAGACGAGCGGTGGCGCAATAGGTTGAACGGAGTAACCACGCTACACTGCAACATGGTGACGAAATCGTTGTACTGCGTAAGGGCCCAGGATCGTGAATTGCCGAAGTATGATGGGTTGACGATGGTAGATGAATTCCTGACCAAATTTGAAATCGCAGTACCAGAGCACCAATGGTTTGATGCGATGAGATGGGCGCTACGTGCGACGTCTACACAATGGTGGGGCACACATGAAGGGACGTTCGAATATTGGCGCGCCTACAGGCACATGATGAAGATCAAATTTGGGAAGCTGAAACTACGCATAGTGGAGAAATACGATGGACGTGATGATCCATGCATGCACCTGACCAGGTGGATCAAAGCCTACGGAGAGGAACCTCAGCCAGAATGGGTGCACTTATTTTATCACACCCTGGATGTCATTCCCAGAAACTGGTATATGGAAGCGGAGCTTCAGCATGACACAGGCGAGTGGGATATCTTGCATGCAGGATTTTTGTCGACATTCTTGTTTGAAGATCAATGGATGGATCCCATGGACGAAGCGTTATAGTTGGTAAAGGCCACCATATTCAAGACACCATTAGAGCCAGAGGAAACTATGCAGCCCGACTGGTCGCGCCAGCTGAGACAGGCCCTTGAATGTTATAATGTCCAGGTAGAAGATGATGAGGACGATCCGCGAAACATCAATATTCCGGAATCAGAGGGGAGCCGGGAGGTGCGCGGACCTAAAATCAAAGATCCAGATATCACGATGCCATTGAAAACAAAACAAGTTAATATTGGAACCGAAGAAGAGTTGAAGTATGCAACACTTGGGGACTACTGGGACGATGCCACAGTGGAGAAGGTTGTCGAATTGCTTTGGGAATATCGAGATTTGTTCCCAACGAAGATCACAGAGCTAAAAGGGATCCTAGGAGACTTAGGAATGATGAAGATAACATTGAAGCCAGACACGAAACCAGTGAAGCAGCGACCCTACCGATTGAATCCAAAATATAAAGCAAAGGTCCGCGAAGAATTGGACAAGATGCTAGTAGCAAGAATCATTGAACCAGTCGAGGAGTCCAATTGGGTAAGTCCAATGGTTGTGCAGGAGAAGAAACAGAAGGGTGAGATTCGCATCTGCGTGGATCTCAGGAAGCTTAATGATGCCTACATCAATGATCCATTTCCAACACCGTTTACAGATGAGGTGCTGGAAAATGTGGGGGGGTAGGAAGCCTACTCCTTCACGGATGGGTTCTCAGGATACCACCAGATCAAGATCGCGCCAGAGGACAGGAGTAAGACAATGTTCGCTACTGAATGGGGTTGCTTTCAGTACACAGTGATGCCCTTCAGACTGAAGAATGCACCGGCAATATTTTCACGAATAGTAGTCGCGGCATTCAAAGAATTTATCCACAAGTTCTTAGAAGTCTATCTTGATGACTGGACCATGTTTGGACTAGTTAAGAAGCACGTAGCGAGCTTACGGTTGATGTTGGATACTTGCCGCTGACATCAGATTGCGCTAAACTTGAAGAAGTGTACTTTCCTTGTCCCATTTGGGAACCTACTGGGCCATGTGGTCTGTAAGCAAGGCCTGATGGTGGATCCGGCAAAGATCACCGTCATACTCAATCTGCAAGTGCCGCGAAGTGTCAAGCAATTACGTGCCACACTAAGATACATGAGCTACTATCGAAAGTTCATCAAAAGCTACGCTTAGATCACAGCTCTGATGGAACAGTTGCTAAAGAAGGACGCTACTTATTGTTTGAATGAGGAATGTAACAAAAGTTTGGAGACGCTTAAGGAAAGGATGGCATCGGCCCCTATATTGGTCTTTCCTAAATGGGACCTCTAATTTCATGTGATGTCGATGTGTCATGTATCGCACTCAGGGCGATACTTACTCAACCAGGAGTGGAGGGAATTGACCACCCGATTGTGTTCGCAAGTCGCCAGTTGTCAAAAGCTAATAAGAATTACTCCACTACTGAGCGCGAGGGATTAGTGATGGTATATGCGCTTCAAAAATTCCGCCACTATTTGCTTGGAGGTCACTTTAAGATGTATACTAATCACTCAGTGTTAAAATACCTAGTGAATAAGCTTGTGTTGGGGGGGGTCGTATCTGTATATGGTTAATGTTATTCTAGGAGTATGACTTTGAGGTTGTCGTTAAACCAGGACATCTAAATGCAGGCCCAGATCACCTGTCCCAAATTGAGACCGCGAAGAACCCACAAATCTAGAGGACGGACTTCCGGATGCTCAGCTATATGCGGTGCGCGTAGCGGATGGTCATTTTGAAGATATAATCCATTTCTTAACTACAGGGACCGTGCCACAGGGATACTCTGTTCAGCAGAAGAAGGAATTGGTGATACGCGCAACAGACTTCACCGTGATTGTAGGACACCTCTACAAAATGGGCAACGATGAGATCTTGCGTCGATATGTCCCGGAGTTCGAGCGCGAACAGGTCCTGGTCAAAGCACATGGGAGGGGGGGGTTGTTGGCAGACATTATGCGGGTCGTGCCATAGCCCAGAGGATACTTCACGTAGGATTATGGTGGCCTACTCTGCATTAAGATTCGAAAGCACACTGTCGAGCTTGCGACGTATGTCAACGGACGGGGAAACCATCGCAGAGAGATGAAATGCTGCTCCAACCACAGATGATACTACAACCCTTCGAGAAGTGGGCAATCAACTTCATAGGACCTACTGAGCCACGAGGGAAAATAGGCGTGTGTTATATCATCATAGCAACAGATTATTTGACCCAATGGGCCAAGGCACATCCAGTTAAGGATTGCACGACTGCAATAGTTGTGAAGTTTTTGTTCGAGAACGTCCTGACAAGGTTTGGATGTCCCAAAATTCTCATGAGCGATCAGGGAACACATTTTTTGAATGAAACAATCAGTGCACTCACTAAGGAATTCCAGATATATCACTAGCATAGTATGCCATACCACCCACAAGCGAATGGGACCGTTGAGGCATTCAACAAAATCTTGGAGACTACATTGACCAAGGTCTGTAATGCGCGATGAAATGACTGGGACTTGCACATCCCTGCTGTGCTCTGGGCATACTGAACCACATGCAAGAAGTTGACGGGCCAGACACCTTTTCGGTTAGTCTATGGCAAGGAGGTTGTTATGCCTATGGAATATATTGTGCCTAGTCTGCGGATAGCGGCAATCACCGGTATGGAAAACCATGGGGATTTGGAGGAAAGGCTCGCGCAGCTCGAAGAACTAGAGGAGGAACGGTTTTTGGTTGGATTCCATCAGCAAGTACAGAAAAAACGCGAAAAAACATGGCATGATCGCCATATCAAGGTGCGCACTTTCAAGGAGAATGATCTAGTATTGCTATACGACAGTAAATTCGAGAAATTCCTAGGCAAACTCTGAATGCATTGGTTGGGACCCTATGTCATCAAAGAAGTTATTGACGGGGGTGCGGTTCAACTTGCTAAACTCAACGGGGACCCCTTCCTGGGCCGAGTGAATGGCAGTTGCTTGAAACTCTATACAGGCGAGTTGGCCGCCTAACTAACCATTCAAGGGATAGTCTCAATGCTCCAGCCAGTTGAAAGAGAGCGCGAGACAGTAAAGCAGTCTGGGAGAAAGAGGCACAAGGGCCAGGATATGTGTCGATCTAGCCCATTATCACGATCATGGTCATGTGGTCAGCAGTACACTGTTGCATTGCTCCGAGCAAAGGTGACTGTTCAGGTCACTATTCAGGACAAGATGTTTGCATTATGGTGAAAGGGAGCGGGTAGCGGGAAATTAAGAGAAGGAGTACGAGCCAGATATGGCACGAGCTGCCACAGAATTTCCACGGGGACGCTGGAACAGGTGGGAATCAGGGAATTTGAAATTTGAATCGCTTATAAATCACTGAGGGGCATCCATCGGGCGAACTACACTTCCACAAAATGTATGCTAAGTATTGATATGGAGCTATTTATTATCTCTGCACAAGGAGTAAGCCCGAGGGTGGTGATATGGTCGATGGAGTAGCAGGACTATCTAAGGAGCATGGTGTTGACAGCCGCTGGCGTTCCACAGCCTACAGCCTCAAGAGTAGAGGATGTATCGGAAAAAGGGAGACACAAAGCAGAAGTGGTCCGGATATCATTGCCTCTCCCGTGGGCCAGTCGGCGAACTACAACAATTCAGTGAAAGAATGGAAAAACGGAGACCACGGGTGGAAATGAAGTTACTAAGGCATCTCTGAAAGACCTTAAGAAGTCGGATCTCACAGACAACAGCAACGGTCTTGCAAAATTGCAACACAAGCTGTAGTAGACAGGGCAAAGCGCAGATACAAAAGTTGGAAGTGGCTGCAATGGTATAAGGAGGTCCCGTACGCAGCTTCCCCGCTCGAGCTAAAATCCTACGAGAGGGTGTTCTGTGTTAACTGAGCAGAGCAGAATGAGCATCATTGGTCGCAAGAAGTGGTCACAACACTGAAGCAGGAGCTGAACGAAGCATTGTAGGAGACAACGAAGAAGCAATATGACGCCGAGCGTCACTCAAAGGGAGGTGAACCTCGAAAGCCATGACAGCGCATCTAGCCGCACTGACGAGTGATTGGGGATGAGTCACGACGATTGTGTTGGGGGACTGTTGGGTAGCGGAGGTCCCGCGTAACAGTTTTGGGTCTGATAGCCTAGAAATTAGGATAAAAATATTGTAAACCTCCGAAATATGTGGAGCGCGAAATGTAAAATACTGAGTCAAAGGGTTGTCTACCCGAAAAATAATATAAAATAATAAGAAGTAAGTCGGTTTGCGGACCGTAGATAGGTATAAATAGAGCGTGGCTCTATGAGGGAAAGGCAGTTATTTTTGGGCATGATCTTGGAGCTAAAGTGTAATGGGTTGTTAGAAGTAGTCTGAAAGTGTCTATAAGTCTGAGTCGAGGGTTTGGGTAGAGGATAGAGGCTCTACAACTGTGTGCACAGAGGCCTGGAAGAGTCTACAACTGTGTGCGTGGACGCCTGCAGCTGAGTGAGCATGGCGGATCTGGATGTACTGGTGATAAGTGGAATTAAAAGATAAGTTTCTTCTGAGAATTTTGTGTGAACTCTAAATTATCGTGAATATGGCATTTTTTATGATTAATAAGACTATTTTGGTCTATGCACATACAATTTCTTATTGAGCACTTGTGAATCTAGGTTTAATCGTAATACGTGAACTGCATAAATATGATAAATGTTTGCTTAAAGACCAACCTAAAATATATCTAATTTGCAATAGTTCATCCAATAGATTAGATCTGTGGATTGCGCGCTAATAGACAGTAAGAGGTGTTCTGGATTTGTGCGAATATAGTGCAATGCGAAGCTGCAGAACAAGACGCGAAACCTCCAAACCACAACTAGACATCCCAAGGGTTTGGAAACCTGGTTCCAGCACCCTGCCCTGCTACCTTGGGTGAGACCTCAATCCACGCTTCAGGCTTTTGCCGAAAGGGCCGGTAGCTGTAGGATTTGCTTGGCTAAATAATTCTTCTGAACCTAGGTCAGACCCATAGAATCCAACACATAGCATTCAACTCCTCCTTCATCCATTATTTCTGCGTGTAACTCAAATAAGTATATAAATCCTTAATGCCTCAAGATCTATGTGTTAAGTGTATAAGTATTGAAGCCTTACGCTTTATGTGATGGGTTTCTCCTTCTCTTTGTCCTCTCTCATCTGCCCTGCAAAATATTATTAAGCTGTAAGCCCTTGAAATACTCGACCTCTAATATTTTTATGCATATTTCTGAGATCTGAACATGTGAAGAAGTACTAGAAATCCATGTCTTATATCATTGGATAAATGAACCAACCCATTTCCTATATATATATATATATATATATATATATATATAGATATAACACAGAAGTGATGTCTCCAGTAAATCATTTGAGACACACAAATCTAGATGTGCCTAGGCACTGGTCTTGTAAGAAATCCAAGGTTATCTCTGCGAGCTACAACACTTGTGATGAAAATTTAACATTGATGATTTGTATTAATTGGCTCATATCGATATCTGGATACCGAAAACATTGGCAATATATTTTTATAAATTTGCATTCAAAAGTTGTTGAAATATCACTTCAAAGTATACCCTTCTAAGAGATGTAAATATATTTATTTGATGTTGAAGGGCAAAGTTTAATATTTTTAAATTTATTGATGCTTCAAAATTCTAAATTTTAAAGAAATTCTACACTTCACACTTAAAAACATAAAATTTAAACTTGTGACACTTAACTTATGTGAGTTAATATCCCTCTATTTTGATAAAAATTAACTATGAAATCGTGTACCCTTCTAAGAGATGTACATAGATTCATTTGACTTTGAAGAGCAAAGTTTAATATTTTTAAATTTATTAATGCTTCAATATTTTAAATTTTAAAGAAATTCTATACTTCACACTTAAAACTTGTGACACTTAAAATCTGTGAGTTAATATCCCTCTATTGTGATAAAAAATAACTATGAAATCATCGAAGTGAACCTGGACAATTACTCCATTCAAGTCATAGTTATAGAATGGTATTCATATTGGCTAAGCCAAAAAAAAATTGTTTTTATAGAGAAATTATATTACAAAAGTTGATATTCTCATTTTCCTATCACACAAATATAAAATTGAAAACCCATTACCTGTTATAGAGGTACAGGGTTGAGATGGTGGGGAGATGGTGACAAAATGCCTAAGCCAATGAAAGGAAGGCATGCAGAGCTCACTAGTGGAGAGAGAAAGAGTGCAAGATGAAATAAAATTTAACCGGTCAAGAACTCAAATTTTAGTGGAAATAAGAGATGGAGTCCAATTTTAATTCAATTTACTATTGAAAATTGAATCCTCATATTTGTTATTTAACATGAATATGTATAGAAATCATCTATCTTTCTTTCAAGAATGAAGACTGGTACCTGATACTTTTGAGCCAACTATTTTTTATGGTTTCATATAATATATGAAGCAAAGACGATTTCTTTCCTTGTAACATGAAAAGTGATGGTAGAAGAGAAAGTACAAAAAATAGATATAATTAATCTTTCTTCGAATGAGTAGTTGTGTGAAACATCACTTCTCAAAATACTATGCCAGACCCTTTTGGGAATGACATCACTTCTGAAAATACAATGCCAGAACCTTTTGGGAATGAATTTTTGTTGAGTACATCATTCTCTTTGTCGCTCCCCTTCCTTGGAAAGGGGTCACAGATGGTTGGTCAGGGAAGCAGGCAGGCGCATCTGGGAATATCTATTTTTGTGGAAAAGGCTATGTCAAACAACTTTATTGAAGTGGTTAGTCTAATCTGATTTCCTGAAATCAATCGTTCTCTCACGATCCCATATTTTACATACAGGCAATTTTACACAATACAACTTGCAACATTTCAACTGCTTTGCATCAGGTAAAAGTTCTTAATTTTTAACTCTGTGGGATGTTGAAGCTGATCAAGGTGTCTCAATTTAATTTACTTATGTTATTTATTTTGTAGAACATTGGTTATGTAGAAAAAAATTATATTCAAAAAATTATATGATGTTACAGGATAACAAGAGTGACATGAGTGTTGTAAAAGCCCTAGTGAAAATTCCATGTAATAAAAGTTAATGAGGGAGAAATAATAACCATGGTTGATGGGACACGTATTCCAAACTGATTGTTGGGAAAGACATCCTAGTGTGGGTGTTCATTTGATTAGTAATGGCTAAGGAAATTGGCAAAGGCAATGACTAAGGCTTTGGAAAGGAAAAATGGCATTTTGGGACATTTATTTATGAAATTAATGGAAATTAGGAAAAATGGAGGTGAAAGGTCATAGGTTTCATGTGAGGAGGAAAATTAAGGAAAGTAATGGAAAATGAAGAAAATAGAGGCCTCATTCATAAAAACGTTTGTGAGGATTAGTACACATACTTTGGTCAGATCAATTTTGGAGCTCTCTCATTACTCTCTCTCTCTCTCTCTCTCATACTCTTGGATACTTAGAGTTTTCTTAGAGCACTCTTGGAGGGTGTGGCACACTTGTATTTTTGGAGCAAAAAGGCAAAGGAAGAGGAGGAAAGTGGAAGAGGAAATCGGGATCAGTAGCTACAATAATGTTTTCTTGCAGGTACTGAGTTGCATGTACATTTTCCTCACTAGTTTTTTCATGAATGGCATATGCATGTGGATTATTGGTCATGATCTGTCACCAGAATGGAGGATTTCCTAGATTAATAATGGATTTCCTAGCCTTTCCATCTCTTATATAGTCATGGATATTGTGGATTTATTTCCTTGTTTTTTTGTTGGTTCTCATGTTTCCTTAGCTTGGATTGAGCTACTATCCATGGAAGTCCTAGTTGGACAAATGCTATGGAAGCCCTATAATAGCTTGAGTTGGGTTATGAGTCCTAGAACCCTTGGTTGGACAAATTCTCTGGAAGCCCTTGGTGGGTTAGGCTACTAGTCCTGCAAGGCCTTGCTGAACAAATGGTTTGGAGCCCTGGAAGGCTTGGATAGAGACCAATCTAATGATGGTTTTGTGATGTCCGATTGTGAGGTGGAATCACTATTTGATTGGTTGAGATGGTTGGCCTCTAGATTCCCTGAATGGTTTTTGGATTGGTGTGTTCTATGAGATCCCACATTGTTGGGGTGAATGGTTGAAGAGATATTTGGCTCATTCATTCTACAGTTGGGTGGAATGTGGAAGTCCAATCCTGGGTTTGGATTTTTCATCATCAATATGAGGTTACTTTTCCTTGTATTTCTATGAGTATTATACTGGTTTATATGAGGGTCATATGCTTTTTATTTCCTTGGTATTGTTGTTTCTATTATGCTAGTTATTTATATGTTTGATGATAGTATCTATATATGGCACTCATCATGTTTTTATTGGTAAATGAATGAACAATGTATCTATGACTTAATGGATAAAATGGAAGTTATGGTGTTGAGGCATCAATGCTTCTCAACGACTCTCAACTAAGTATGAGACCCCTATGCTCAGATATGTAGTTACACCTATAGATTACATATCCATGATATGTTTGACAAAATTCATGTCATGGCTAGTAGGGATCTAGCCAAGGTATTCTTGAAGTAGTTGTAATTGTACTGTCATTTCCCTGTTATCTTATGATTCTCAAGGTGTCATTCAATTATGGGCAGTGGCCTGGGCTCTGGGCCTGAAAAAGTAGCTCAAATCTCGGGGATGTTGGAACAACACTGAGAAAAATATTCCTTGGACACTGGCATGCCTTGTCATGAGAGCATCAAGGGGCTCCTCGGTGCTAGTAGGCCTATAGCATGGGAGCATACGGGGGTCAAGTGGTCCAAATTCTTAGTGGGACATAGGGGATGGTTGGCAGAAAGGTTGGAATGGTTCATGAGAGTCCTAATACTGATGGTGAAGGTCTTTATGGTGTGTTTTCATTAGTTCCACTTCCTTTATGTAACTTAGGAGGTTGAATCATATGATAGTGGCCTCTCGTCGCATGTTTATCCCAATTGGTCGGTTACTTGGGTAGATGTGGGAGGAGGGTGTTACAGAGTGGTATAAGAGAATGGTTCACCCCTCAGACTGGATGGGATATGTGTGTTGTTAATGAATTCTTTTCGGTTGCATGTGTGTCTCTTATGCTTGTATTCCATGTGTTTGTCGCATTTACATGATGTTGATCATGGTTGTAGTGATGTCGACAGGTGAAAGTTGATGGCGTTGTTGTGGTATGCATCGTCATGAGTGTATGACTAGTTACATGTTGTTATGTGTCTCTTACATGTATCATTCGTGTATGCTTGGTTACATTCTTTTAGGCTTGGTTACATTCTTGTATGCTCGGTTACATGTATGATTATTATAATCTTGGTTACACATATTGTACGTTTGTGCTTGATTATATGTGTTATGCGCATGAGTGGTGGATTACACATTTCTTATGCATGGAAATGGTTGCATGTGGTCAAGTGTGTAGTAAAGAGTAGGATGGTAGTAAATCTATTGGTCAACTGCAATTCCTTATGGTAGGTCAATGGTAAATTGGTCGAGTGCCCCACCTAGCCCATTCCTGACCTACTTCTAGTAACACCCGCTGTTTGTAAACGCATTAGTGTCATTCCTTAATGGATTTATATCCAGAATCAATACCTTCAATAAATCTATTGAGGGACTATTATGGCGTATCATCCCAGCTATCAAGGTTATCTACTCCAGCTATCCATTTACTAAATAGATATTTCCCAGCTCGAGTATTTTATCTCGCTCTATTATTGACTATCTATCACATGTATCTATGGCAGAAATGACTATCTACCAGATGGGATACAAGAGTAGGCTTTAGTTTAGGTCTTTTCTGATTCATTAACCTTCTTGTCTCTTTCTGGTACCCACACCCTGCATGATGTTCTGCTGGTGAGAGAGAGTTTGTGATGTAATGGCGGTTGTCATGCATAAGGTCATGGTATGCTTTATTTATAAGGTCATGCATTGATGAATGTACCCTAGCTAGAATGATGGTTTCATGGTTATATGCTTATGTGTTATGTTTTATATGTTGTCATGATTATGTTATACATGTATCATGCTGATTTGTTGTTCTTGAAAACAAGGTATCCTCCTTAAGCTATAATAAGGTATCCTCCTTAAGGTATGGGTGTCATATCATTATGATATTATGTTTGTTATGTTTTCATGTTGGTTTGCTTCTCAGCAAGTTGATCATTGAAAATACTATAACAATATAATTTATAAATCTCCATCAACAATATGTTTTGCTTACAACAATCTTGTGGTTATAGGTGTTGTTGAACATTGAAGATGATGTTTGCCCAAGGGCGAGGGTTCTCTAACAACCCTGGTCAAAATTCCATGTAATAAAAGTTAATAAAGGAAAAATAATAACCATGGTTGATGGGACACATATTCCAAGCTAAATTTTAGGCAAGACATCCTAGTGTGGGTGTTCATTTGGTTAGTAATGTCTAAGGAAATTGGCAAAGGGAATGGCTAAGTCTTTGGAAAGGAAAAATGACATTTTCGCACATTTATTTATGAAAATAATGGAAATTAGGAGAAAAGGGAGGTGAAAGGTCAAAGGTTGCATGTGAGGAGGAAAATGAAGGAAAATAATGGAAAATTAAGAAAATAGAGGCCTCATTCATAGAAAGGATTCTAAGGATCAGTGCACAAACTTTTGTCAGATCATTTTTGGAGCTCTCTCATTATTCTCTCTCTGTCATACTCTTGGATAGTTAGAGTTTTCTTGGAGCACTCTTGGAGGGTGTGGCACACTTATATTTTTGGAGAAAGAGGGCAAAGGAAGAGAAAGAAATTGCAAGAGGACATCGAGATCAGTAGCTATAGCAGGTTTTTCTTGCAAGTACTGAGTTTCATGTATGTTTTCCTCACTAGTTTTGGCATGCATGGCATATGCATGTTTGAATTATTGGTCATGATCCATCACTAACATGGAGGATTGCCTGGATTGACAGTGGATTGCCTAGCCATTCCATTTCCTATATTGCCATGGAGATTGTGGATTTATTTCCTTGCTTTTCTTTGGTTGGTTCTCATGTTTCCTTAGCTTGGGTTGAGTTACTAGTCCTGGAAGCCTTGGTTGGACAAATGCTCTGGAAGCCCTGTAACAACTTGGGTTGAGTTACTAGTCTTAGAAGCCTTGATTGGACAAACGCTCTGGAATCCCTTGGTGGGTTGAGTTACTTGTCCTGGAAGCCCTAGTTGGAAAAACGCTCTGGAAGCCCAGAGTAAGTGTGGGTTGAGTTACTATTCCTCAAAACATTCGTTGGAGAAATGCTTTGGAGATCTTAAATCAATATAAATGTATTACAGACTCATGTGCAAGAATGCCTATATTACTTAGTGCAACGGATTGAAAAGATTGTGAATAATATAGACAATGAGCAGTTAGAAAACATAAAATTCACACACATTAACACATCAAAGTAATCAAGGAGTTCGCCAGACTTCCTGGCTACGTCTCCTGGTCCAGCTTTCAGTGTTGACCTCTATATTATGTCTTCAAGAGCATATTATTACAAGTGTGAGCTCAAACCGAGTCTCAACACAACAGTGACAAAAAATAGGGATTTACTTAAAATCCTCAAGTCTACAAGAGTACACAGACTCTCCCTCTTGCTCTTTGTCTTCTACTTTCTCTCTGTCTTAGCAACTGCCCCCTATCTCTGCCATTGAATGGCTTTTAAGACTATCGGCGCTTGTCTGTTCGTCTCCCCTTTCGGGCTCTCTGGCTCCCGTCTGCTGTCCCTTCCTCTCCTTCTGGAGTGTTTAACAGTCATTACTAAATTGCCGAAGGCATGGTGGCCATCTGTTCGTAACGGAAAGGACCACTAGCGCGGGTGAAATCCCAAAAAGTCATTTCTCTGTTTACATAGATAAATTCACAGAAAACACTGAAAAATCTATAAAAACACTTTCTAACGAACTTCAGATAACATTGAATCCACCCTATAATCCTATCAGGTCTGCCTTTGATCGCTATCGCAAGCCCAACGTTGATCTACGTGATCTCCGATCCAACGGTTGATATCCATTTCGGGTGGCTTATACACATGGAGATTACCTGCTCGAAAAGGCAATTTTCTCTCTCCTGTGTCAAGCCACGTGTTGGCCAGTGTATGGGATTGGGCAGAGCCCATACAATACCACTTACCGCTTGAGGCCCACCCAAAATCCTGCTTATTACAGAACAAATAATATAACGCCGGATCTATAATTCCTTTTGGGTCTGACTTTATCGCTTCAGAGCATTTTCTTTTATATTTCAGTTTTTATATGGAAATGTACTAATACACAGAAAAGCTCGACAAATCCCTTTATATTGGAACTCAAAACTTATAGAGCCATGTTTATAAAACCCATCGGGTCCAGCTATCGCAAGTCGCATATTGTATCGGCCCCGCTCCTTTGTCTCGCTATGATGCAATATTGCGATGTGATATATCACAATCCCATATCGCATGGTCTTCGAGCCTTTGGTAAGTCTTCCCATGTGTTTTAGCAATGCGATAATGCGAGTTAGTCTGGGTTGTTGATCTGCATGCTCAATAAACGAACCTTGTTAAATCGCGCTGATTGCTATCGCGATTTCCATAGGATGCCTCCGATGTACTCTGTTGACTTCTCCCGATTGTGATATGCTGATTTGATCTAGACCATTGATCGGTCTGATCTGACGATTCCTATGCAGCATTACTTCGGCCTTCGCTTAACTCTATTTGCTGCCATTCTTTCACTGTTTTCACTTCTGATAGTTAAGATATATGAAGACTTAGAGGTTTTAGGATCCATTTTGGATCACGCCTTCCCACTAAAAAGCTTTTGGACCACCAAAAGTTGGTTTTTAGGCATCGATCAAGTGAGGATATAGCTCCCTTACTTATTTAACTTATATCCACCGTGCTTTTCTTGGATTTGAACCTTTGAGCCCTATTCTCAGGTACTCGACATCCCCTCCACACATAGTTCTCACCTTCTTATCCAGAACTATATCTTCCTATAACTCATTAAGATATTCAGGCAACAGATCCTCAATACAAGGCAACTGACTTTGCTCTTCAGGATATTAAATCAATGAAGGTTCATACAATCTCAAGTTTTCTGCATTAACGACTGAATAGATCTACATATAAGCTAGAAAATAAAGGCGAAAAGCATTGTCACCAATTTTATCAAGTATCTTGAAAGATCCATACCTTATTGGTTTTAACTTCTTACCTTCACCTTGCATTTTGTCTTTGCTAATGTACAACCAGACTTGATCACCAACTTGGAAACTATGCTCAACCCGATGCTTGTCATGTCTTGCATTATAATTGGCTTGACTTCTTTCCAGTTCTTCCTGTACTGCCTGGTGAATTTCTTGGATTTGTTCAATGAACATGGTTTCTTTGTCCACAGCACTATGTCCATCAACTGCTATGTATTTACCAAAGACAACCCGATGCTTGTCATGTCTTGCCTTATAATTGGCTTGACTTCTTTCCAGTTGTTCCTATACTGCCTGGTGAATTTCTTGGATTTGTTCAATGAACATGGTTGCTTTATCCACAACACTATGTCCATCAACTGCTATGTATTTATCAAAGACAAAATCCAAGGGAGACTTTGGCACAGTTGTAAGCATGCTACACATAACACAAATGCTCATCCCAAAGCTTAGGATGCTTGCTGCAATAGCCTCTAAGAAACTAGATCACTGTCTTATTGACCACCTTTGTTTGACCATCTGTTTGTGGATGAAATTTTGTGCTCTTCTTCAACTTGGTGTCCATCAACTCCCATAAACTTGACCAAAACTTCCCAACAAATCAAGAATCTCGATCAGATACAATAAAAAAGGGTAAACCAAAATGAACCCATACATTCTGAAAGAACAACTTTGTTGTTTGTTCAACTGTAACCTGCTTGTTACAAGGTATCAAAATACACATTTTACTTAACCTATCCACAACAACATACAAATAATAATGACCTTTTCTAGATTTCAGAAATCCCCCAACTATGTCCATGGAAACACTTTCCCAAGGACGCGAAGGAATTGGAAATGGGGTGTACAAGCCTAATTTTCTATTACTGGGCTTGCTTGTAGCACACATAGTACACCCTTTGATATATCTAGAAATTGTCTCAAGCATTCTTGGCCAATAACACAACCTTTGCAATTGTGCAACTATTTTACTTACACCTAAATGACCTGATATAAGAGAAGTATGTGCTTCTCGAATTATGTTAACTCTTTTAGTTTGTGCAATGCATAACTTTTCCAAATGATATAGGAGTTGGTCCTTTACATAATAATCGAACTCTTCTACTTGTTTTCCATGACTTAAAGTTGCATATACATCTTTAAAATCTACATCTTGAGCATATTGTTCAATGTAACTTTCATGCATTACTGAGTTATACTTAAGTATACTAGATGCATTTATGATTGGTCTTGATAACATGTTTAAAACATTATTGTGTATGCCCTTCTTATATCTGATGACAAGATGAAATTGTTGTAGAAAACCCATCCACCTATAATGTATTGATTGCTGCAATTTAGTTTGTGAGTGCAAATATTGAAGTGGTTGATGATCTGTATGTATGCTTGTTTCCTTATCCATTAGGTAATGTTTCCACTTTTTCACACTTTGTACTAATGCACACAATTCTTTATCATATGTGGGATAATTAACTAATGCAGAAGTAAATATCTCATAATGATAACATATGGGTTTACTGTGTTGCATCAACACTGCTCCCATGGCATAGTCACTGGCATCTGTCTCAATCTCAAATGGATGTTGAAGATCTGGCAGTGCTAGTACTGGTGATGTACTAATTTTATCTTTTAAGGTGTTGAAGGCTTTTTTTTGTTTGCCTCCCCACTTAAACACCTGTTTCAATCCTATTAAAGCATGTAATGGAGCTAAAATCAATGAGAAGTTAGCAATAAACTTTCTCCAGTATTGTGCTGCCCCTAGGAAATTTCTAAGCTCTGTAGTAGATTTGGGTTTAGGCGAGTTCACAATGAATTCAACCTTATATGGATCTATCTTCAATTCACCACCCCCTACAATATGACCCAAATAATTTAAAGATGTTTTGCCAAATTCACATTATGACAATTTTACATAGAGATTTTCTCTTTTCAAAACATCTAAAGTCTGCTTTACATGCTTTATATGGTTTTCCCATGTCTTACTAAAAATAAGAATGTCATCTAAATAAACAATTAAAAAATCATCATTAAAAGGCCTGAGTACATCATTCATAACTCTCATAAACATAACAGGAGCATTAGTTAAGCCAAAAGGCATAACCAACCATTCATATAGTCCTTGCTTTGTTTTGAAAGTAGTCTTCCATGCATCCTGTTCTGCAACTCTGACCTGATGATAGCCACTCCGCAAGTCTAACTTAGAAAAGTAAACTGCTTCTTTCAATTGATCTAATAGATCATCAATACGAGGAAGAGGATAACAATTCTTGATCGTTCTTTTATTCAGTGCTCTATAATCAATGCACATTCTCCATGATCCATCTGTCTTTCTTCACCAGCACGATTGGATATCCACATGGTGATGTGCTTGGTCGTATAAACCCTTTTTCGAGCAACTCCTGTACCTGCTTCTTTATTTTTGCATTCTCTAAAGCTAACAACCCGTACATTCCAATGTTAGGTAATGGAGCATCTTGCTGCAAAATTAATATCATGTACTATTTCCCTTTTGGGTGGCAGACCTTTTGGTTCTTGAAATAGAACATCATACTCTAAAACAAATTTAACTAAATCAGCTTTTTGTTTAGAATCATAGCCTTCAAATGCATTGGATTTTTCAGGATCCTTTTCCTTTACAACCATTAGTAAAAAATGCTTACTTGAATTCACAATTCTTTTTATTTGTCCTGCGTTTATGAGAGAATATTTATTTTTGAGTTTATGAGCTCTTACAATATATTCTATTCCATCTTTAGTGAGTTGATACTTATTTTCATCTCTATAGAAAATAGCTTTCCTATCATACAAGTATGGAATTCCCAAAACAATACCACATATATCCAATGGAACTATATCTAACTCAACCTCGTCTACAAACGTTGATCCAATAGCAAACCTAAGTTTACATTGTCTCATTAATTGTAGCTTTGTTTTATCACACACCCAACCTAATGGATATGGCTTCTCATGAGGTTTTGTTTGTAATCCCAACTTCTTTACAATTGTTTCAGAAATCAAATTTACTTGTGATCCACTATCAAACAAAGTATCAATCTTATTATGCTTGGAAATTACTCTAATACAAAAAATCTCATTTCTTTCTCTCTCATTACTTTCATTATTAATAGATTGTGCATAATTACTTGTGGATGCTTTAGAATCTTTACCTTTAATACCTGTGGCTGTAACTGTTGTTTCATCGCCTGAATCTGATCCCAAGTCCTGTTGAACAGCTGCAACATTCTTTCTCTCCTTACCACTGAACTTCTTGGGTTTCAGTTCTGGATGCAAAGACCAGCAGTGTGCCTCATCGTGTCCTTCTTTCTTGCAATGAGTGCATGAAGGTTTATCCTTCTTTACAGTGTTTGCTTTCCTCTCCTTCCATTTCAGTTTCTTCTTTTCCTTGTTCTTGCTTACAAAATATTTAGATGTTCCCTAAACCTTTGGGTTTACATTCTTACCTCTAGCTTCTATATGTGTTGCTTGAACTGATATAGCATCTAAGATAGTGGGAATAAACATGAGTATAGTATGCTTTAAATAACCATGCAGACCACCTATATACTTCAATAAAGTCTCAGGTGAGTCCAAGGATATACCTAGAGTTAAAGCTCTTTTCCTGAATTCCTGAGTATAACTTTGTACACTCTGACCCTTCAACTGGCGAAGAGTTTTCCAACTCATCATTGCTTGGTGCATGTAAGCTAGAGGATAGAATTGCTTTTTGATAGCAGAAACAAAGTCATTCCAGGTAGAAAGGATTTTACCATGTTTTTTCAGATCAGCTTGTGTCTTTCCTTCCCACCATACTAGTGCAGTTCCTCCAAGTCGAAGGCTAGCCAGCTGAATCTTTCTCCTTTAAATCAATGTTTTGCACCCTGCAATATACATCAATTGGTCTTATCCAATTATCTAGCTTCTCTACATTTAGTTCTCCATCATAAATTGGCAAATCAAACTTCACATCTAATTTAATCAAAGAAGTTTTCTTCTTTTTCTTTTCAGGGCTAGTTTTATGCGAAGAAGATGATGAGGATGATGAAGGTGATGATGGAGGAGTTGGTGGAGGAGGAATTTCTCCTTTTCCTTTGCCTTCTGGAGAGGAAACTAGAAAAGGTTTCTCTACTCCTTTTTCTGGTTTAGGTGTTGAGGGGCTTTCACCTCGACCCTTCTTAAATTCCAGATACATCTCTTCCACCATGGCTTGGAGTGCCTTAAAACCTTCCATAAATTGAGATTCTGATCCCAATGGGGCTTCTTCTGCCACTCTCCTTTGAGGATAGACTCTTCCAATCTTTGGATTAGCCTCAACAAGTTCTCCTTCTCCTAGTCTAAGCTTTAATCTAGTTAGCATTCAAAATCCAGCACGAGTTTTTCTAACCTTAACAAAACCTAAAGCTCTGATACCACTTGATCTGAAAATGAGATATTACATCAATATAAAGTACAGACTCATGTGCAAGAATGTATATATTACTTAGTGCAATGAATCGAAAAGATTGTGAATAATATAGACAATGAGCAGTTAGAAAACATAATAGTCACACACATTAACACATCAAAGTAATCAAGGAGTTCACCAAACTTCCTAGCTATGTCTCCTGGTCCAGCTTTCAGTGTTGACCTCTATATTATGTCTTCAAGAGAAGATTATTACAAGTGTGAGCTCAAACCAAGTCTCAACGCAACAGTGACAAAACAACATGGATTTACTTGAAATCCTCAAGTCTACAAGAGTACACAGAGTCTCCTTCTTGCTCTTTGTCTCAGCAACTACCCCCTGTCTCTACCATTGAATGGATTTTAAGCCTATCGGTGCTTGTCTATTCGTCTCCCCTTTTGGGCTCTCTGGCTCTCGACCGTTGTCCCTTCCTCTCCTTCTGGAACATTTAACAATCATTGCTAAACTCTCCAAGGCATGGTGGCCACCTGTTCGTAACGGAAAGGACCACTGGTGCAGGTGAAATCCCAAAAAGTCGTTTCTCTGTTTACACAGAGAAATACACAAAAAACACTAAAAAAATTGTAAAAACACTTTTTATCTGACTTCAAATAACATTGAATCCACCCTATAATCTTATTTGGTCTGCCTTTGATCGCTATCACAAGCCCACTGTTGATCTGCATGATCTCCGACCCAACGATTGATATCCATTTCAGGTGGCTTATGCACATGGAGATTACCAGCCCGAAAAGAGGGTTTTCTCTCTCCTGCACGAAGCCACGTGTCGGCCAGTGTATGGGATCGGGCAGAGCCCATCCAACACCACTTACCACCTGAGGCCCGCCCAAAATCCTGCTTATTATGGAACTCAAATAATATAAAGCCGTGTCTATAATTCCTTTCGGGTCCGGCTTTATTGCTTCGGGGCATTTTCTTTTGTATTTCAGTTTTTATACAGAAATGCACTAATACACAGAAAAGCCCGACAAATCCCTTTATATCGGAACTCAAAACTTATAGAGCCGCGTTTATAAAACTCGTTGGGTCTAGCTATCACAAGTCGCATATTGTATCGGCCCCACTCCTTTGTATCGTTACGATGCAATATGCGATGTGATATATCGCAATTTCATATCACATGGTCTTCGGGCCTTTGGTAAGTCTTCCCTTGTGTTTTAGCGATGCAATATTGTGAGTTAATCTAGGTCATTGATCTATGCGCATGATCAACAGTCCTCGTTAAATCGCGTTGATCACTATCGCGATTTCCATAGGGATGCTTCTGATGTACTCCGCTGACTTCTCCCGATTGCGATATCCCGATTTTATCTGGATCGTTGATCGGTCCACTCCGATGGCTCCTATGCAGTGTTCCTGCCACCTTTGCTTAGCTCTGTTTTCTACCATTCTTTCACTGTTTTCCCTTCTGATAGTGTTTCCGATAGTTAAGATTTATGAAGACTTAGAGGTTTTAGGATCCATTTTGGATCATTGTAGTAGTGTTAGAGTTTAAGAAGTCAACATCGTGGAAAATCTGGTCATGATAGTTAAATAAAACATATATAATGTTGTGTGCCTATGTGTTGTATGGAATTCTATGAAGCATACAAATGTGCAGGATGGATTGAAAAAAACATTTTTCTTTAGGAGATATAAGTGGACATAGTTGAATTGAATGGGTGGGGATAGTGTTGTAATTCTAAAAAATGGAATGAAGGGCATATAATTATATGAAATTCACCTTTATTTTGAATGTACATTTATATATTATGGTTCCCAAACAGTAAAATTATTCAAGTTTTCGTGTGTATGTGCCAATATAACTTGTGTGCCTGTGTGATCATTTCTGACTATTTGTGTATTCCTAGTGGATTCACACATGGTGCATAATTGGATTAAGATACATAAATCATTAACTTTCTGCTGAGGTGTACTAAATTATGCCGGTGAGACAACACTCAATTTCTGCGGGGACACAACAAAATTTTTCTCCTAGATATGCAAAGAGGTTGATTAAAGCAAGGTCGAATACCAAGCGAAATATACATGTTGTTCAGGGTTACCAAAGTTATGCGACTCAAGTATGTTCTAAAGGGCATTTATATCGTTTTGAGGGACATTGTAAATGTTTAAGATAAATATTTACTTGCTATAACAAGGCATATTAATGTATGTGGAAATGAACATCAGTTTTTAGTTTTTAAAAATTACGTCCATGGGTGTTGTCTAGGTAAATCCTCTCTGCAGAGAGAGACAACCCCTTTAGCCCAATAAGTGTGACTAGAAACCTTCGTGAAAATATACTAGACACTTTCCTAAGTTACAATTGAAAAGAGAGATGAAGAATATGGCATACCTCGTTCTGATGCTATCTTGATCTCCTTTGTTAAAGACCTTGAATCACTTGAGTCACAAGCTTGTTCCTGTTGCTCACAACATTTATGCACCTGTACAAGAGATTAAGACACAGCAAGGCATGAAAATACAAATAACATATTTAAAAGTGACCTACTTAACTGATCAAGGAATGTTAAGATAGAGGATACATGAGCATACACATCGATGGAAAATGAACCAATGGTTGTATATTAATAGAAAATAAGGGGAAGCATACAACCAAGCCTTGATGTTGATAGGGTCTCCTTGAATGAATATCCAAGTCCAAGCTAAGCTCTCCAAGCACTCCTTCTCCAAGCCAAATGAGTAGTATATAGGCACAATCTTAGCATAAGGGTACAAATAGACATAGACCAACCATTTGGGAATGGGAGACGATGAAGATATAGGCTCGGAAAGCGAGTTAGGATCTCTCTGAAGATAGGAGTAGGCCCTCATATTTATGAGGTAGCTCATATGGATAATACTGAGAGGCCAAGTTGGGAGAAATCAACCTCATCTACGCTGAACAACCTTCAGCTCGCCGCTCTAGAAGCTTCTAGATCACGAAGCTTCCCATCCTCTTTGGGAGAATTGCCTTTTTGGGATCATCGCAGGTATACAAGTAAACATTGTGATGCCATCATGGGTCAAGTATAATACAACAGGAGACCATCGTGGTTTTTAATCTCATAAGAGCAATGATTCTAAAATTATGGTTTGAGATATTTTCTTCAGGGCAAGCTCAAGGTATTTTCCAATCAATGTCTTAGGGAGGATCTGAGTTGCACATATAAATGACTACACTACATAATGGTCATGTTTCGGGTACTTCGGGGTATGTCACAGGGAAGTGCAGGAGGTGTGAAAAAATAATATGTAACAGATGCCCCCTAAAGCATGAAGGCAGAATGGGGAGTGATGGATGAGATGCTTTACGAGCTTTTTGCACGGACAAGGACAAACATTGTCAGGAGACCTAAAAATCAAGGACAATATACATATACATATCTAATATCAAAACATGAATCCACGGTATGGACGTAACCCTCTAGATGATAAGGAATATATGAAAGGATCCATGGTATGGGCACAGCCATCCAAATGAGAAGGATCATCTGTAAATCTAAGATCCGAGGTATGGACACAACCATCAGATATAGAAGAATCATCATAAATGTATAGTCCCACAGTATGGTAACAACCATTCATATAGTAGAAACATATGTACAATCATGAATAACACATAACTCCACGTAGCCTGAGTCATATCAAACAAGACTCAAGGTCTTCCGCTCTTTCCCAACCTGATCAAAGTACGAATTCTAACATGCGAATGAATGTGTCAAAGTTGAACATGCTAGAAAACCGCTTGATTACCAGCCAATGATGTGGACCGTTAACAAGCACGGGAGAAACCACCAATAATGGTAATGGCTCTCAAGGTATGACAACACAATTCGTGACTGTGATAATGGAGTTGAAGTCAAACTCTTGTGGAATCATCTGATCGAAGGCCAATGATGAAAACCTATCATCGGATTCGAAGATCTTGCCATTAAGGCATGCAGGCTTTAAGGTACTAAAAGGGAGATTCTAAATCATCTTCCTGGATAATGAGTTGGAGTCGACAGGAAGTGATCCGTCGAAGGAGGTCCGTGATAAATACCTCATCATCGGCACAAAATGAGGAATAAATTGGAATAAAAGGAACAAGATCCAAGACTGTAACAATGGGTCAGACAATGCGTAGGTAAATAACTGCAGATAGGACTTCTCTTGAACATTGGCAACATGACTCCAGAGTGTGACATCATTTGACTCAACATAGGAGTAAAGGTCATGATGACAACCGGAGTAGTTAGATGAGAGGCAAAAATGGATCACCTAAACCCAGGAGGACAAGTCACTGAGTGAGGATATCCCAAACTTGACATGAAACTAGAAGAGTGTCATGTTCAGGAGCGACATGCTGCCTATAAAAGGGATGTCTCATTTTCATTTTCCTCGCTATTTCTAGAGAGTACCCTAATTATTTTTATAACAAGCTTGAAGGGGATAGCATATGATTTTCATGTAAGTTCATTCTTTGAATGAATCCATCCTAGTAAGTTTTACGAGTCCTAGGAAGAAGAAACTCGGTCTCATCATGGTGAGAAGTCTTTCATCGTAAAAATTTAACGATTCCAATGTAAGAATAACTCAGTATCTTTTTCACATTTAGAGTGTTTGAAAAAAAAAAGACAAAAAAGAAAACTCCATCATGTCCCTTTTCATAATTTGTCTCTCGAACCCAAAAAGGTAGAAAACAATATTCGAGAGAACCTCTTGACCATGTCGACTAAGGTGTACCTTTTTCGTAAACAGTCAATCTCAGCCCGATAAAGGGGTAAACGTATACTGAGACGACGTCAATTCATTTAATTTAACGAACTCGAAATGACAAGTACTCGATGATATTTTCATGTTTCGAGAGTCAGAAAAGAGCTTAAAGATGATTCCAGGGGAGTTCCTTTTTCGTTTATTTTTAACGAGTTCGAAAAAGAGATAAAAAAAAATCATTTTGAATCAGTCAATAATAATCACATGTTCACTAGAAAGTACCTATAACTGCACAAGGAAATTCACCCATCACTAATATTGAGAAATAATAATAAAATATGGCAAAAAATGAACTCAAAAGTTATAAATAGCTCATAAGTAAAAATATTTTTACCATTTCACCAAAGTAAGTTTTGAGAGTGCATTTGTGCCCTATTTTGCTTAATTTTAAAACTACCAATGTGGGATATCCAGTGCATCATTCCTTGAACCGTCTTCAATAGGTAAGAGCTCTGCTTGTACTCTTGCAATTCATTGTATTTTTATGCTTTTTCATTTAGTTCTTGCTTGTCACCAGGAATATTTTCGTTTTTAAATCGTGTGGGCAATCATCATGGGTTTACTCATCAGACCCGCGATGATCGCTCCTAAGCCAAAATGACCTCATGATGGCATCACTCTGTTAATAAAAACAGGCGTGATGGTTCCAAGGTGGAATTGTTTGAAGGTAAAATCCTCTTTGAAGAAAAAAAATTCAGTTTTGATCCATGAAAAAGTTTCTAACTTGTGTTTAACTTGTTTTGCAGGAGATCATAGCTCTAGAATGGGAAGAAAGAGGCCATGAGGCTGAAGACCACTAGGAAGCCTAGAATGCAGAATGTATCAATACTTTGAGAAATTGTGGGTTGTTAAAGTTCTTCAGGACTACAGGACTGAGAGCTCAGATGGAATTGCTGCCCTACTTGATCAGTCTTTGGGATGTAGATCGAGAAATATTCATAATCAAAGGCCAGGAGATGGAAATGGAAGAATCTGACATTTACTTTATCATGGGATTATCTCGAAGAGGGGAGAGAGTCCAACTCTTCCAATCTCCTCCAAGTGGTGAGAGTACGAGTACTCTAATCATGAGACATTGCCTAGGTGCTAAAATGATGAGGGGTGGGAAGGTGAAGATAGCAATTGTCGACGACCTTCCCCTAAGAATGATATTGTACACCATAGCTCGTGTATTGGGACACAATCCTTACATGAGATTTCGAAATCACAATTCTAGTATGCAGTGGAATTTGTGACTTCAACCGTATTCAACTGGCGTGGAGGGTTACTGGCAAATATGAAGAGACAATTGGTCAAGGGTAAGCGAGGGGACGTGAAACAGTTTGGTTTTGGTTCGATACGGGTTACTTTCTTCCTAGAGCAGGTGCCCTTGTTTTGGAAATAGGTTGCAGAGGTACCAAATCTTGCCCCCTAGGATCTGCTGCTAGTGCGATGGAGTGAGCTCATGCCCTGAGGAGGAGGGGGCCAACAGATGCATTTCTCTCCATAGTGTTTCAGTTGGCTATGTCACCAGTTACATGTTGTGGAAAATTATTCTTATGCTGACATGAATTTAAGATGGGATCCAGATCTACCTCTGCCACTGGGAGAACAAGTGGACTGACGCGGGTAAAACCTGTTTTTTGGTTTTTTCAAGGTTTATGATTTTTTTGTAAAAGTTTAACTGAGGTTTAACTTGTGATAAATGTGTATATGTTGGACCGGAAAGACTGCCTAGCATTTCACCAATAGCATCAGCCAATAATAATCACATTTTCACCAGAAAGCACCTGTAACTACACAAGGAAATTCACCCATCATTGATATCGAGAAATAATAATAAAATATGGCAAAAAATGAACTCAAAAGTTATAAATAGCTCATAAGTATAAATATTTTTACCATTTCACCAAACTAAGTTTGGAGAGTGCATTTGTGCCCTATTTTTCTCGATTTTCAAATGACCAGTGCGGGAGATCTAGTGCATCATTCCTCGAACCGTCTTTAGCAAGTAAGATCTCTTCTTGTACTCTCGCAATTCATTGTATTTTTATGCGTTTTTCAAATTTTGCTTATCGCTAGGAATATTTTCGTTTTTAAATCACATGGGTGATCATCATGGGTTTTCTCATTAGACCCGCAATGATCTCTCCCAAGCCAAAAGGCCCTCGTAATGGCATCACTCTGTTAATAAAAACAGGCGCGATGGTTCTAAGGTGGAATTTTTTGAAAGAAAAATCCTCTTTAAAGCAAAAAATCTCAGTTTTGATTCATGGAAATGTTTCTAACCTGTGTTTAACTTGTTTTGCAAGAGATCATGGATCTATAATGGAAAGAAAGAGGCCATGAGGCCGAAGACCACCAGGCAGCCCAGAATCCAGAATGTATCAATGCTTTGAGAAATTGTGGGTTGCTTAAGTTCTTTAGGACTATAGGACTGAGAGCTCAGGTCGAATTGTTTCCCTACTTGATCAGTCTTTGGGATGTAGATCGAGAAATATTCATAATCAAAGGCCAGGAGCTAGAAATGGAAGAATCTGACATTTACTTTATCACGGGATTGTCTCAAAGAGGAGATTGAGTCCAACTCTTTTGATATCGTCCAGGTGGTGATAGTAGTAGTACCCTAATCATGAGACATTTCCCAGGTGCTAAAATGATGAGGGGTGGGAAGGTGAAGATAGCAACTGTTGACAACCTTCCCCTTACAATGATACTGTACACCACAACTCGTGTATCTGGGATGCAAGCCCTACATGAGAGTTCGAAATCACAATTCCAGTGTGAAGTGGAATGTCTGACTCCAACCATATTCAAATCATGTGGAGGGTTACTGGTGAATAGGAAGAGACAGTTAGCCAAGGGTAAGCGAGGGGACCTAAAATAGTTTCGTTTCATTTAGATATTGGTCACTTTCTTCATAGAGTGGGTGCCCTTGTTTTGGAAACATTTTGCATAGGTACCAAATCATGACCCCCAGGATCCAAGGTTAGTGCAGTGGAGCGAGCTTATGCCCCGAGGAGGATGGGGGCAATAGATGCATTTCCCTCCACTATTTTTGGGTTGGCTACGTCGCCAATTACATTTTGTGGATGATTAGTCTTATGCCAAAACGAATTTTAGATGGGATCTAGATCTATCTCTGCCACTAGGAGAATAGTAAACTGATTCAGGTAAAACTTGTTTTTTGATTTTTTTTCAAGTTTTATGATTTTTTTCTTGTAAAAGTTTAACTGAGATTTAACTTGTGATAAATGTGCATATGTTGGACCGGAAATACTTACTAGCATGTCTCCAATAGCATGGTGAGCAGCCCATCAGATAGTAGGTTCTAATTATGAGGAAGGGGCAGACACCTTGGTAGAGATGGAGCGCAACCTGAACGTGATTACCCGGTGGATACCAGACTATGCCACCATAGATGAGGTGCCACTGTGATGGCAGAGGCACACCATAGGAGTGTCAGCAAGACTACGTCAGCTAGTTGTCTGAGTGATCAAAGCAGTCTTGTGCTACCATGAGCATCATGCGAGTTGATAGCCTTTCTAGTTACTTTTACACATTTTGTAGGCTATTGAAAGCCATGTGTCTCGGAAAACTTTATTTTTTGAGATTTTTGTGTAAACACACACACATATACATATACATATGCATGTTTTATTTTCTACTTATGTGTTTATGTATCATGATGATGTGATTGGTTTTATAAATTACGCAAATGTCTATCAAGAACATAGTTTCCTAATGCATCTGTTAATGTATTCAAATTGTGTGGAATATGTTGATATGTGATAAAATCAAAATTTATTTCCAGTAATCGAACAAGTATATACATACGCAATATCTACGGATTTCTTACCAAATAATGAGTGTTTAACTGTAACACAACGAGTTGTGAATCTAACTTGACAACTAAATCTCTAATGCCAAGAAAAATTGCTTCTGACAATAGTTCAATGACTGCAATGTATTCGGAAATATTGTTAGTTTTTTGACCAAGGTATATACCTTGTAAGTCAATCCATTCGCTGGCAGGGGAAAAGAGTGCCCAAGTTACGGACGAAAATTTCCGTGTGCTACGAAAAGCACCATGAGAAAAACCGACATAATGACTTGACGACATCTTCAAACCAAGTGGAACACATGGTAAGCAGAAAAACACATCTACAAAGTAAACAAACACACCAAAAATAAAAATAAAAAACGTACACCAATGAATTCACACACTAATGTACAAAAAGCAATTACACGGATAACCATGCATAAAAATTTTTAGATGGATCCCAATTCCGGACTCGCATAATCAATCAACAGAGAATAAAACTAGAGTTTCACCATTGACATGACGTGTAAGCATCGACTCGGCCAAATAATAGAGTTAAACTCATAAAAGGGCTATGCCCCCATGCCCCTTGGTTGAGTGAGGGCTACGAGTCATAAGATGAAAACCCCATTGCGATAATGGAAAAACGGTAGAAACTCGGTGAAAAAATCTCATGAAGAGAGGCAAGGAAAACTTAATCTCATCACAAGGAAAAGGTTCCCCAGTCGAAAAAATTTTACGATTTCAAGTTGGACTAAAATGTCAATAGGTAGGGATGTAGTAATGTTTCCCATATTACCCTTAGACAAGACTTCGTGCACCAAAACAAGTGTTTGAAGTGGATGCATTGGGCTAGGAGAAACAAATTCTTCAAGACATGAAGGCATCTCACTGAGGCTCGGAAGAAAGGAAGAATGATGATGGAGATTGTTTCAAGGAGTTTTGTCCATAGACATAACCTCAACGATACTCTCGTCAGTGGGGAATGTCTCGTTCAAAGGATCTGGAGAATCCCATGAACCAAACCAAGGAGATGGCACATAAGTGTCCAAGTTCACACTGAAAACAACATGACTTTCTGTAGCAACCATTGAAGCCAAGACAATTTCCTGATAAGATTTTTCTAGTGGACTTAACGACATAGAATCACCAAATGAATCAATTTGATATGGAGTAGGAATAATCCAAGGTTCTGTAGAAACAAAGATCATATTGATCGCAGTGACATTCAGAGGTGGGAGAGTAAAAGTACCCGTTAAAGAAGAATCTCTGAAAGACCTGCGCCCACACTCTCATAAGGAATTTCTGTATTTCCCACATATGGGACATTGTCGTTCGATGTACCAGAGGAGAAAAAACACAGTTGGTTGACGGTGACTAATTTTCCTTTGTGAGGAAAATGAAGCACCTTAAACAAAGAAGAAACCACACAAAACATAGCATGAGTCCAACTTCACCCAAGAAGAAGGTTGTAATTGAAATTCACATCTATAACTGCAACTTCTAGTTCAACGATCTTTCCTTCCAACATGATAGGAAAGTTTGTGAGAATACCATATGGACGGGAGCCTCTGCCATCAAAGGCCTCCAAAGTGTTCGAGGAATGATTGAGAGGAGGAGAGCCAATGGCCTTCCAACATGAAATAAACATGATGCAGGTGGAATAACCTTCATCAATAATAGTCTGATGGATCATCTTTCCTTTAATGATAACCTAGATCAGAAAGGAAATCTGATGAGGAAGACGAGGAACATGGTTTTCAAGATCAAAAGTAATTAAACTCGAATTGGTAGGATCAATAGCGCCTATAGCAAACAACAATGATTTCCGCTGCGTTGGACAAATTTGGAGAATTTTCAAAGCAGACATCGTCGAAGGTGCTTGAGCTAAATCTTCAACGATATCATAATGCTTTGCAGCCCTAGCATTCAGATTATAAGATGATTTCCAAAGCACACCTCTGCGAAGTGGTCGATTGAAGGATTCATTGTTAGGACGCTCAATATGGAGTGGACAAGAACTGGATGGAGTGGAAATAGAGGGTATATTAGTGACTTCTTTCTCCATCGTCTGCTTTTGCAGAGTTTGATAGTCCTTTTTTTGAGTAGCAATTGAAATAGGCGATGAACCTTGCATCATGAAAACTTGGGAACTAGATGAGGAAGAGGATTGTGGTTGGTCTACCGATTGCATCTGCTGAGATGGAAATGGTTCTTTCAAAATAGTCGAAGACCCTTTCAATAAATGGTTAACTTCAACATGTTTGGGACAATCCTTGGTATAATGGTCTTCCTCACAAATGAGGCAAGGATATTTCGGCTTTCGCTTGGAAGCATCATCAACAGATGATTTGGGTGGATCCTGTTTCAGGGTATTGGTTTTAGCTTTACCTTTACCCTTTTTCTTACCTTTTGAGGATTTATCTCCTATGGTAGACTGAAAAACATGTACCTTGGAGGTTTTAGTAGGATTTAACGAATTTTTCAAAGGATTATTGGAACCAGTGTCTGAAACATATTTTTGCTTTGAAGAAGTCTTAGTGGAAGACTGAGACACTAAACCAATTACACCATCAATAGGTTGTACATTGGGAGACTTTGAGGTTGCTGGATCTAAAGATGGTCATGGAGCATCAGGTAACATTTCATATAACGTACCATATTGGGAATAGACTAAGTCTAGATATTGAGCACGAGCAATAGCTTGGCCCTCGGTAACACATCCAACTATTGCTATATTGTCAGCAATTTTTTTTATGAATGACTTCGTTAACCATTCAGTTAACAACTCACCAAGAATCTCTAATTTGATGAGTGATGCCGACGTCTCCATTCATGGATATGATCAGAGATGTGGGTTGCAGTATCTTGCTTCAGGGATGTGTGCAAATGAGTGCCAATATCATATTGAACTGACAATTGGAAGTGGTTGAGGAAGGCCATAGCTAAAGATTTAAAGTCAGCATAGGTAGCTCGAGGCAACTTGATATACCATTTTGTGACAGCACCTGTTAAGGTTCTCTGAAAGAGGTGGAGACAGATCGAATCATCAACATATGAATTTGAAGAGCACCATAAGTGATATGTCATCACATTTGCTTGTGGATCCTCTTTAGAATTTCCTTTGAATTTAGGGCAATCACTCGAGATTTTAGTAGGAACTGGAGGCTAGAAAGATGAATGAAAAATAGGATCATTGGTAAGCCTTGAGACGTCAGGCAGTTCCAACATAGCTAAAAAAGGAAATTGTAGATTGAATGGCATGTAGGGCCTTTGAGGAGGCACAAGCTATGGGTTCCAACCTTGTTGGTAAGGATTCTGCCCCCACAGTGGAATATTTGGACCATACGGGATTTGATTTTTCCCCCAATGAGGGGTACCTTGATCATAAGGTGGATTTTGTCTAGGGTAGGTTTGATATTAGCCTACCATAGGCCGTTGAGAAGAATTATACGTGGCATGCGGATTGTAAGGTTGTTGGACCTATTGACCCTAGACTTGGAGATTGGCCCTGCTGCTGCAGGGGTTGACCTTATGTTTGCAAGGGCTGACCTTGTTGATATACATATTGAGCTTGTTCCATAGGTTGACTTTGTTGCTGTAAAGGTTGACCTTGCTGATACAAAGGTTGAGTAGGTTGTTGAACAAACCAAGTTTGCTATTGCAAAGGCTGTTGATACTGCTGCAAAGGTTTCCCTTGATGTTACAAAGGTTTCCCTTGCTGTTGTAACGGTTTCCCTTGTTGCTATAAGGGTTGTTTAACAAATCCTTGGGATATACTCTGTGGGCATTTGTAATTTCCAAATTGAATCTGACCATATCAACTGGGAATAGTGGATTGACCAGGATGGATATAAGCTCCTGCTTGCGGAGTGAAAGATGGATTGACCAAGGTTTGCGAACCATATGAGACATAAGCCTATTGGAGTGGAATCTGAGCTCTATAAGGCTGTTGATACTGGATATTACCTGTCCCGGATGGACCAACAGGGTTAGGAATACCACCCGAATAAGGTTTATTGACTCCAACCATGTGAGATTGTAATCCACTCACATGGGTTCCCCCTGAAACAAGAGGAATGTTTGAATTTTCCCCCCAGGCAGTGGTACATTCTGTCCACTTGACGGAGGGGTGGAAGATCTGACTGAACTTTGACCTGAAAGAATCGGTTATACCAGAATGAGTGGTTGAAATGATAGTACAGGAACTGAGGTGACAATAGTTTGTATAGAAATTTGAGAGGTCGCGTTTGGAATGAACAGACCAGAAGTAGGCATGCAATTTGAAGACCAAATGGGATATTGATACAAATATGAAGCACTAGGAGTTGTTGAAACTAACTGGGCTAGGGTTGTCTAACTAGGTGGAAACATAGGCCCACTAGTTTTAGGAAGTGTGTGGGATGGGACTCTTCCTATAAAAGGAAAGCCTTCTAAAGGAAACCCTTTTTCATCAGAGATAAGAGGAGTATGAGTAGCGGAAACTTCCAAATGACTCAGAGAAGAGGTTGGGATCTCACTTTTTCAATCCATGGGTGGAAACAATTGGCGAGGAAGGATCTGAGATGTATGAGGAGATAAGTCCAAAGGAACACCAGGCCGATCATAAGGATTGTAAGGACGTTGAGGATATATCACAACGGGATCAAATAATGGATTCGGCGGATATAAGACAAACCTTTGTGGACTCTCAGGGGTTTCTGGATTAGATTCTTGAGGTGACAAGGAATTCGAAGGTGGTGGATGAGAAGAAAGGGGTTGAATGCTTGGGACAATCCCAAGTTCAAAACCTTGAGCTTCAATTGACTAAGGAAGTTTTGGATGAACTCCTTGTGAAGACCCTTCAGTATTAGACAACGAAGGGGAACTTTGAGGTGAACTCAATGGTTCAACCACGATAACTTTCTCTCAAGAGAAGGAAAAGGAGAGGAGATTCGTTGAGGGTTGATTAAAAATAAAATCTACAAGGATTTACTCAATATTGGCCAAGAAGCAACTGCAATGGTTTGACATGTTATCGTGGACAGTTATTTTTAGAATTTGAAACAAAAACTTTGCCTTTTCATGTCTTAAGAGTCGACAAAAGGACGAAAAGGTGACTCTAGTTGCTTTTGTTGGTTTAGCGAACTTGAAAGGACAAGTGCTTGATGATATTTTCAATTTTGAGGAGTCAGAAAATATCGAAATTACTATACAGGATACTCTAGGAAAAAGGGATTACCAAGTAACCATGAATTGCAATATACACTTTAGGAAATAAATTTATTAAGGACTTGACATACGTGCAGGTAATCTCCCTGAATGTTGTGTTCGATGTATCTCGTTTACAAGGCAGCGGATTCGACTTCCTATGAATAAAGGTTTGCAGCATATGAGGGTCTCCCTTTATATACTCGACGGTACGGGCAGCACAAGTTTGTGCTAGTGTTGTCTGATGTAAGAGTATTGCAAACAACAACTACTAAGTTTTATAGACGTCGAAACATATCTCTAGCCTAGACCACTAAGTATGAGCGTTAATGTTTCAAACACTCCTTAGATTCGTTGAGGTAAATTTTAAGTTTATATTTAAATTAAGTTTCAGTTTTTAGGGCTCAATGATGTCACCTATTCCTAGAATGCAACTAAATGATGAAAATGAAACTTTTCATTCAATGAAGGCTATTCTACCAAAGGAAGAGAAACAACCAATTAATTCATCAAACAATCCAAAAGGCATCAATACAATTTTTCCAATGCAATAAGTAAAAATGAAATCTAATCTTTCATTCTACTAACAAATGCAATTCCATAGAAATGAAAATCTTTTTCTTTTCACTAAAGATGCAATCAATGCAAACTAGTGCAAAAGAGAAAAATAAAATGCAAACAAATCACTAATCATGAAAATCTCTTTCACTTTCTAATTTGAATGCAAGAAATGTTTCAAAAATACTTCAATGGTATACACTTTCACTTTATGAAACACAAAAATAACAACAAGCACTTTCTTTCGATTCAATAAAAACAAACAATTTTGTAATCTATTTCTTACCAACGGAACTAAAGTGACTTTCAAAGAATCTACTTGATTCGACAGTGATGAAAACAGTTTTAAACCAAAGAACCAAAAGTAACTTGCAAAATATGTCCAAATGCAAAAAGACTCTTTGAACAAAGGTAATTGATATCTAAAGAACATACCAATATGTGAATGAAGGTTGACCTACAAACCCTAGGAACCCTAGAAAACCAATCAAGCTTCAAACACATTTAACCAAATCAAGAGGCAATTGCAATCAAACAAACATGTCAACTAAGACAATGAAACTATAATGACACTGACAAACCACTGCGAGAAGGAAAAATATTGAAATCGAGAACAAAAAGCCTAATTTTCTTTAACCTCTAGGATCATCGCACCTATCAAGGGAAAGATAGCGATAATTGCGATAGTAATTAAAACATCTATGATTTCATTACGACTATATAATGAATTCGATAGCGTAATTACATATATAATATATGCATTGTCGATCGGGCTATAAGATTCGTTATAGGACAAGGATTACGGAGACGAACCACCATATTCACTCCTTACTGCGCCCCTACCATGGTTCCCTCGTTCCTCATCACTTAGCTGTTACCCCCTATATTCTCTTTAATAGCGAGAGGCATAGGGATAGCGATAGCGATAAATCAAAATCCATAGCCTTCTGAATACCTAGTGGTGCTGCCCTACTGAGATCTTCGAGAGTCCAATAAAGGACAAGCTTTTTCCAAGCTCCGTTCTACCTGTTTAGTCGCTCCCCTTCTCCTCTGATTAGCCTTCGCTAGACCTATTATACCACTATACCGATAGAAGAGAAAATCGTGATGGTCGAGAAAGTTGAGATAAAACCAAAAAATCTTCAAGATCAGCAAAAAACTTAGAACCTTCAAGCAATCACCAGTAAGTGAAAAAAGTTACAGACAAACAAACAAACCTGAAAATGAATGGTTGGTCAAACTCAACAAAAAGTAGGATGAAGGATTGAATGGAAAGGATCATAGCTTCCCTAGTGGATTCACCATTTTTATTTTTAGGTAAATCCTCTCTACAGAGAGAGATGATCCTTCTAGCCCAATGAGTGGGACTGGAAATGTATGTGACAATCTACTAGACACTTTCCTAAGTTACAATTGAAAAGAGAGACCAAGAAGATGGCCTACCTTGTTCTAATGATATCTCGATATCCTTTTTTGAATACCTTGAATCACTTGCGTCACGGGCTCGTTCCTACTGCTCACAGCGTTTATGCACCTGCACAAGAGATCAAGACACAATAAGGCATGCAAATACAAATAGAATATTTAGAAGAAACCTACTTAACTGGTCAAGGAATTAAACAAAGTCTTTCGATAGAAATCGCATGAGAGAATTTTTTGGCGGACACATTTCGAACCAACAAGTGTGGTTCAAGGAATGTTAAGATAGATGATACATGAGCATACACATCAATGGAAAATGAACTAGCAGTTATATATTAATAGAAAAGAAGGGGAAGCATACAACCAAGCCTTGATGTTGATAGGCTCTCCTTGGATGAATATCCAAGTCCAAGCTAAGCTCTCCAAGCACTACTTCTCCAAGACAAATTAGTATTATGTATGCACAATCTTAGCATAAGGGTGCAAATAGACATAGACCAACCATTTGGGAATGGGAAAGGATAAATATATAGGCTAGAAAATAGAGTTAGGATCTTTGCAAATACAAGAGTAGGCCCTCATCTCAAGGAGGTATCTCATAGGGATAAGACCAAGAGGGCAAGTTGGGAGAACTCAACCTCATCTATGCCAAACAACCTCTAGTTCGCCGCTCTGGAAGCTTCTCATCCTCTTAGGGAAAATTTCCTTTTTGGGATCATCGCGGGTATACAAGTAAACAGAGTGATGCCATCATGGGTCAAGTATAATACAATAGGTGACCATCATGTTTTTTAATCTCATAAGAGCGATGATTATCAAATTCTGGTTTAAGAGCGATTTCCTTCACGGGAAGCTCAAGGAATTTTCCAATCAATGTCTTAGGGAGGATCTGTGCTGCATATATGGCTGAGTACACTGCATAATGGTCATGTTTCAAGAACTTCGAGGTATGTCATAAGGAAGTGCAGGAGGCATGACAAAATACTATGTAACAATAGGTGTTGAATCTTAGGATATTAGGACACACACCATAAATATTACCCTTTGCAAATTCAATTTCTTCCAACCATCGAAATTTATCATTGCAAATACAATTTTTTCCAGTGAGATCTACATCTTCTCATTCAGTCCACAGTTCACCCAAATTCCCATTAAGGTTGGGTACATGTCTGAAAATCTTACATACTGACTTAGAAAAGAAGGTAATCAATCTGTAAAAAATTTCCTAGTTATTGTTATTGTGTTAATTTCTTTTGTTCATATTATGATTACCATATTACAATTCTGAGCCTTTTTTTTTATGCTCTGTGTGAAATTTGAAGTTTTTTTGCACCTTCTATCCTTGAATTTGCACTCAACCAACATGAATTGCCTCTCCATGATAGGAAATGGTGCCTTCTTTGCTGGATACAAGCGAGAGAATACATTAAATTCTATAACCCTTTCTTTTTTATATTTACAAACAAATGCTAACATGAAGGAAATGAAAGAGAAAAAATTGAGCCAATTTTTCTTCACGGGGTAACATCACAACCATACCCTTCTTTTCGCACCTTGAATCATGTACATCTTATTGTCACAATGAAAGCCATGACGTGGATGTAGGGGATGCACACAGTGGGTGCAATTTTGTTCTCTTCATCTTTTATTCTTTTTAGTAGGTATGTGCAATGTAGTGCCCCCAGGAGCATAAATTATATAACATATGGATATATGAATTTTGAATTGGTATCCTAACATGGTCTATATAATCAACTAATATACCTGGGCATCAAAATGGAAGCGATCAACACCATTCCAGTTATCCAAATCATAGGTAGTGTAATGTTTGCAGCATGCAGCAACCTTTAATTTGTTAGGATCCAAACTATTTGTTAACTGTAATCCCCTCACATAGTTGGCGGCATATTGACTAACAAGTAAAGGATCCTCTCTTGGAGTCTCTTGACCTCGTCCCCATCTAGGATCATGAAATATATTCACATTAGGGCTCCAATATGTCAATCCTGCCAATCTTGTCTTATACATTGCACGAGCCTCTGTTGATACCGCCTACACATGAAATTCCAGTTAGAGTTGTTTTTACTAAATTCAATCCATGCTGAAATAGATTGGTTATACTAAGTAGTAAACTGTAAACATAGTGATGAATGCCTGAGAATTAAAAATTCCAACTACAAATTCATGCGACTATGGCTAATCCTATAAAACTAAAAAATAATCAGAAATTGATTCATTTGGAATAGGAAGAACCTAGTAATTGATTTCTCTTTATCTTCTAGCTTTGAATGACATTTTGTTTACTAATTTTTATCTTCATGTCAAAATTCTTCTGGAATGTTTTCCTTATGGAATTTCCTTTGCAACATCTGGTGCAATGTAATATTCCCTTTTCTGGATGTGGTCAAAATGGAAGGAATCTACCCATGGTATTTACCATGGTATTTTCCCATGGGTTTCACCCATAGTATTTGTATTCGTTTTTCAAGGGAAAATAATAAAATAAGGTTTCTAGAGAGTCCCTAAAGCTAGTAGGCTACACAACTCTAATACCACTGTAAGATTCCCAACAGGAAAATTCTAGAGGGATTTGGCTCACCAAAACGTTCCAATTAACAACAATTATCATATCTCATTATCATGCATGCATTCATAATTAAAACATCTTAGGAATCAGTGTTCCATAACACAGAACACAAGTAACCCAAAAATAACAGCCACTATATTTTAATAAATAACTATAGTACAATGTATGACAAGACAACTACTAAACAAAAGCTCAACAAATTGAATTTTGAAGCACAGTTGTCCCTTATAGTCACAAGCTCCACAAGACAATTATACTCACAAGGTTTTCGTCCTTGGGTCAAACTGGAACTGGCCTTGCCAAGTTCTCAACAAGAAAAAATAGATAGAAAACTTAGGATGATACAAATGCCTACCTCATATCCCCTTTAATAGGCTTGAGGGACTCTCTAAAAAACTCATTTTATTATTTTCCCTCAAAAAATGAAGACAAATACTATGGGAAGATCCCGTGGGAAAATAACATGGGTAGATTCCGTCCATATTGACCACACCCAGAAAAGGAATATTACATGCAATTGCTAGTTATAACTTACAACTAATTATTACTGCACTCATTTCTTTTTATGAACAAGTGGATATGTGTGTGTGTGTGTGTGTGTGATTATAATACATATGATTATGACTGAGAGAATTATGTTCATTAACTCTTCAATGAATATATACATTTCCAGCAGCGTCAAATTCACATTTTTGAGTTACACTTATTCATATAAGAAATTGCAATATTTATTAAAATCAAATTGATAAATGTTATTATATTTAATCAATTTATTATTTGATATATATTTATAATAAATTTATTATTTAAATTATGACATTGAAAATTTAAATCATATTAAAAACTAATTTTTAAGTTACCAAATTTTAAATATAAGAATATTACAATTTCAATTACAAGTGGGATAGAATCTTTTTTCAAATATATAGACCAAAATTCTAGAAGTGTCATGAGAAATTAATCCACACTATTGCTAATTGCCTTTTCAAATGTAATTAGTAATTAATTTTTTTCTTTCTAAACTATCTAATACTGACCATTTTGAAGTTTGCATATCATTATTGATATTGACATAAATTTTAAAATTTCCAGCTTTAAGGTTCGATGGAGCCATAAAACTCCTTACATGGGGTTACATAGGAGCTTGACCGAGAGTTACTTTTAATGTTGGCTCGAGCTATTTTTTTAGCGCTCGATCAAACGCTTAAAATGTTCAATCAAGCCATCTTTTTTTAAGTGTAACCCAACTCCATTTTTTGACCCGTAAGTAGTAATAGTAGTAGTACTAATAATTGAATGCCACTATAAAGCTAGACACCAAATTGGTATATGAAAGACTCCCTTGTTTTTTCAACAAATTGTTTTTTTAAACAAGGGACTCATTTTCGCTCAACAATTTGATTGCTAAAGTCTAGTAAAATATACATACTCTACTCCACCTAGATTATAACTTGTAATATCTTTAAATATATATATACTCTTACCAACACACCTATAAAACAAGATTTAAAACAATTAAACTATATATTCTTAGATTTCTAACATAAAAAAAATTAATTTCACAAATTATATAATAAGGAAAAATTAATATCAATTAAATTAAATGATAAAATTTCATATAAAAAAATATAATCTCTCCATGCCAATTTAAAATAAAATTAATTAATAATGTAATAAAGATGAGTTATAATCAATTTAATTTTATCTCTCATATATATAACCGCTTTATTCACTTGAATAAAATGTATCGGTATCTAAAATTCTTTCCAATTCATACCATCACTATTGATTTTTCTTTTAATTCGATTTAGAATTAATGAAAATTGGGTTATAAGAATACAAACTTGGCATATTAGAAAATGTAAATTTGATAAATAAATGGATGTGATTACATTGGAAGTGAAAGTCATATGTCAATGTAATCACTTCAACAATTTCATGTTGTCTTTTTTATCACTTGATCTATAACAAGTGGTTCTCATCCTATTGAACAAACCAAATGAATTTGATAAATAAAAAGATTATTAAACTTTAAATTAAGAGTGAATTTAGTAAGAAGGGACATTAATGTGTAATTATTTTAATAATTTGAGGTGTAGTTTAAGTTACAAACAAAGTAGTATTTTTTATGATTATTTTTTTAGTTAATTTTAATTAAAATCCCAGAAAGGTTTTTAAAAATTTGAGTTTAATTGCTTAATCTGTATAATATAAGTTTTTGGGTTTTTTAGGGTGTTGAATCCATTTATGGATTCAAAAATGTATTTTATACAACAACAAAAATTTTAAATTGTATTGCCAGATTCTGGTGAATTCTGGTGGAAAAAGTTATTTCATCTATAAGTTAGACAAGGCTATTTGATATTGTCTTTTTTATCACGTGAAGGTTTTTTAGGGTGTTGAATCCATTTATGCATTCAAAAATGTATTTTAAACAACAAAAAATTTTGAAACTGTAAAGGCAATTCCATTTATAAGTTAGACAACGCCGTTTAATATTGCCTTTTTTTTATCACATGAACTATAACAAGTAGTTCTCATACTATGGAACAAACCAATTAAATTTGATAAATAAATAGATTTTATTAAACCTTAAATTAAGAGTGAATTCAGTAGGAAGTGACAATGATGTGTAACCACTTCAATAATTTGATATTGTCTTTTTTATCACGTGAACTATAACAAGTGCTTCTCATTTTTTCAGGGTGGGAAAACCTATCATAGCTCAATTGTCAAACCAGCGGTGAAGACAACCATCTCTCATTACTATTGGCAAATGAAGGGTAACTCATAATGGTTATTTAAGGAAAATCACACCACTTGGAATAACCCGTTAGTGATCTGTAAGGGTGCAGGCTTTCACTCCTACCAGTTGCCTCTGGACCTTGGGTCGTTACCATGTTTCTTTTAGTCCAAAAAAAACAAACTCTTAACGAAATATAAATAATTTTAAAACATACTCCAAACCTAGAAAATACTTATCATACTATAAAACAAATTAATTAAATTTAAGCAATTTAATAAATAAATAAATTCTATTAAAACATAAATTAAGAGTGAATTCAGAAAGTGAAAGTCATTTGTAACCACTTTAATAAAAGTCAAGTATAACCACTTTAATAATTTGATATTGTCTTTTTTATATCCCGTGAACATTAACAAGTGGTTCCTACTACCGAACAAACGAATTAATGTGGACTCAATGAATTAATGTGGACCTGTGCTGACATGCCTCAATGAATTGCGAAAATTGTAAATATTATATATAACATGTATGCTATTTATGAAAAGATTATCAATTAGGTTCATGATTAGATTCTCATGTATTGGAATAATTTTAATTTTTTTAATTTTCGTTGGTAAAATTTAGTGGAATGTTATTTTATCAATGTTCCAAACTTTTCACCATACAAATACAAATAACTTGGTGATGAAAGGTCATGGGAATACAAAAATTATATCACTATGGGGCATGGGTTTAAGTTACTTTTTATTTTTTTATTTATTATTATTAGAAGAGTGAGTTTTGTATAAAAATTATGGACTCATTTTTTTTTAAAGGTGGAGGTGGGATGGGACAGGATCGGACATAGTTTTATGTGGTTGTAATTTAATTTTTTTAGAAGTTGTGGTTTAATTGTTAGGTGGGAATGATACAATTTTATGTGATTGTAACTTAATTTTCTGGAATATGTGGTCAATTTATTAGGTGGAGAATTTAGTCTGTGGTCTAATTATTAAATAGGGGTTATTAGGTAAGGAATTGTTAGGTGGGGAATTTGATCTGTGGTCTAATATTGTCAAAACTACTATGTCTCAGAAATACTCCAAACACGATTGAGAGTATGTCTTTCTTGATCTTTCCTTTCAAATTAACTGAGAGTTCATGTGGGGCAGTCTAAATGTAACATTAGAAATCCTATTTTATAATTAGATGCAACAAGTAAAAATTGTATTATGTTTATGTATAGAAATAGTAATAGATACCCATTCAAGATTTTCTAACAGGATGGCCATACAGAACATATTATGGCTTTTGTAATATGTAATTTTGGTTGACGAGGGAGGAAGACTACCAAAGCTATTGTAAATAATGAATACAATCTACTCTACCAATTTTGGATTATGAATTTATTTTTATCTCATCCGACCTAATTAATTATTTTAGCGAAAGAAAAAAGACATCTATATCCTATCTTATCCCGAGTTCATTACGCTGGAAAACGAAAGCGAATCCTATGTGTTCATCTGTGACATGATGAATTTTTTAACTGAGCCAGATCGTTTCTTTTTCTTTCAGCATATGAAATACACACACAATAACAACTCCTTTTGGTCTACCAAAATTATTTATTGTAAACAAATAGTTATATCTGGAAAATTTATTGTAGATTTTGATGGGCGCTTACTTACAAGCTTCTGGTAGATGCTTATACTATACATTCATGATTTTGATGGTTCAAACCTGAGAACACAAATGTCTGAGATCAAACCAAATAAAAAATTCATTTCCTTCCTTTATCAACCCTTTTCTCATTAAAGCATACATTTACAAATTCATTTCCTTCATTCTTATGCCTCTTCTTATCTCTCTCTCACTAACACAAATAAACAACCAAACATAGAAAGATATACATTCCCACATACACACAATAAAAAAAAGACATAAACAAACAAAAAGGACAAACAACGCCAAGGAGTGCCCCCCAAACCGTTGTGTAAAGAGATATAACATAAAGCACCAAACTATTGAACCAAAGTAGTGTTTTATATCAATGCAGAAATGAGTTTAAATATAGAATATTTATGGTGCAATTGCCAGTTTAATCCTTTCAACCAAAAAATTACCCATTAAAAACTCTACGGGGTGACTATACTTTTAGTCATTTTTGAGGAAATAACCGAATCCACCTACAATGGGAAAAAAGACAATATGGGGGATAAATGTCATGCCACGCCTAACGTACTGAATGTAGGCTTTCTAGGTTTTTTTTTACTTCCTTTAAACACTTAGTAAACGACTGTGAAGAAATCAGATGCAGTCACTAAATTTTATTAAAAAATGATTAACACATATTATTATCCACAACATCCACATTTATTAAAAAATGATTAACACATATTATTATCCACAACATCCACATATAGAATGCAATGGATATAGTAACATCTCTCATTCCACCATGAAGAAAATTGTAGATAAACCTTAATCATGCTTATTTACACCGCCACTTAAAGAAAAGAAGGGTGATACCAAGAGATAGTATCCATTTCTATTCATTATTGGGGATCATATGATTCCCTACAATTGAAGGATGTCGAGTTGCAAAAGATCATGGCAAATCATAATGTCAAATATAAAATGAGACTTTGTAGTTCATAAAACCCAAAAAGACCATCTTTCAGGTTCATTTGTGGACCACTTTAATGGAAACAAAATAGATACGTCTTTTCAAAAAGACAAGAAAATTTATCAAAGGGAAATTGACATTTCAGTGCACCCGATTAAAAGGAAAATTAGTATAAATGCCTCCAATTCTATCAATATTTGTCACAAAGATATCCAAATTCATACAAATCCATGCAAGCTTTTTTTTTAATCCATGCAAGAGCCAACTACCAAGAGTGCTTGGTTAAATTCAACAACATTACACACAACCCATGTCTTGTATTTTCAAAATCATTTTTCTTTAATTTATTTAACTTGAACTCAACGGATCGTGTTCTCATTGTTTTGACAAATTTTGAGTGGTCCTAATAAAATCCACTGCCAAGCTTCGTTACGATTTCAAAGTTTGATTTTCAAGTTGCTAAGTGTTCCCTATGACATACCTAGTCTTCCCATATGATAATAATTGCAATCCCAATCGAAATAATTTCTCCTGTAGCAAAACATGAAGAATCTGATCTCTTGTCAAAGGAGTGCAAATCAGTCTTGAGTGTCTCTGAAAAATGGACTTTGACTTTGTTGGCAGAGCAGTGCTACTTTCGTGACATTCAATTTCTATGAAAAAAATATCCGACAAAAAAACAAATTAATTTAAATATATCTAAAACCAACCACAAGTAAATCTCTTATGCCAAACCATGGAAAATAATAAGAAAATATCCGAAAAAAAAACAAATTAATTTAAATATATCTAGAACCAACTACAAGTAAATCTCTTATGCCAAACCATGGAAGATAATAGTGCTCAATATATGTAGGTATGCAAATGAAATAATTCATCTTTCACCTCCAGGTCCAACATTAGAACCCGATGCTCTGATACTTATTACAACAAAGAGATACATTGTCCTGCTTTATAAACTCTCAATTAAGTACCTTGAGAGAGATATACAATATCAATTATATGATACACCATGTCATAAAAGAAACCTTGATAATATCATAAATGCATATCAATTACATCCTTGGAAAACGAACTGCACCTGATATCCGAGATGAAGCATATGCAAAAATTGAGTAGGAATTCATGAATTATTTGTCTGCTGGCTCCGAACATGTATTCTGTTAAGGAACACCATCGGTCTCCTCGTTCGTACCGCTCAATTCCCCGCAGTCCATTGTTACAGGCTACATAGAGACAATATAGCAGCTGCCAGAATCAAATAAGAGATGTCAATGTCGTCTTCAAAAATGGAAATATGGACATGAAAAGTACATGTAACCTAGAGCCATAAATAACGTCACCAACGCCATTATCGGTCTCCTCTGCCAACAATTGAAGGATGTGAGGGAGTTGGGGAAGAACCTTCAACTTCTCAACAATGAACTCGACCATATGGAGCAGTCGTTACGCCATATTCAAAAGCAATTCGAAGATCAACAAAAGAAGCTGCCGGAGTTAGTGGAAGGTTTTTTGGGAAGGATCAACGATGCCCTTCAAGAAGTCAAAGCCCTCATCTAACGCGCCAACAGACAGCGTTCGGCGAGCCATATTTCCCAGGCTATCGGGCCATAAATGAACGGCGGGTGTATATGCCCACCATTCGATTTCGGCCTTAGCAAAATCGAACGGTGGGCATATACACCCGCCGTTCATTTATGGCCGGATAGCATGGGATTTATTGGTCCCTCTTTTTCAGCCCCAGCATCCCCGCATATATCAGAGAATGGAAGACCAGATTCAGTGAGCTCTTCCGACAGCTTGATTCTGCTCTTTCAACAGCTGCTCATACTGCACAGATTGTGGTGTCCTCACAACCTCAAGCAGGGCTGCTTCTTCAACCTCTACCAGATTCCGGCTTCGTGGGGACTGGCATTCAAACCACTCAGCAGCAACTGCTCTCATGGCTTAACGATCCTCATCCTGTGATCAGTGTTTGTGGGATGGCGGGGGTTGGGAAAACGGCTTTACTCCAACTCATCTACAATAACTGCGCCAAGAAGGTAAGTAGTAGCTTCGATCTCATCATTTGGTATACCATTTCTCAAAACTATCAGATTCAAAGTCTCCAGGATACCATTGCCGAGTCTCTGAATTTAAGATTAGAGCCATGTTCTAGTATGGAGATGAGAAAGATGAAATTGTATGCATCTCTTGAAAATAAGAGGTTTCTTCTGGTCTTGGACGATATTTAGAGTCCAATTGATTTGAATCAAGTCGGGGTCAATTTTGGGCGTGATAAAGGCAGCGAAGTCTTAATGTCCAGTCGCTACAGAGATGTAGTTGAAATAATGGCAGAAAAAGAGTACTGCATGATGATACGACCCCTCTCCACAGAGGAAGGGTGGGAGCTCTTTCGGAGAAGAGCGTTTAGAAGTGGGCTAATCTAGAGGTTATTGCTACACAAGTTGCTTTGGAGTGTAAAGGGTTACCATTAACAATAAAGGGTTGCCATTAGTATATAAAGGTTCATGACGTACTACGCGATATGGCAATTTATGTAGGCCAAGGAGAGGAGAAGGGGTTATTGGAAGCAAGTCAACATCTACAACAATTTCCAAGCGAAGAAGAGACCAGGGATTGTGATGCCGGAGCATCTAGCCCAAAGGGAAATTATTGTAAATAATAGGGGTCATGCATTAGTTAATTAGATATTCTCAAATAAAACTAGGAGAGCTTTTAGGCATAAAGGAGTGGATGTGGACATTAAAGTGATAAGGATAGCTTTTCTATTTTAGAATAGGAAAAAGATGGAAAAAGACAAAAAGATGATTTTCCATGTGTATGCATTGCATGTAGAGTTAGAGCTTTTAGTTGAGTGATTTTTATCATGCTAAGTTTAATAAATTAGGGAGCCTCAAGACATTGAAGGCAGAGAGAAGTGTGAGGAGTGAGTGTGAGAGTAAGAAAGTATTCTCCTTGGGAGCCTTCGAGCAGTTTGTAAAAGGGCCATGGATTTGCATATCTGGCCATGAATATAGCTTTTGGCAATGCTTATGTTTATGTAAATATGAATATGGTTAATTCAGTTCTGTACGAGCATGTGTGTGTTTAATTTGAATGAGGTGCTGATGGTTCTATTTTTCTAATGCGCAGCTGCTGGGTGTATTGATTATAGAAATCGATTCCCTTTCTTTTTATGTTCTTATAGGATTAAATTCCGGTTGCATGTATGTCGCTGTCTACACTTGGAATTCTTATGGCTTTATAGATTTACAATTTTAAAACGGTCTTGATTCTTCAATGGCAATATGGTTGATATCGTAATTGTTCTGGAGATTTTCATTGATAGTTAGCGAAGAAAGGGTCTATGACATAAGCCGCAACCTCATGGTTATGATACATGCCGGCATAGTGCTCTGTTTATAAGGACCTATGGCGGATAAAAGGGTAGCGTAATAACAGTGCGAGTTCCATAAGTGTATCGAATGTGAAAGGCGGAACTAGCATAAGTGTATTGGGTCGATTGCGGGTTGTATATGTACCGGTCATAACCCAATAGAAAGGCGGAAGGGAACAACCGTTGTGTGCTCAAGCCGGCGGTTAGAAGGGAGAGTATTGAGTCCAGAGGACGAGTATTGAAATTGGAAGCGAACCACGGAATCATATGCGAGTAATAGTTCTGAAGGAGCTTAATATCATCACCGGAGTTGATTGCTATCTACAGATCAGGCGTAAGATTAAACGTCGAGTATAGGAGGATCGGGTCCAGCATAGAAGCCATCGCGATCGCCGGTTTATTGACCAATGAGAAAGAGCTGCGGCTGAATTGCATCGACTTTAAATGGCAGCAAACGGTGATATACATAACCACTGTATGTTGTATACTGTCCAGAAGTAACAAAAGAACAGCGAGCTATATGTGAGCCTTGTCAGTGATAAGGCGGTGTGGTATGTAATCAACCCTTCAATTGAATTGAATGTGCCGTGGATATATATATCCAAATTGTTAAATGAACGTGCGTGGATGTCTATGTATACTATGGATACATATAAGCTGCGTGAGTAAATCCAATAATTATGTGTTTCTTTAAAAGGATTTCATGAGAGCGCCGATAACCTTTGTGATAAGAGAGCTGTAGGAAATGAATGAGTACGCATTGTCAGGGTTTCTTTTAATAGTTGTATGAAGAGCACAGTGAGTTAAAATTATGGGTTTTATAGCGTTGGATGACAACAAGCTGGGTTTTTGTTTACTCATGAGATTAGAATTTATGAATCAAGCTTTTACATGCATGGTAAAAGAAAGATCCTGGTAGTTGTGGCCTGGGAGAGGCCTGGGCTGCATCAGGTTGCAAAAGAATCTCCGTTCTCCGCAATGAAATTAGTTATCTGCCAACAGAATTGAAGTGTCCAACACTCATCAGTCTAGTGTTGGCCCAAAACAGACAGTTGAAGGAAATTCCAGAGGGGTTTTTGGTAAACTTCAAGTCTCTCCGGGTTACCTCAATAGAAAAATTACCAATAGAAGTGGGGCAAATTGGACAGCTGGAGTTTCTTAATTGAGAAGGTGTAAGAAGCTGAAGGACTTGCCTGATAGCATATGCAATCTTTCACATCTTCAATTTTTGAATCTTGAAGAATGTGAATGTCTCCCTTCTTTACCCGATAGGATAGGAGAACTTAAAAATCTAAAGCATCTCAAAATCTCGGCTCGCCAGGGAGACTTCAGGGTGATTCCACATCTAATCTCTCAACTCAATTCATTGAACAAACTGGTCTTGCCTTATTTGACAAATCCGTTGAGTTTGGAGGATCTCACAAATCTCTCAAATCTGATCGAGTTGGATGTCAAAGTAAAGCCAGAAATTGAAGAGGGTTCAATGAGTACATTGTCAAAGATGAGAAAAATAATCTTAAGGTTCTGGTGGGGCGTAGATGAAAATAGAGATGATGCGGCACTGGATATCCTTCCACAGAACATGCTCGGAGTTGCAGAGTCTTAATTTATTAAATTATCATGGGGTAAGTCTACCAAATTGTATTTGTCAGTTTCAAAATTTGAAGATTTTGGGCTTGAGCTGTTGTATAAAATTAGACGAGCTTCCAGCCTTGGGGATTGAGAGCGAGGCTGCACGTGGCGGTTTTCCGATGCTGGAGACACTACATCTACATTGCTTATACAGGTTAAAGAGTATAGTGTGCAATGCAAAAACAATGCTGCAACTCCAAGAACTGAGGATATGGGATTGCCGCGTGTTGAAGACAATGAGAATGGAGGAGCTATCCAATTTAAGGGCATTTACAATTACGTGGTTGTGCTCAGTTGAGGGAGCTGTTCATGGAGAGCGGTGGCGGTTTTCCAGTGTTGCAGATACTAAATCTATCCTACCTAGACAGCTAAGGGAGTATAGTGTGTAATGCAAAAACATTGCCGCAACTGCACTCCTTAGACATAGAAGAATGCCGCATATTGAAGACATTGAGAATGGAGGAGCTCACTGATTTAGAGTACATAGAGATTTCCAAGTGCCCTCAATTGGAAGTTGAGATTAGCGGTCTTCCAATGTTAAAGAAATTGACTCTTGCAGGTTTAGAGAAGGCAGAGAGTATTGCAAGGCCATCGAGTGTATGGAATGAAGAAACAATGCCTAACCTAGAATTTATAGAGATCACAGACTGTCCATTGTTAGGGAGAATTCCAAAAGAAATGGACTGTCCATTGTTAGGGAGAATGTTGTACGAATAACTGAAATAATGAAGAAAAACAAGAAACTCAACAGAATAACCAAGACAAGAAACTGAATAAGAAAGTGAATTGGAATTTGTTATTCAAAAATGAATCTCTGCACATTACATTTCATGGGCATTTGTTAGTTTTATATCATCGACCGTCGTTACATAACTAATATTTCGGTATAAAACTGTAAAAATTGTCTAGCTACATTTTACCCAAAGTTACTAATTCGTTGTCAAACTAACAAACTCCACCTTGACAACAATTTTCCTAATTTCTTGCCCATGCCCATTCATCATCTTTTCTGCAAGCCAAGAGAAGCTAAACACCACTGCAACTTCTCTATTGTAACTAGCTTTGTGAACATGTCTGCACAATTCTCTCGCGTATGGACCTTTTGAAGAGCTACTTTTTCGCCATCGATCACATGTCTCAGAAAATGATACCTTACATCAATGTGCTTGGTTCTGCTTTAATAAGCAGGATTTGTAGCCAAGTGAATAGTGCTTTGACTATCACAAAGTACATTCACTTTCTCTTGCGTCCTTCCAATCTCATCGAGCAGACCCTTTAACCAAATTGCTTCTTTACTGGCATCTGAAGCAGCTATGTATTCAGCTTCGGTAGTGGACAACGCAACTGTTTCTTGAAGCTTTGACATCCAACTAATTGCTCCACCTGCAAGAGTAAAGACATAACCTGTAGTAGATCTTCTTTTGTACAAATCACATGCATAGTCAGCATCTACATATTCGCAGACTGATCCTTCACTACCATTAAAGACGATGCAATGGTCACTTGTTCCTTTTAGATATCGAAGCACCCATTTCACTGCTTGCCAATGTTCTTTACCTGGATTTGCCATGAATCTGCTGACAACTCCAACTGCATGTGAAATGTCAGGTCTTGTAGATACCATCGCATACATTAAGTTGCCTACAGCGTTTGCATATGGTACATGAGACATATACTGCTTTTCTTCATCAGCTCTAGGACTCAAAACCGAAGAAAGCTTAAAATGGGAAGCTAAAGGAACATTAACAGGTTTCACGTTATTCATAGAGAACTTTTCAAGTACCTTCTCCACATACTTCTGTTGTGACAACCAAAGCTTACCATTTTTCCTGTCTATGTGTATCTCCATGCCCAAGATATGTTTTGCTGCTCCAAGATCCTTCATATCGAACGTCCTAGAGAGGTGAGCCTTTAACCTGTTGATCTCTTCCATGCTTTTGCTTGCAATAAGCATATCATCAACATACAAAGCTAAGATAATGAATATGCCATTGAAACTTTTGAAGTACACACAATGATCATACTCACTTCTTATAAAGTTCTGGCTCACCATGAAGGAATCAAACTTCTTGTACCATTGTCTGGGAGACTGCCTCAGACCATACAATGATTTCCTAAGCTTGCAAACTAATCTTCTGCTGCGACCTCGTACAAAACCTTCAGGTTGTTCCATATATATCTCTTCGTTCAAATCACCATGTAGAAAAGTTGTTTTAACATCTAACTGTTCTAACTCAAGATTAAGCAACATAGTTAGTGCCAACACAGTACGTATAGAAACAAGTTTTACAACTGGAGAAAAAATCTCATGAAAGTCTATACCTTCAACCTGAGAATACCCTTTTGCTACCAGTCGCGCCTTATACCTTTTGATACTTCCATCAATTTTCCGTTTCAACTTGAAGACCCATTTACATCCAACAACACTTCTCCCTTCAGGAAGCTCTACAAGATCCCAAGTATTGTTCTTGGCTAAGGAGTCCATTTCTTCTTCCATAGCCATTTTCCATTTCTCTCTATCTGTATCATCCACTGCTCCTTGATAACAAGAAGGTTCCCCATCTTCAGTAATCAAAGCAAAAGATGAAGCAGAATCTTCATACCTTTTGGGAGTTTTCCTTTCCCTTGTAGAGCTTCTCAGAGCGACTAGTTGTTGAACTGGTTCAGAAACTTGCACTGGTTCAGAAGCTTCAACGGCTTCCTTTGTGTCTTCAACACCTTTTTCTCCAGAAGTCTCTCCTTCCTTTCGACTGTCACCAAAAGGTCTAGCCTCCAACTGAACTCGTTGACTCGGCGATACCTGTTCCTATTCAATTCTTTCAACGTTTGATTTTAACAAAGAGGATTCATCAAATGTTACATCTCTACTAATGACTATCTTCCGCAATGTAGGATCCCACAACCTATATCCTTTCACTGCATAGTCATACCCAACAAAGACAAAACATTTCGACTTTGGATCTAATATTGAACGCTGATTTTTCGGAATAAGAGAATAAGCATCACAGCCAAATATCCTCAAATGTGAATAGTCACAAGACTGACCTGTCCAAACTTCTTCAGGAATTTTACAATCAATTGCTACTAAAGGTGATCTGTTAACTAAATAACAAGCAGTAGATACTGCTTCTGCCCACAACTCCTTTTGCAAGTTAGCATTGCTGATCATGCTTCTGGCTCTTTCCATAAGAGTCCAATTCATATGCTTAGCAACACCATTTTGCTGAGGAGTATAAACAGCAGTTTTGTGTCTAACAATGCCCTCATCCTTACAGTATTGTTCAAATTCAACAGAAGTGAACTCACCACCATTGTCAGTTCTTAGACATTTAATAGATTTGCATGTTCTCTTCTCTACCATTACTTTAAATTGTTTAAAGACATTTAATACATCAGCGTTCCTTTTTAGCATATAGACCCAAACTTTACGGGAGTAATCATCAATGAACGTTAAAAAATACAATGCACCTCCATATGACACAACAGGGGAAGGCCCCCATAGATCAGAATGAATGTAGTCTAAAACATCTTTACTATTATGATTTCCAACTTTAAATCTTTGTTTACATTGTTTTACATACACACAATGTTTATAGAAATCGAAATTCAAGGATTTCAGACCGGGAAGAGATTTACGTTTCATCAGTATATGAAGGCCTTTCTCGCTCATATGACCCAAACGCTGATGCCACAGACGAGTACCTACTTCTTCCTTTTCTGACGCAACAGCTGCTTCATTGACCTGAGTACTTCCTTTTAACCTGTAAACATTTCCGACCTTTTCTGCCTTCATAACCACAAGGGCTCCTTTAAAGACTTTCAAGACGCCATCCTGACCTGTAAACTTATAACCATCTGAATCCAACACTCCCAAAGAGATTAAATTTTTCTTCAAATCAGGTACATGTCTAACACTAGTTAATGTCCTAACTGTGTTATCATACATCTTAATCCTGATATCTCCCATCCCAACAGTCTGACACGACACATTGTTACCCATAAACACAGAACTACCGTTTACATTTTCCAAGGAAAATTTTAAGGATGGAAAATTTTCTTGAAGTTTAAAAACATTGGCGAATCTCACTAATCCCTAATATGCAAACTATAATTTTTTTAATGATATATTTGCAAAATTATTCAAATTTATAATGATTTTATATATAGTCTCTATATAATGTTGGCGATTTTTAAGGTAAAATAATTTTATATTCTAAAATTTGGGCGAATCATCTTTTATAAAAATTGGAAATTGGCGAATCGTTTTTTGGAAAAATCATGGAAAATTAGCCCACTGGGTGAACATTAGCCCCTAAAATTTTCCATGACATTTTCATACGAGGTAAACCAATTTCTATGTGGGCACATGTGATGCGAAGCACCAGAGTCTAACAGCCAGCTATCAAAACCCTGAGAGACATTACATTCAGGTGAAGTTTCATCTATCATAAATAATTCTTCAGCAGATAAAACTTCGTCTATCATACCTAAATCGACCTTATTCGCTTCGTTCTTCGGGTTTTCGGATTCCTTTCATTTCCAACAGTCCTCCTTCAAGTGTCCAACTTTACCGCAGTTCCAACATTTTTCCTTACACTTCTTTCCCTTCGATTTCGATCTGGAAGACCCCCTTGGTTTTTCTCCTCTTTCCTTTGAGCGTCCTCTAGCGACCATGGCTTCTAATGCAGTTGTTTCAGTGCTGGATTTCCTTCGTACTTCTTCAGACAGGAGAGCTCCCACGACTGATTCAAACTTCAAAGAATCAGCAGAGCTGAAGCTGATTGAAGTTACGAAGTGATCCCATGATTCAGGCAGAGAACACAACAAGGTTATGGCTTTATCTTCTTCCTGTATTTTGACTTCCATATCTGTTAATTGACATATTAGTGTATTAAAAACATTCAAATGCTCTGCAACGTTTGAACCTTCTTTCATTCGAAGACTGTATAACTGTCGTTTCAGATAAATTCTGTTAGTTAATGATTTTGTCATATAGAGGTTTTCAAGTTTTTCCCACAATCCTGACGCCGTAGTCTCTTCAACAATGTTGAAGAGAACTTCATCCGCTAGGCATAACCGGATCGTACTGAGAGCTCGGGCATCCAAGTCCTCCCAGTCTGAAGTAGTCATGGTTGCAGGTTTCTTAGTTACCCCATCCAATGCCTTGTGCAACCCTTGTTGCACAAGTAGATCCCTAACCTTCAGTTTCTAAAGAGCAAAATTGCTCTTTCCGGTGAATTTCTCCACCTCGAATTTCGCATTCGACATCTTGGCCATTTTATTCTTCTCCTAGGGTTTCAGTATTTTCAGAGGCTTATATTTCCTTCTTTTTTTTTAAGTTTTTCCTTCAGCTAAGGTGTATATCTCCTTATTTCTCCAAATAGAAAGAACCCTTAAAAATTTTCTCCTTTCCTTCAATAAAAAAAAGAAATCTGTCTTCTTTTCCTTCTATTTCACTCACACATTTCTTTATTGAAACAATTTCTGAATATTTTTTTCCCTTTTGTTTTTTATCGATTCAAAGGAAAAAAAACCTTTAACAAGCCCAAAATTTATTTTGCATTGCTGGGAAAAAAAAATAATACCCGGTCTTTCACGCAGCTTTGACCAGCACCTGCTCTTCGAGTTGGCTCTGGCTTCTTCAATACGCAGCACCACGGACAGAGAAAATACACTTCGCTCAGAACACTACACAGCAACGATTTCCTTCCCATACGCAGGCTCAGTTCCTCGCTGGACAACAGCGTCTTCACACACGCAGGCTCGGTTCCTTGTTGGACTGCAGCGTCTTCACACAGTCACGCGGGTCTTTTAGACAGCAATCATTCAACTCGCACTGCACAGCAATCATTCAACTCGCGCTGCAGTCATTCGCTGGCCATTTTTTTTTGAATACGCAACAATCTGGCTCTTCTGGCTCTTCACGCAGGGCAGTCTGGCTCTTCTGGCTCTTCACGCAGGGTTTCAGCAATGATCCTCCACTGAATAACTTGACGCAGAGCACACAGCCCTTCAAACCTCGCTGGTCTTCACACAGTAAAGAACAAGTCTTGGACTCACGCCTTCACGCCCATTCACGCAGACAACATCAAACCACTCTCACACAGGCTGATTGCCTTTTCTTCAACGCGGGTTCTGGACTCTTCTTCACGTAGGCAGGGTCTTCACGCCTTCACGTCCAATCGCTCGGCCCTGTTAGGCTCTGATACCACTTGTTGTACGAATAAGTGAAATAATGAAGAAAAACAAGAAACTCAACAGAATAACCAAGACAAGAAACTGAATTGGAATTTGTTATTAAACAATGAATCTCCGCACATTACATTTCATGGGCATTTGTTAGTTTTATATCATCGACCATCGTTACATAACTAATATTTCGGTATAAAACTGTAAAAATTGTCTAGTTACATTTTACCCAAAGTTACTAATTCATTGTCAAACTAACAGAGAATGCCAAAAGAAATGGAGAAGCTACCTAAGTTGAAGGAAATTGTAGGAGAGTTACGTTGGTGGGATGGAATAAGTTGGGAGAATGATGACGTTACCTCTGTGTGATGCACCGTTGAACCAACTAACCGGAAAAGTAATGGAAGGGGCAGATCTAATCTTATCAAGATTCTTGGTTGTCAATTTAGGTGGAGGAGATCCTCCCATCCAATTGTTCACATTGTGACAAATTTTGGGTATGTTAGTGGGTATGCTTTTAAATATGTAATTCTTTTTGGGTTTCGAGATTTCCGAATTTGTGAAAAGTGGAATAGCAGCCTTTGCAGTAGAATTTGAATTCCGATGTGTGATTAAATCTTGCAAATTTGAAATCAAGAAAGTCAGATAGTGCCATAATCTAGCGATCATCCCCCAGATATGAGCAATATAAGGGCATTGAAAGAAAATATGATCAGCCTTTTCAGGTGATTTTCTTTATTAAAAAAAAAAAATACAAATGTCAAGTCCCTGAAATCCTCCCTTGCGTAAGTTATCCCAAGTCAATATTTTGTTTTTCCAGACCAACTAGTTGAATATAATGATTTTTATAAGGATATTCATTTTCCATACCTTGTAAAACCAGGAGCTTTGATTGAAATTGTGTCGCTATGTGATCAAAGATCTGTACGTATCTGAAACCAAGGGCATTTGATTATGTATCTTCCCTTGCCATGTTATCGTGTCTCCCCAAAAATTATGAAGTAGTTGGACCTGACTGAGTGAGTCTGTGAATTGTCACCAATTGTGCTCCACAGCATGTGGAAAACCCAATTCCAACGTAGACTTCCAAATGGGACAACTATGTTTTATGCCTCTTGTTACTTGACATAAAAAGAAGATACATTTTCTGTAGATTGAATTCGGCATTTTCTCTTGTAGAACATGTGTACCTGCCAGAGATTTAATGTTAAGAGATCCAATCATAATTCCCCCCATTTCCATATTCTCAGACCATTCTTGACCTCCACCATGGAATTATCTTATTGTAGCTTCTCGAGATTATCAATCCATATTTTCTGTTTGATGATATGTTCTTGTAGATATCTTCCAATGTGTTGTTTGGCATATATTTTGAATGTACAATATCTTGTCAAATGCCCTTGCCAGTAGCTCTCCAAAAATATTTTATGAGCAACGTTGTTCCAAAATATTGTTGTTCTATAGTTCCCATATACCAAATTACTTGGGCTTTGTTAACTCTGACCATTTGCATAGGTTCATTTTGCTTGATACATCAAGTCCTCGCTAGAGAAAATTTATCATGATCGAGGTGATTTTTTTGACAATTATATTAGGAATCCAGAATAGGTGAGCCCAATAGACATAAATTTGTTGAAGTGTTTCCTAGTCTAAAATGTATCTGCCACCCAGAGATAAAAATATGTGTGTCCAGTTTGAGATTTTCTACTTGCATTAATCAATTAGGCAGCTCTAGTCCGAAATTTTGTAGTTTCATGGCTTGATATTATTTCCCAAATAGTGAATCCCATTCTGCAGTGGTGTTATTGTGACACCAAAAGTTTCTGCAATGTGTTCAATGTCCGCCATGTCTCTAGTAGAATAATATAGTGTGGATTTCCCACCATTGGATTGGAGACCAAAGGCGGCCCCAAATCTAGAAAATATGTTAAAATAGCTTCCCATTTAGCTCTCGAAATGATTCCAAAGGTTAAGATATCATCAACAAAAAACAAGTGAGTAATGTTAACAATACTAGTTATCTGGATTCCTTGAAAGGTACTACATGACTGAGCTTCTTTTATTTTAAGACTGATTCCATCCATAACAAGAATAAAGAGTAAAGGAGAGAGGGAACATCCTTGTCTAAGCCCACGACCAGCATTGAAGAAATGTGTTGGGAGCCCGTTGATGATCACAGCGAAGCCTGTTGAAGAGATGCAAGCCATAATCGATTCGACATTATGATTTCTTAGCCCCACCTTGTATAGAATAAGCCTGATGAAAGGCCATTCTACACTATCAAATGCTTTGTGTAAATCAATTTTCATGACCACCGCTTCCTTTTTTCTCGAACGAATTGTATGAATGGCTTCCTGAGCCGCAGCTATTAAATCATGTATCTGGTAGTTGTTGAGAAAACCAAACTGTCATGTAGAGATATGGTTGGATAATACCCCTTTAATATTCCTAGCAATCACCAGTTAGATAACTTTGTCGAGGATATTGCACAAAGAGATTGGCCTAAAATCACAAAAAATTCTAGGAGAAGACTTCTTTGGGATTAAAGCGAGAAATTTGGAATTGATTGCACCCGAAATCTTCCCGCCCAGTCTAGCCTCCTCAATAATATTCAGGAGGAAATTGCCAAACAGATTGAAGGAGTTTATATAGAATTCCACGGTCCATCCATCATTGAATAAGAAGGCAGATCTTGTTCAAAGATCATCATGTACAAAGGGGAAATGAAGTGGTCAGATAGTCTAGCTATGACTCCTCGGTAGCTTCATTCTGAAAGAAAATTTCAATATACATTCACAACATTCTCTGAAGGTGTCCATGCCCAACCCATGCCAAGAAAATTTTGATGGGCACAGATTGCATCGAGCAAGTAGGCGGACATGAAGAATCTTTCTTGCTAATCTTTGGGCGGAATCCAGGCATTTGATACGTGCACTTTCAGCTGGAGAGCCAACACGACGAACCAGTTGAAAGGTGTTCCTTCATTTGCTAGCTGATCCAACATAACAACCCAAATCTGCAGGAATGTCTCCATACTCTCTTGGCCATACAAGCGACATGCAAAGATGACAAAGAGTTGGTAAGCCTTCTTGAGTGTCTTTGTCTTGTAGATCTAGTTGGATGTCATCCTAAACATTGATGGCTCCCTTACCCAACACTTCAAGATATATCTTGCGTTCGTGCTGCTGTTGGGAGTGTAAAACGGTGCACCTATCCTGTTCACCGGCTGCGGAAAATGATACATCTATTGATAATATTCTTCCCTGAAGGTAGGAAGTTCTACTCCACTAGCACTGGTCAATATCATCGTCTCAGGATCAATGTGTGAGACAATCCAATGGATCATGTCCGTACACGGAAAGGTGGGGTACCTGCATACAACCTTGTACAATCCTGACTTATGAATATTAACATAGATAGTACGGTCCTACACATTCTCGAAGTTTCCAATGAATATGGTGTTGATGTCTTGCCATGTGGTCTTGATGTCTTTCTCAATGAACAAGTGTGTGCCTATATGAACGGGCAAGCTTATAGACACCTGTTCAACCACATCTCCAGTAATACTTTCAATTGTGTCCTTTGATCCAACTCTCTTGGAGGCCATGTTACCTATAATGCTAAGAATCTTCTCAATACTTATTGTACCTGAAGACAGAGAAGACACTCACGGCAAGCCAATTCCAGCTAAAAAAAATAAAGAAACTCAAAAATCAATCATGCTGCAAAATGGGTCACTGTTGGGAAAGATGATCCAGGAGGATCTTGTCAGTCCAACATGAGCGGAGTCTTCAGTAGTTCAACATCGAAGTGATCGTCAAACGATCCTTGGTTGATGAGGTCTTAAACTGTATCAACTTCACTAGTTTCATCGTCAGCATTTAGAGTCCGGTGTCATCAGCTTCGACAGTGATGTTTATGGTTCAAGTTGTCCAGTAATGTATATGGTTTTAATTGTGATATGGTTTGATACCTAGTTGTCAACATGTGATTGTCGTTAGTTCCACCAAGATTTGGTCATCGACATGGGTTTTTCGTTAGCCTCGTAGGATTTGGTTGTCGACGAGTTTGTCGACATGTGATTGTCGTTAGTTCCACTGGGTTTTGGTTGTCGACTCATGTTCATCATCAACATTCAATCTTCATTTTATCCAATGTCGATTCAGTGTTTTGGTTCATGGGTATCGTCATGTAACGCTTGTCGCTTTGTGAAAAAGAAGTGTGTATAGGTTTATTGATCTAAATCATCAAAAAATGATCTAAACCTAAAGCCTTCATGAAAAACCTAACACCTAAACCCATTAACCCTAACCTAGAACCTAAGCTTTGTGTTAAAACACATTTAAATACATTAAACCCTAAAATCTACCTCTCAGACCATATAAAAACAATACAATGCAATAAAACCATAAAACAGTCATAAACCGCAGTCGCTAACTGCGAGAGTTAACTGTAGTGGGACCATGACATTAAGGCCATGTGAGCAGTCGGTGGCAGTTAACTGGCAGTCGGGGTTTACAAACAATGGAGTTAATCGTGTGCCATGTGAACAGAAGTCAAGTGGTGGAGGTTACATGAAATAGTTCTGCAGCAGTTAGCCGTAGCGGAACCATGTGCCATGTGAATAGAAGTCAAGCGACAGAGGTTACATAAAATAGTTCCCATCGCAGTCATTGTGCCATTGCTGCAACCGTCAGAGAGAGCGTTGTTCATATTGCACCATAATTGTCCGCTAGATAGAACCACTCGGGATTAGCTGTTGGGTGTTAGCATGTGGTTAGATCGCGGTTGGTCACATGTTGGCAGTCACCTGTTCTGCCTAGTCAGCAAACCGCCTGCAGTTTGCACTTATCCAAAAAAATGGGTTATTTTGTTAGTTTTTGCATTAAACTAATTCAAATACCATGGCCTTTATCTCTATGTGACATAATATCTTCAACCAAAACCCTAATTTAACACTAGAAGTCAGCTCATGCATTCTAGAGTTAGGCAACAGAGGTTTGAATGAATTTACAGGGTTATAAAGGCAGTTTTTCTCATTGAAGATGGGGATGAGTGGTTTTGAGTTTTAGAGTGCAGATTCTTAAGGAAATAGGAGATTTATTTTTCAGTGTAACAGGGGCATCAAGAGTCAGAATTGGGAACCGAGATAAGCATTGGAAAGCTGGTTCAGAGAGCTTTCTTATGACAGTGACCAGAAGTGCCCGCGTGCAAATTTAGTTTAGTCAATTTGCTATGTAATCGACCTCCTCATATTCAACCCTAATAAAGTGGTCACCCATCTTGAAAGAGGAACCAGAGACGTAGTCCAGCAGGGACGAACTCTATAATCAATCTTGCTATCTAGTATTGTTGTGTTTTTACTATTTTCACTTATGTTTTCATCTTTCTTATGTTTTAATTCTGTCGTCAATTCATTCCTTTCCAATAAGTTCTCACGATAAAATCACTTTCAGTTAATATTCAGTTCACTAAATGCATTAATCAATTCTACATCAGTTTGACATATGATCATTTTAGATCATATAATTTGGTATTGGAGCAGGTTGCGTTTGTAGAATTTGTCAGTGAATATTAACCAGGTCAAAGTTGCAATGTGGAGAATGAATCCTTGAGGAGATTAATCCATAGATTGGAAAGCGAAGAGTCGTTCATAAGTCGACCATGACAGGATCTGATGCAGGTGAAAATCCAGAAACTAAGATGTGCGATGAACAGTTTCAGCAATCATTCTTGACCATGCAGCAGATGTTGGGAGAACTTTATGAAGATAAGAAGGCAAGAGATGCAACTTCTTCTTAAAATACATCGAATAAGGACAAAGGTAAAGGCAAGGCTAATAAACCTCCTTCACCTCCATCATCTCCATCATCATCTTCTTCTTCTTCTTCTTCTTCCAGTGTAGAATCTAAAACAAAAAAGAAACCTAAGAAAACATCTCTTTTGAAACTTTATATAAAATTTTAGTTACGTATTTATGATAGCAAAATGAATCCTGAAAAGCTAGATAACTGGATTAAGCAGTTAGAAGTGTATTTTGATATTCAGAAAATTTCTGACGATAAAACGAAAATTCAATTAGCTACACTTAGAATGGGGGGAACAACTTTAATCTGGTGAGAAAGTAAAACTCAAATAGATGTAAAGCAGAAAGGTAAAGTCATCTCTTCATGGTCTAAGTTGTTAAAAGCTCTTAGGAAACAATTCTATCCTTTAGATACATGCAGCAAGTTGTTATTGATTGGTAGCATTTGAGGCAAGTTAAAGAGCAAAGCGTTCAGGAGTTCAGAAAGAAAGCATTGGCGCTTGGTATTTCATTGGATACACGTGAAACTTTATTAAAATACATCGGCAGTTTACATTCATATTTGTAGCATACATTATTGATGTTTAATCCTGATGATTTTGATGAAGTTTGTGTTCAAGCCATACATATTGAATCAGGTGGTAGACCATTCAAGTTTTCACCGTAATCATCCAAAGTGTTGGAAATCAAGGATTCCAATGACAGTAAAGGGAAGAACAATTCGAAGAGAAAGAAATCAGTGATAGCTCAAAAGGAAAGACCTACTTGTTCTCATTGCGAGAGAAACGGTCGTGATGAATCTAAGTGTTGGAAATTTCATCCAGAACTTAAGCCCAAAAAGTTCCTTAAAGAGGAGGATGAAAAGAAAGTAATTGCAGTAGTCAAGCAAGATCTAGGTTCCAATTCAGGTGGTGAAAGGAGGATAACTACCATATTTTCGATAGGTAAAACTTCTGAAATTGGTTCAAGTTTGAATACTATTGCATATTCATCAAACATAAATCCTTCAAATGAGGATAAAAGAGTTGAATTATTTAACATAAGGATAACTTCTAAGCACACAAAGATAGATACAATGTTTGGCAGTGGATCACAGGCCAATTTAATATCTAAATATTTAGTTAAGAAGTTGGGTTTGGAGACACAAAATCATCCAATACCTTACCCATTAGGATGGCTAAATAAATGAACTCAAATAAAAGTCACAAAACAGTGTCGATTAAAATTTCCCATTACAGTTGATTACATTGATGAAGTGGAATTAGATGTGGTTCCATTAGACATATGTGGAGATGTCTTAGGAAGTCCTTATCTTTATGATTGTGATGCAGTATTTTATAAGAGAGAGTATAAATATCACCTTAAGAAAGATGGGATTGAATTTATTGTTAGGGAACACCAAAGTAAAAATCACTTGAATTTAGTTGTTGCTAATCAGATGAAGTGATTAATAAATTCAGATAAGAGATTTGTAATCATGTGCGTTAAGGAACAACATAAGAATCAACATGATGTTTGTTCAGGTTATGAGTCTCAGCTTAAATATAGTTTGATCAAAGAGGTAGAAACTTTTCCAGTTCTATTTAAAGAAACCAAACATCTTACTCATAAGCAGGGAATACAACATGAATTACAGTTGATGCCTAAAGCTCCTCTTCCTAATGTCAGAATGAATCAATTCAATCCAAGTTTGGAAGTTAACAGTTACAGGGATGCAAGTCAATATTGGGGAAATTCAGTGTTAAATTTCTCTTGTATTGTGTCACCATTTCATGTTTCAAACAGTTTGGAAGCCTCTTTTCAAGTGGAGAGGAAACCCATTTGTTTTCATATCAAAGCCTTTTCTAAAGCAGTGTCAAAGTATTCAATACATCTAAGGGAAACTTATGCATCAGGGGAAAGTGCTAATCAATGGAAACATCATTTAATGAATGAAGAAACAGTGATTCAAACAAATCAACATCCACTTCAATACTTTCAAAACCAAACTAAGTTGCAGCAGTTTTCATATTATAGTTTGATGGGTTTATTGTAGCAATTTCACTTAGTAATCAGGAATCAGGAAAGTATATCAAGTCGAATAGCTGGTTTGATGTCAAAAATTTCTTTGATTGGCTTTGTCATTCTGCAATGTAGATTGTTAATACATGTCAATAGTATTGAACAATATCCTGCAGAGATTGTTTTCAAAGATGTGTATGAATCACTAATTCATGGTACTTCATGGAAAGAAGTCAATTTCCATGTTCATAACAGGTTGTTTGACCATATTACAGATGGATGGAATAGTTCACAGATTCAAAAAGTGCCATGGTTAGCATCATCGGGGTCATCACTTTCAGATGGTTGATCGAATGTATTGGTACATCATCAGGCCAAGGTGGAAAGTGAGGGAGCTCTACCCTCATTTACTATCGGTTTAAGTCAAACTTTTGTGGTCCAAAAGCTTCCAAGTGGAGAGGATTGATCCAAGAGGATCTTGTTAGTCCAGCATGAGCGGATTCTTCTGTAGTTCAACATCGCAGTGACAGTCAAATGATCCTTGGTCGATGAGGTCTTGAACTGTATCAACTTCTCCAATTTGGTCGTCAGCATTCTGAGTCCGGTGTCGTTAGCTCCGACAGTGATGTTTATGGTTCAGGTTGTCTAATAATGTATATGGTTTTCATGGTGATATGGTTTGATACCTGGTTGTCGACATGTGATTGTCATTAGTTCCGCCAGGATTTGATCATCAACATGGGTTTTTCATCTGCCTCGCAGGATTTCGTTGTCGACGGGTTTGTTGACATGTGATTGTCGTCTGTTCCACCAGGGTTTGGTTGCTGACCCATGTTCTTCATCGTCATTCAATCTTCATTTGTATCCAGTGTCGATTTAGTGTTTTGGTTCATGGGTATCATCGTGTAATGCTTGTCGCAAATGTCACTTTGTGACAAAGAAGTGTGTATAGGTTTATTGATCTAGATCATCAAAAAATGATCTAAACCTAAAGCCTTCATGCAAAACCTAACACCTAAACCCATTAACCCTAACCTAGAGCCTAAGCCATGTGTTAAAACACATTTAAATACATTAAACCCTAAAATCTAACCTCTCAGACCATATAAAAACAATACAATGCAATAAAACCATAAAACAGTCATAAACCACAGTCCCCAACCATGGGAGTTAACCGCAGTAGGACCACGACAATAATGCCATGTGAGTAGTCGGTGGCAGTTAACTCGCAGTCGGGGTTTACAAACAACGGAGTTAACCGCGTGCCATGTGAACATAAGTCAAGCGACAGAGGTTACATTAAACAGTTCCACAACAGTTAGCCACAGCGGAACTACATGCCATGTGAACAGAAGTCAAGTGGCAGAGGTTACGTAAAATAGTGCCCATCACATTCATCACGACGTTGCCGCAATCGCCGTGGAGAGTGTTGTTCACATTTCCCCGTAACCGTCAACTAGCTGAAAATGCCATGGATTAGCCGCAGGGTGTTAGCATGTGGTTGGACCGCGGCTGATCACATGTTGACAGTCACCTATTCCGCCCGGTCAGCAAACCACCTGCAATTTGCGCTTATCCAAAGCTATTTTTGGGTTATTTTGTTAGTTTTTGCATTAAACTAATTTGAATACGATGGCCTCTATCCCTATGTGACATAATATCTTCAACTAAAACCCTAATTTAACCCTAGAAGTCAGCTCATCCATTCTAAAGTTGGGCAGTAGAGGTTAGAATGAATTTTCAGGGTTTTAAAGGCAGTTTTGCTCATTGAAGATAGGGATGAGTGGTTTTGAGTTTTAGAGTGCGTATTCTGGAGGAAATAGGCGATTTTGTTTTCAATGTAATAGGGGCATCAAGAGTCAGAATTGGGAACCGAGATAGGCATTGAAAAGTTGGTTCAGAGAGGTTTCTTATGACAGTGACTAGAATTTCATACATGCACATTCAGTTTGGTCAATTTTCTGTGTAATCGACCTCCTCGGATTCAATCCTAATAAAGCAGTCGCCCATCTTGAAAGCGGACTCGGAGACATAGTCCATAAGGGACGAACTCCGTAATCCGCCGCCATAAAATCCACGATGGAAAAAGAAGAGAATGGTTGTCTTCCGTTCTTGGATGTTCTCATCTCTAAAAAGGTGGATGGTTCCTTTTCTCATCAGGTGTATAGGAAGAAGACGCATACTGAGCAATACTTGCATGCTTCTTCCCACCATTTCCCCGCTCAGAAGTTAGGGGTTCTTAGCACGCTTGCCACCCGTGCTGTTAGAATTTCGGATGAGGAGAGCCTGGAAGCGGAGAAGGCTCACCTCCTAGAAGTCTTTGAGAAGAATGGTTACGATAGGCACCTCGGTCAAAAAGCCTTCCTCAGGGCCAAGAAGGAGCCTTCTATCCGAAAGGTTCCCAATGATCATATCATGGGTGTGAACCTTCCTTACATCCAAGGAACCACGGACAGGATTGCAAGGATTCTGAGGAAGTATGATGTGCCCGCAACCTTTAGACCTCTCAATACTATCCGTGGATCCCTCAGGTCGGTGAAAGACCCGATTGACCCTAAGGACATGAAGGGCGTCTATGTCATTCCCTGTTCCTGTGGGACCCCTTATATTGGTGAGACTGGTCGCTCTATTAATCAGCGGATTAGCGAGCATTCAGCTGACTTAAGACATGGGAGGACCAAGTCCTCGGCCCTGGCTGAACATGCGGGAAAGACTATGCATCATGTGTGTATAGAGGAGGCTCAAGTCATTGCCAAAATTGCGCAGTTTCACCATCGCAAATTTAGAGAGGCCCTGGAGATTGAGAAAAGGCCGAACAACCTTAATAGGGATGATGGCTGGAAGATTAGCAGTTGCTGGGTCCCAGCCTTGTCTTCTTAGCCTCCTCATTTCCTTTTCGTTAGGTCTTAAGGTTTCTATCTTCCCCCTCCTTAATTTTTCTTTTGGCAGTTTTGTCTTATTAGTTTGAAGCGGTTGAGTTAGTGATTAGTTTCGGGCTATTATTGTATTAACCTTGCCTGTTTATGATACTATGGGACATATTATAATTAGATATTTTTTACCAAAATTTCAGTATTTATACTATTTAATTATTTCTATATTAACCTTAGAATTGAGTTTCCCTCTAACTAATTTCTAAAAATCGCGTTTTAAACCTTATAAATAATAATAATAATAAATAATATTGACATAGTTAACCTTAATACATTTGGAATAAATAATCTTTTTATTAAATATTGATTTAACCTTTAGGTTTTAAGGATAAATTATGAGATACCAATAATATTAGTTTGAGTCATAAACATATCAACCTTAAATTATAAGTAATAATAGATTTACCTTGGAATAAATAATATGGATTATTGACCGTTAGGTTTAAAGGTAATTATGATTTACCTAATATAACTAAACTATAGGAATAATAGTTTAACAATTTGTTTAGATCTATTAATTATCAAGAAGATTTAGATTATTTAATAAACTTTTATTAATTTATATAGCTTATTAATTTAATGGACCAATCTATTTAAATAATAAATATGATATAGATCTAACTTATAAATAATAATAATAAATAATAATGACATTGTTAACCTTAATAAATTTGGAATAAAAATCTTTTTAATAAATATTGATTTAACCTTTAGGTTTAAAGGATAAATTATGAGATACCAATAATATTAGTTTTAGTAATAAACATATCAACCTTAAATTATAAGTAATAATAGATTTACCTTGGAATAAATAATATGGATTATTGACCGTTAGGTTTAAAGGTAATTATGATTTACCATAAGATTAGTTATAATATTTACCTAATATAACTAAACTCTAGGAATAATAATAGTTTAACAATTTGTTTAGATCTATTAATTATCAAGAAGATTTAGATTATTTATTAAACTTTTATTAATTTATATAATTTATTAATTTAATGGACCAATCTATTTAAATAATAAATATGATATAGATCTAACTTACCAAAGACCATTAAATAATTATCACACAACTATCTAGTATAACTAAATTCTTAGAATAATAGGGTTTGATTACCTTTACGTTGGAATAATAATTAAATATGGATTAATTAATATATATTATGGGATATAATGACCATCTTAATTAAAATATGTACGTCTCTTAATATTTGGGATAATAAGAATAATACACCTAATCATTTTAAATTTACCAAATGGATTCCTTTAATTACCTAATTTTAGCTTTTTCGAGAAATATTAATTGACTTTTTAGTAGTTTGACCAAGGTCACTAGGTCAAATTAGCCGTTAGCATTTTAACTGTTGGAGTCTCTGCACGCTCTATTTAATCACGCTAAGCTGGATTGGTTCTTCAACTTGTCCTGACGATGAACCACACTGGTTGGTTCGAAACGCGTCGACAAAAGATTGGTTATGTGATTTTGCCGAAGATTATCTTACAATATTATGGATCACAGAAGTCTAAATTCATCAATCAATCTTGTTGTCTGGTATCGCTATCCTTTTTTTGTTTTCACTTCTATTTGCATCTTTCTTATGTTTTAATTCTATCGTCAATTATTTCCTTTCCAAGCAGTTCTCAAGATAAAAGAACTTTCAGTTAACATTCAGTTCACTAAATGCATTAATCAATTCTACATCAGTTTGACATATGATTATTTCAGATCACAAGATTACGCAGCATTAACTCTAAGAGGCTGGGAGACATTTAGTTGGAACTCCGCATTGCACATTCTTAGCTGCCAGTGAGGCCTATTGCTGATTGGAATTACGCAATGCGCAGTACAGAGAGGTTGATTGTGGATTGGAACAACAAAATGCGAAGTTCGGTCAAGCTAGGTTGCTGGCTAGAACTACACATTGTTCATTTCCAGTGGGTAGAACTGGGACACTGCCTCCCAGGATGGCGCAAAGCACAGCTGGGATCTAGTTTTTTGTAGCTTCTGCGCAATTCCTGGAGGCAAGGCAGAGCCTTGACTTCCAAGAATGTGTAGTGTATGTCGGGAGAAGCAAGATATGGGCCAAGGCAACCCAAATCTACCTAAGGGAAACCTGAAAATGAGAGGGACTAAATGAATGGGAAAATATAGTACAAATATGAGTGAATATATATGCATGCAATCTAAGAAAGTGCAAAAATCAGTCAAACGGAAAAATAATGAAGCTCATGAAGAGAGTCGTTGCAGTAGCGATTGTTAGTGTAGAAAAAGGGTCATGATTGCGACACTAAGGAAATGCAATTTGAAACCTGAAACAACACTTCTAAAAGTTAAATCACATTGAAACGCCAATGATAGTTCCATAAAACAAGGAAAACAACACTCACACAAGACAAGAAATCAAAAGCGACAGAAAGGCAAAAGACATGAAAAGGAAAACTTACTCAGAAAAGTTGTGCCGACTGTGTCGAAGGTTCCCAAGTTCCTTTGGAATTCTAGATATCCAAGATCGAATGTGAAGAATGAGATATGGGGCATCCATTAAATAAATTTGTTAGATTTACGGTTTATGACGTGCATGCCACAAATATAGGAAAAACCGAAACTTGGTGGGAAGCTTCTAAAATAGACTTTGAATGTAACTCCCAATTGCTAAAAATAGATCCATAAAATCTAGGGATGCTTTTTTTCCTTTTTCTTTTTCGGGAAAAGTTTCCATGCATGCAAGGGAGAATTGCACTGTTCTGGAGGGAATAGGGAAACCTACTGGCAAATTCAACATACAACAAGTGAGGGAAATATTTTGCGTTATTTTTGGGCTGAGTGGCACTAACTATCTCACAAGTTCTTCACAATTTTCCAGATAAAGGTTGGCTTGCCTACTCTGTACAATTTTCTAGAGCAAGGCTGGTTGGCTTTCTCTGCACAATTTCTGGGTGCAGGATAACTATTGGGTTGGTATGCGCAATTCCATAGCGCAAAGTAGTTGCCCTCTAGGATGGCTCAATTTTCCCAAATAGCACAAGACCGAATGTGAACCAAGTGCCAGGTCAGCTTGCAGTTAGTCGAAATAACAAGTGAGTGAACACAAGCTGTTAAGCGAAAGATAAAATCAAATGAAACACAAGTACCTAAGTAGTACATTATGGCTGGTAAGATTTCGAGTAGGGAGGCTCCAAAACGAAGTGAAGGAAAAATTTTGGAGCGTGGTTGTAGCCACTACAACATTTCCTTACCATTACAAGAATTGTGGTTTCTTTGCATAATAAGAATTTGAACACACTTATTACAATTCTTGGTTGGAGAAACAACAATTGAAAGAAGAGATCTTACCTAGCCTTTTATTTACTTTCGATCAATTCATACAGTGAAGCTAACATTGGCATGTAGACATAGGGTTATGTTGTGGCCACAACACCCGCCATAGATATTTTCTCACAAAATATTGAGATACTTCATTTGGTATTTTGGAAAACTCTCTTCTTTCCTCGCATGTTAATGGTTGATGATTCTTTCGATTCATATTGTTCGGATTTTCATCTTTTTGGGAAATACTTTGTTATGGCCATTGCTTTTCTTGTTGTATTATTGATATCTCTTTGATATATTTCACGTCATGATGAGACTTTCTTAGTGGCAATGAGAAGGCAATATGGCACATCACGTTCCATATCACCTCATATTTTTCTTTTGGTTTTGCTGATTGATGTCTCCTCCACATCACTTTCCACACCACCCCATATTGTGGATGAAGGCCTCCCATGTTTGTTGCTTGATATTCCTCCACCGCATGGCACATACATGCATTAAGGAAGTTCTTCATTAATAATGATGTACTATTTCACCAACATACATTTTTCTATATAACGTAGATATTAACTAATCTTGTTCTTTCCCTTTTAATTTATTTAGATATATTCAAACTTGATTAACATTATTTTACTGTAACTACACCTGAAATATTGTAAATAACGTTAACACATATTAATGAGTTATATAAATAAAATAATAGGATAATATTATAAATAGTTTAACTCTTCCTATTATAAATGTTTAAAACGGAAAAATAAAATAACAAGAACATATATACAATAACTCTACTAACAACAACTATATTATATTACGATTTTATTTTATTAAAATCATAGTGTATATTATATAATAACGTGTTATTGTATATATAGTATATTATGTATGTAATATAAACATAATCCACACATCAATAGCACGTTGTATTTAGAACAAGGGGGTTGCACGGTAATAAGTTCTTTCCTTGAGTTGGGCAGTAATTGACCTGAAAACTATGTGTTTTTACCTTGTTAAAGTAGACATAATTATGCACTAGCAACATTCAACAATTTATTCAACACAGATAGTTATGCTTTTATTTTCCTTAACACTGACCAAGATTGAGTGTTTTAGTTCCACGTATTGGGCTTCAAGTATTATCTACCTTTTTTTTTAGGAGGAACACAATATCATTTTTATTTCCTTAAAAAAGGTATAATCAACATAAGCAAGTGAAAAGGATGTCATTTTACCTATATGTCTCAACAAGAATATCAACAAAGTATGTTTCCACAAGAAATTTGGTCCTAACATGTAATTTTGCTAACAAAGAATAATATTTGGAGAAACCATTCAGGGGGTGAGTCTCAATGTCCATTACAAGCGAGGGTTCATCAAACTATATCCATGTTTCCCCCGCCTCCTTCAACTCACCTAAGATCTCCCTAAATTAAGACCTCCCTAAAATAAATACAACACAAGGAATATATTTTTTTGTCAGATTGTGTCATTACTTACATTATCAAGTTCAACAATTTGTGACTCAAAGAGGATTTTACATTAAAACTTACTTGTAGATAGTTAGAATTGAATCAAACAGACAAAGAAGGTCAAATGTTTTAGGAACACCCTACAGAACACCTTTGTAGGCTTTGATAACAAGAATTATGACACAAGACCTGTAATGGAAAGTAAAGTATCAATACTCGCACTCCAGAAACCAAACATGAATTGTACATAATAAAAAAAATGCTATAATCTCACACAATTCACTATCCATAACTTTCATGCCTAATGAAATGTGGAAAATGTAAGGATCTTTCTCAGTCAAACAATAAAGATTTAATTCTTTTTATACTAAGATTCTCATGAAAATAACACCTTATTTAATGCGTCCATCCCACATAAAATCTACATGAACTTATCATACATAAAACTTCCAACTCACAGCTGGAAGTATGGCTACACTGAGCCAAATATAGCAGAGAGAAATCACACTAAATACTCAATTGTTCCCAAAAATTACCACAACCATGGATGACCATAAAATTGATCATTTCGATCCATCTTAAGCATAGGTGTCAGTTTTAATGGAAACATAAACAAGGTTCTAATTATTCTTTTTGATCAAATTGTTATATGTACAAGTCAGAATTACACTATGTGAAAACCATCATTCATGCGCTGGGACTTGATATCATTGCAGACATCAATCAGAAACACATCCCAGGTACTTGCATGGGCATTTTATTTTTGTTTTCCTCAGCAAACTCTTATAATCCTCTTAGTTAAGATTCTATCATATGTTATTTTTTGGGATGTCTATGTGGAATGAAAACTATCCAACATCTATCGTGATGCACGAAAATGGCATAAATTATGTGTATTTTGCAGTAATAACACAATTGTTTAGAAATTCATGTTATTTTAAGAGAGTACCATAATTAAGTTAGAGCCATAGTTCATGTACCTTTGGATGATATCCAATCATATCTAGATATGAACAAAATCATTCTTAATTGTGAAATGCTACAACACTAATAAAATTCCTTATGCTTTTCTATAGGTCACAGAGGGTCTCTACATATAAAGTACTTTAATAACTATTTCTACACATTTCCCTTGGACAAAAAATACAGACTTTGTCACTTCTTTGGGCATTATTAATCAAATATCCCTTCTTCAATGTACTCAACCTCGATGATTGAAGTCCAATCCATTCCTTCTGAAACTAACCATTCCCAGAATGAAAAACAATAGCCTAGTTATAAAGAATAGGCATCCATGAAGAAACAACCCAACCAATATCAGGGTAGGGAAGGCATGGCACAACCTTCCAAACTACATGTTAGAGAGAGAGCTAATGACTTTAATGTGCAATTTTTCAAATTATGCATTCAAAATATTGTGTTTAAATCCTTCACTGTGTTGTTAGGATTTGTTAGGATTGGCTAGTGTGGCTCATGTGCCTTGTAGATGCTAGATGGAATGCATGAATAACTATATCAATAAAAGTAACATATATTTCATTACACATTGTGGCTAGCACAACTTATAACCTTGTAATGTTTTGTTTGAACAGATTAAATGGAAAATAGTAGCTACATTTTTATTTTGTTATCTTAGACTGTTACTAGGTGTGATAGGAAAAAATGGTCATATGCCAATTGGGGGGAAGAAGAAATAGCCTGCCTGCTTGCTCCCTTCTTTGTCTTTGGAAAATAAGTGCATCCATATTTTTTTTCAAATATAGATATTTTTGTAATGAGCCATACTCAACCTTTTAGAAAACATGCCCACACTTGATGAAACTCTGGAAATTTACACCCGTTTGAAATTTTACAAAAATGTATGGAGTAAAAATAGCTACTATCATCTACAACTCCAATTCTCCCATTGATTGAATGCAACGCAAAAAAGCATGAATGCTAACTCCACATGTTGTTATCTTCTCCATACAATTGTGGGTTTAGTAAATGAGACAAATATTGAGAATGAGAGAAATTTTTGGCTTGTATTTGTTGCGCAAAAAGTAATTGAATTAGTAGCTTTAGCAAAAGCATAAGAAATAATCATTTTACCTTCGAAATTTTGAGCATGTTTCATTATGAAAATTGAGTTGCTAAACCACATCCTTTGAATCTCAAAAAAAGTTGAATCAAACACAGAAGATAATGCAAGTTGGTTAAATACAAATTGTTGACATTAATCTACTCTAATAAAAACACCATTATCACAACTTATGCTTAGGAATTGTAGAATAAAAAAAAGGTAAGGTAAATCATATGCAATGGTATGCAGCTACAAGACAATACAAGAAATCATTTATAGGATAGGAATAAGCATCAATATTACCTTGTTAATTCATATGCAAAGAAAGCCCCAACAACTCCTCTATAATAAGACCTTGTAATTGACCGAAAAGACTCTTGTCTTGCCTGATGGATGTAAGAAAACATCAAGAACTTTATGCCAAAAATTCCCTAGATGAAAAATACAGCAAAAGAAGGGAAAGGGCATATAGTAAAAGTAGAACAATCATCATTGTTTAAAATGAATAACACAGGCAACAGTGAATTTTTTCCTAGCTTCCCAAATGTTGATTTGGGCAAGATACAATTTGTAAAATTGAGCACAAACTAAGCACATATAGCATAGATATGAGAGATGAGACACCTTGACTACATATAATCATTGTGTGCCTCTTTTTCTATTTATGTATTTCTTATTATTATTTTATTATTTCTAAATTGAATTATTATTTGTGTGGCTAGAGAAGTGTTCATTACCTTAATGAAATGAATAAATAAAATAAATAGCACACTAATTTAAAATAGTTAATTGCAAAAATAAAAATAAAACAATATATGTGCCACACATGAGCTGCATACATCCCACGTGTCTATTTCATCCTTTGTCTAGGTATGGGACAAGCTTAACCCACAAATTCATGATCGACCATCATTAGTTGCAGTAGCATTACCTTCATCATTAGTGTTATTGTTATCAACAAGTGTTCTGACCTGCCTAGCCTGCAACCAATTTGAGTATCCCAACCCAACAAAGCCTAGTTGATGCAGGAGCATCCGAGTGAAAAGGCAATAGCTGGGAAATGTTTTTTTATTTTATTTTCTTTTGTTGGACAGAGAGAAAATCATTTTGAGTTTTTGTTTTATTTTGTTTCATTTAAAATTAAGGCTGACTCAACCATTGTTCTTTAAAATTAGGCAAGCAGATCAAGATAGGATTAGATAGGGACTTGCTTAAAGAAACTGTTAGACAACTGAAAAGTAACTGAGGAACAGTTCCTCACTTGTAAAGAAACTGCTAATAATGCATTGAAAAAGGAAAACCAAAGCTCATTGAGGGGCTGCCATCCAGAGAGAAGAGAGAGCTCAGAATTTGTAATTTAAAATTGTTTTGAACCTCTATAAAAGCAAACAATTCTATAATTTGTTATTAAGGAAGCAGGATAGTTTTTTTTTCCCTTGTGCTTAAGTGTTTCAGGCATCGTAATGAGAGAAAGACAGTGAAACAATACATTAAGAATCTGAATAGCATTGACAAGAATCTTGTAACAGAAAGCATCTCAAACCGGGAACCAGACAAAGGTAAACCAGCATATACAAATCATTTTTCCTTTTCCTCAACAAAAAAAACCAGGTACTTTTATATTCAGCATTCAAGCATTCCTATACATTTCATTTCGTTTTCCATTTAACAGTTCACTGTACAAAATCTATAACCCTGAAATCGTGGAGGGTTCCAAAACCCATGAAAACCAAAAAAACATTACAGTTCACAGGCTAAACACTAATCAAAAAACGAGGGCATGAACATCTCTAAAACCACACACATAAACGGAGGAATCAAAACCCCAAGGGTTATACACGATTACAGACAAAACAAGAAACAGAGCAAGCAAGAGAAAGTTGCATCCACGGAAAGACCTACCCGAGTTTTTCCTAAGCCCGCGAACAGTCCCAAGGACAAAGCCGTGGAGCAATGTTCCCCTGGAAGGACCTGCACACCACCACAGAATAGGGCAGTAGTTAGGTAGGGTCGCGACATCAAAGCACTGTGAACAGCAAACCGAGGGAGGAGTGAGGAATTACCTGGAGGAGGTCCGATTTCGTGACAGAGGAAGAGAACCGAGACCCACAATAGAGGGTTTCTCCCAACAGAAATTCCATGAAAGCGTTCTGCCTGATCACCAAGGAGCCAGAACATTAGAGCCTCAAAAACCAAAAGGTGAAATTGCAACCGTAACGAGAGGATTACCTGAGAGCGAGTTCGTTGATCCGTCTTGTGCAGCAGCAAGGCGAGAACCTATGTTTGCAGAGTCACATGATCACCATGTTAGTACCTAAACCTACCTCAGGCTGAACGAAGGCAGGTCTAAGGTAACATCAAACCACGCTTAACCTAGTAGCTAGCCCTACCAGGTCGGGAGAGGGCTCTCTCCTTGTCAATCTCAATTTGAATATGGAAACAAGGGCTTGAGATGACTGAAATTTAATAGTGATTTTAGGCTAGGTATATTTGTTCAGAGGATTTTGATTGATTTTAATGGTTGGTTGCTGGATCAGATGAGGAAGGTAGCTTTGGGTCCGGGAAATCAAAATCAGATTTGCAGAGGTTTCTGTGGGGCGAGGTAGGAAAGTGTTTTAGCACTTTGAAATGAAGGTGATGGTGAGTCTAAAGATTGGTGAGGAGTTGGAGAGGGCATGCAAGGTTCATGAGTCCTCTTCAAACAGCAGAAAACATTTAAAACTAAATAAACCCCAGGGCAGAGCACTAAAACACCAATGGATTCCACCCTTTAATCTTGATTCATTTAGTTATGCAGAAAAAGATAGATGATGGCACATATACACATAAGATAAACTAAATAACAAAGGAGAAAACAATGCTACTTCACATTACCACAAGAATCCCACAAAACGCTGTAAAACCCCAGTTCATTTCCTTGCCAAACTGTAGAAGTGATTTACAAAGTAGCTCAATGCATCCACAAGAGTCCAACCTTGACAAATGACTAAGAAAGTACAAGATATAGGCATCAAACCACCTATGCTAGCCATCAAGGGTCGAATCCATGAGTCAAGGAGCTGTTTCAACAACATCTAAACTAGGAACTACAAAATAGGCAGTGGAACAGCTTGCCTCTAAAATTATGGAAACTGATTCATTCATCCTCCAACCAATTCTAACTGATGTATCTACCCCCTCAAGTCATTTTTCATCATATTTACATCATAGTACATCATATCACATCATATTACATCATTAATTTACCAAAGAGAGAAGAAAAAATCAACTGATAGCTAAACTGGGCGAAATTCTGAACAAACAGGAAAAACTGGCAAAATTTCTCCTATGCGCAGCGCCACTAATCCTATGCGTAGTGCTTTTTCCAGGCCACTTTTGGAAGGCTTCCCGAAGTCCAAATCAAGTGTAGGATAGCTAGTTGGAAAGCTTGGTGAGTCTAATTTCTGAAACAACTTGAATTTTTGTATTTGGAGTCCATTTTACCCTCCAAAAATGGAATCTCCCAAGACTGCTTCCTGCGTAGCAAAAAAGTGGCAGAGAGGGCACTTTTTGAGTGAGACCCAGAACTTGTCCAAAAATCTCACCCATTCCTGAGTATGCATATTTTTCCATGCTGATTCCAAAAATTCAAACCTTTTTGCAAATGGATGCCCCCAACAAAAGCGTAGCGCCGGTAGCGCTACGCATCTGCGGAAAAAACCTGTTTTTTGCATTAAAAATTTAAAACATGACAAAAATTGCTCCAAATTTCTTGAAATTTGGCATGAGTGAGCCTTTTTAGGTGCTTTGTTGGGCCAATGATGCTTCAGCCAAGATCTTGAGCTTATCTTGCTCTTTCTTGCTCCTCAAAACCCTTCTTAGCTTGGCCTTTAACCTCTTCACCCTTGTTTTGCAAATTTTGTTCCGGGTTAAGTAGTGATAGGCCATATGGCGCAACATTTTCTTCTCTTTGTTTGCCTTCTCAAGCAACCTCTCCAAGTGCATGTTGACTGCTCAAAACAAATCTCCTTAGGATTCTCAATTTCCTTTGCCTTTTGTCTTCTAACCTTGCCTCTTCGCTGCCTAGTCACCTGGCCTTTTTCATTGTTTGTGAACACTTGTGGTGAATGATGAGATAGGGTGGATGGGTGAAAGAAGAGTATGAAGAGATTTTAGGGTGAGTAAGTGAGGGTGAATGGGAGTATGAATGGGATTTAAGGAGTGAAGGGTTTGGGGATTTAGGGAATAAGGGGAGTGAGTAGGGTTTGGGATAGTGTAGGGTTTGGGAAATTTGTATGTGAAAGTGGGATTTAGGGAGAATATATGAGGGAATGATGTTTGGGGAATTTATATAAGGGAATGGGGTTTAGGGAATAACAAATGGATGAGGGAACTTTAAAAGTTATGAGACAGTTTAGTGAAAACTAGGGTTTTACTTCATGAGTAAAAGAGTCACCAAAGATTGATGAAAAACCCTTTTCAACAAGAAGGGTTGATTTACTTACTTCCCAAGAGGTAACTTGAGAGATTTGAAGCAAATTGAGTGATTTTCGAGCGTTCTGGGGCTTGGCTGCCAGGTGCGTAGCGCCAGTGCAAATTAACAAAGGAAAACCTTGCCAGGTGCATAGTGCCTTTTTGTAGACCAGTTTGGGAGGCCTTCCCGATGTCCAAATTGGGCACAGGATAGCTCGTTGGAAAGATTATCGAGTCTACTTTCCAAAAAATCTTGAATTTTCCAATTTGGAGGTCATTTGCCCTGTCAAAAGTCAAATCTCCCAAGACTGGTCAAAATGTGCAAAATGAGGCTACCTAAATGCAGAGTGTTGTTGCAGTAACCTTTTGAAAGTCTTCCTCAACTCCAAATTGAGCTCATGATAGTTCATTATAAATACCTCTCTCTCTCGATAGCATTTAAATCATCAAGCAAGTCATTTGGTCAACCAGGCTAGGAGAAATCTTGATTTTCCCAAGGTCACTTTAGAGGTGCAACAACCCTCTTGAGGCAACTTTATTTTTGACATTTCTCTAAAAACCATGATGTGTAAAAAATGAAGGAATTTTTTCTTCCTTGGCCTATTTTGGACAACAACCTCTCTCACTTTTTCTAAATTCATTTTTCCTTGCTCAGAAACATCATTTGAGTAAAACCTATCCCGATGTGTGGAACAGGGGATTTGTCGAAATGAAGTGAAATGAAGGGGATAAGGAGCTTCTAAATTATTAAGAAAATTTTTGGAAGTAGGGAGGGATGTTAGAAAACAAGGGAAAGTGTAATTTCAAATATTTGGTGAGAGGAAGGGGTCCAAAAGGGAAAAATTGTCAAATTGTAGCAAGAAACTAGGGTTTGTGGGAAAATGAGGAATCTGAGGGATAAGAGTGATGGGAAGTGTTTAATAAGGTACATTAATGATAGGGGAAGTTGTATGAGCATCAGGATGCAAGCTCTGTTGATGATTTGACCATCCAAGAGAAATTACTTTCAAAACCCTAGGAGAGGGAAATGAGCCTTACCCAAGCACAACTGAAATACGAACAAGGTGTAAAATGACCCTTTGGAACCTGAAATGATGATGACAACCCTTTAAATGATGGTACACTCAACTAAATGGTGACATGAACCGACACTTGGAAAACTTTGGAAGGAGTGAAAACAAATCCTAGTCTAGTACCTAGTAACCAAATTTTATTTGAAGACTCACTGAAATGACAAAATTTGACCTTGACACCTTAAAATCACTTTGTAGGAGAATGTTTGATCACTGGAGGAAGGATTCAAATACTGACACTAACATTGGCTCCAATGGGGATGGTAGCTCCTTGGAGGTGCCAAGAATGATAGATCTTTGGGAGAGCATACCAGTGCCTTATCCATTGGGCAATATGGAATCAATAACTCAAACTGAAATGCATGACTGAAAACTGACAACTTGATGACACAAACTGACTCTGAAACTATCTTGACTAAAACACAACTGACAAACTGGAAAATATGCTCAAAATGGAGCTTATTCAATAAAACCTAATCTAACTTTTCCATTCATCACCTAATCAAGTGAAATGGAACAACCAATGCAACCAAGTAAGCATTCTGGTTGTTGTTGGAATTCTTCGCAAGTGCTTTCTTATGAACAACAAGAAAGAACTACTGAAAGGCAACTCCGATGAAAACTTGTAAACAAATCCAAATTTTCCCAAATTGAATAATATGGATGCTCTATCTGACTCCAAAAACACTACATAAGGATCTTGAAATTCATGCACACTAGGACTTAGCTCATCCAATGGATTACTTTTCTTCTCCTCGTACCATGAATGCAAACTTTCATCTGAGCTTTGTGTGAGACTCCTCCTGAAAATGACAAAGAAACTGGCTGCCAGGTCAAGTTTGTATTAATACAAGTTTCAAGCTTATAGGTAGCTAATGGAGAAGGACTTTGACTACAGACATCATCCAACACATCAGCTATTGGATCGTGAAAAACTACTGTTGCAACCCATTTTCTATTGGTTCTAATGAGATTGCATGATTTTCTACAGGCTGCCCATCTTTTATTGAAGATGTACTATGCAAATTTTCCTTCAAAAACTGAAATGATTCAAAACAAAATGGTACGAAATCATCTGGCATCATTTGATCATATGGTCCAGCTTCCTAGTCTTCATTTGCAACTTGACAATCAATGGCATTCGGAGGCTGCAACTCTAGATATGAAAAGTCTTGAACAAGGTTTTCATTGCCCTCAAAATGGTTTAGATCAAGACTTGTCAACAATTGATTTCTGATTGCATGAAAGTTGTCTCTAATGAATTGAAACAATGCAAAGCAAAAACACGGAAAAGATCCTTCACTTACTTCAAAATTTGCTGCACTTTCATCCTCACTGTCATAGTTGATATGCATCGGTTGATCACTGTATTCGAGCTGCTGAAAGTGAACTTCTTCCTCCCACAAACCAGCTGATGATTTGTCTGCAAGACTAGCTTCTGTTTGGAGAACATAATCATCATCATCATCATACTGATCAAACTTAGGCAAATCATCAGTGTAAAACACATCATCAAGCATACATGTCATATCAACAGATCTCTCTTCTCCAAGATGATCTATAACACAATCATTATCAGATCTATGACAACTGGGATAAGAAAGAAAATGTTGTGGATCAGCAACTTGTTCCTCTTCAATCAGCGAGCCATGGTCTTGAACATCATACTCATTCCTTGCAGTGATCTTCTGCATCATCTCTTCCACTGCACTTACCAAAATGTCAAGATTTACCTCTAAAGATGCCGATTCCTCTGCATCTATGTTTTTCATCTCTTCTTCCTTCAACTTTGCCCTTCTGATCAGCAGATTAGCCTCTACATCTACTGCATTGTTCTGCATCTCTTCAAGTGTTGCAAGATTCCTTTCCCTCAGCTGAAACTCCATTTTCGGATCAAAGGCTTCCGGGTAGTGCAAGAGACTAGATCCAGGAGGAGGTCTTATATTAGCCGGCATCGAAAAATAGACTTGGTTAAACCTGGCAGAAAACTGTTGTACTGTCTCCCCTGGCAATCTTTTCATCTGGTTATACTCTTCTATAATCAAGAAATGGTTTTGTTTGACCACCCACCTGTTGAGGAAAACTTTGAAGAACTGTTGGAAATATGAGATGCTCGCATCAAGCAAGGTTTTAAACCAACTCTTGACTTTGCCTTACAAAGAAAGAGCAAAAAGCCTAATACTGACATCCTCTTCATCAACTTCAGAAAGGTCAAGAAAGGACTCAAAATTCAATACATGAATCTCAGCAGTGATGTTGTCGCTTTCACCATCAAATCTTGGTAGATATAGGTCATGATTTTTAGGGAAAGCATGGGATATAGGAGGTAAAATCAGAGGCTTGTATCGATCTGGAATTTTACAAGGTATAGGGGTATGTACAGAAGGTGTAGAATCAGTCTCGGTCTCTTGAGGCTCATCAGTTTGAAGATGATCATCACAAGCTTCAGAAAAAGGGTCTTGATCAAGCTCAAATGCATGCAAATCTTTGGTATTCACAATCTTCAAAGGGAAGGAATAAAATGCAGGTTGAGGATCTTTTGTCAAATACAATATACTTTGAAAAGCCTTCTTAACATTCTCAGGAAAAGAGAAGAAATAATTTATAACAAAGAACAAAATGTCTTGGATGAAATTCCAACTTGAATACTTGATCTTTCCATATTGTCCTTTCATGTTTCTGCTGGTCAGGTTCATCCTCCAGTGGAGTCCTTGGATCTGATCTCAAAATTGATTTGGAGTCGCCAAGTGAATAATTTCAGCCTTCCGATGTCTGATCGTTATCCACCATCAACAATCAGATCTGAACTTGATACATTTTGTTGAGGAACATAAAACTATGTTCCCCAGTATGGTCACCACTATGTTAGTGCATAAATCTACCCCAGGCTTAAGGAAGGTAGGTCTAGGGTAACATCAAACCATGCTTAACCTAGTAGCTAGCCCTACGAGGTCGGGAGAGGGCTCTCTCCTTGTCAATCTCAATTTGAATATGGCAACAAGGGCTTGAGATGACTGAAAGTTAATACTTATTTTAGGCTAGGTATATTTGTTCAGAGGATTCTGATTGATTTTAATGGTTGGTTGCTAGATCATATGAGGAAGGCAGCTTTGGGTCTGGGAAATCAAAATCAGATTCGCAGAGGTTTCTATGGGGCGAGGTAGGCAAGTGTTTTAGCACTTTGAAATGAAGGTGATGGTGAGTCTAAAGACTGGTGAGGAGTTGGAGAGGGCATGCAAGGTTCATGAGTCCTCTTCAAACAGCAAAAAATATTTAAAACTAAATAAACCCTAGGGCATAGCATTGAAAAACCAATGGAGTCCACCCTTTAATCTTGATTCATTTAGTTATGCAGAAAAAGATAGATGATGGCACATATACACATAAGATAAACTAAATAACAGAGGAGAAAAAAATGTTAATTCACATTACCACAAGAATCCCACAAAATGCTGCAAAACCCTGGTTCATTTCCTTGCCAAACTGCAGAAGTGATTTACAAAGTAGCTCAATGCATCCACAAGAGTCTAACCTTGACAAATGACTAAGAAATTACAAGATATAGGCATCAAACCACCTATTCCAGCCATCAGGGGTCGAATCCATGATTCAAGGAGCTATTTCAACAACATCTAAACTAGGAACTACAAAATAGGCAGTGGAACAGCTTGCCTCTAAAATTATGGAAACTGATTCATTCATCCTCCAACCAATTCTAACTGATGTATCTACCCCCTCAAGTCATTTTTCATCATATTTACATCATATTACATCATATCACATCATATTACATCATTAATTTACCAAAGAGAGAAGAAAAAGTCAACTGATAGCTAAACTGGGCGAAATTCTGAACAAACAGGCAAAACTGGCAAAATTTCTCCTATGCGCAGTGCCACTGATCCTATGCATAGCGCTTTTTCCATGCCACTTTTGGAAGGCTTTCCAAAGTCCAAATCAGGTGTAGAATAGCTCGTTGGAAATCTTGGTGAGTCTACTTTTTGGAACAACTTGAATTTTTGGATTTGGAGTCCATTTGCCCCTCCAAAAATGGAATCTCCCAAGACTGCTTCCTGTGTGGCAAAAAAGTGGCAAAGAGGGCACTTTTTGAGTGTTTTTTGCCCTTTTGGAGACCCAGAACTTGTCCAAAAATCTCAGCCATTCCTGAGCATGCATATTTTTTCATGTTGATTCCAAAAATGCAAACCTTTTTGCAAATGGATGCCCCCAACAAAAGCGTAGCGCCGGTGGCACTACACACCTGCTGAAAAAAACCTGTTTTTTGCATTAAAAATTTCAAACATGACAAAAATTGCTCCAAATTTCTTGAAATTTGGCATGAGTGATCCTTATTAGGTGATTTTCTGGGCCATTGATGCTTCAACCAAGATATTGAGCTTATATTTCTCTTTCTTGCTCCTCAAAACCCTTCTTAGCTTTGCCTTTAACCTCTTCACCCTTGTTTTGCAAATTTTGTTCTGGGCTAAGTAGTGATAGTTGTATGGCACAACATTTTCTTCTCTTTGTTTGCCTTCTCAAGCAACCTCTCCAAGTGCATGTTGATTTCTCAAAACAAATCTCCTTAGGATTCTCAATTTCCTTTACCTTTTGTCTTCTAACCTTGCCTCTTCGCTGCCTAGTCACCTGGCCTTTTTCATTGTTTGTGAACACTTGTGGTGAATGATGAGATAGGGTGGATGGATGAAAGAAGAGTATGAAGAGATTTTAGGATGAGTAAGTGAGGGTGAATGGGAGTATGAATGGGATTTAGGGAGTGAAGGGTTTGGGGATTTAGGGAATAAGGGGAGTGAGTAGGGTTTGGGATAGTGTAGGGTTTGGGAAATTTGTATGTGAAAGTGGGATTTAGGGAGAATATATGAGGGAATGATGTTTGGGGAATTTATATAAGGGAATGGGGTTTAGGGAACAGCAAATGGATGAGGGAACTTTAAAAGTTATGAGACAGTTTAGTGAAAACTAGGGTTTGACTTCATGAGTAAAAGAGTCACCAAAGATTGATGCAAAACCCTTTTCAACAAGAAGGATTGATTTACTTACTTTCCAAGAGGTAAATTGAGAGATTTGAAGAAAATTGAGTGATTTTGGAGCGTTTTGGGGCTTGGTTGCCAGGTGCATAGCGCCAGTGCAAATTAACAAAGGAAAACCTTGCCAGGTGCGTAGCGCCTCCCAAGTGCGTAGCGCATTTTTGCAGACCAGTTTTGGAGGCCTTCCTGATGTCAAAATTGGGTGCAGGATAGCTCGTTGGAAATATTATCGAGTATACTTTCCAGAACATCTTGAATTTTCCAATTTGGAGGTCATTTTGGCTGTCAAAAGTCAAATCTCCCAAGACTGGTCAAAATGTGCAAAATGAGGCTGCCTAAATGCACAGTGTTGTTGTAGTCAACTTTTGAAGGTCTTCCCAAAACTCCAAATTGAGCTCATGATAGCTCATTGGAAATCTCTCTCTGTCTGTATATCATTTAAATCATCCATCAAGTCATTTGGTCAACCAAGCTAGGAGAAATCGTGATTTTTCCAAGGTCACTTCAGAGGTGCAGCAACCCTCCTGAGGCAACTTTATTTTTGACATTTCTCTAAAAACCATGACACCTATGTAAAAAATGAAGGAGGTTTTTCTTTCTCGGCCTATTGTGGACAAAAAACGCTCTCACATTTTCCAAAGTCAATTTTCCTTGCTCAGAAACATCATTTGAGTAAAACCTATCCCGATGTGTGGAACAGGGGATTTGTCGAAATGAAGTGAAATGAAGGGGATAAGGGGCTTCTAAATTCTTAAGAAAATTTTGGGAAGTACGGAGGGATGTTAGGAAATAGGGGAAAGTGTAATTTCAAAGATTTAGTGAGGGGAAGGGGTCCAAAAGGGAAAAACACAGGGTTAGCCTAGAAAATTGTCAAATTGTAGCAAGAGACTAGGGTTTGTGGGAAAATGAGGAATTTGAGGGATATCAATGATCAGAATTGTTTAATAAGGTACATTAATGATAGGGGAAGGTGTATGAGCATCAAGATGCAATATTTGTTGATGATTTGACCATCCAAGAGAAATTACCTTCAAAACCCTAGGAGAGGGAAATGAGCCTTACCCAAGCACAACTAAAACACGAACAAGGTGTAAAATGACCCTTTGGAACCTGAAATGATGATGACAACCCTTTAATTGATGGTACACTCAACTGAATGGTGACATGGACCAACACTTGGAAAACTTTGGAAGGAGTGAAAAAAATCCTAGACCTAATACCTAATGACCAAATTTTATTTGGAGACTCACTGAAATGACAAAATTTGACCTTGACACCTTAAAATCACTTTGTAAGAGCATGTTTGATCACTGGAGGAAGGCTTCAAAGACTGAAACTAACACGCCAGACCCAACATCAAACCCACAAACCACCACAAAATAGAGCAGAAATGAAGTATGAGCCAAATGATAGAGACAAATAGACTTGCAGGTGGAAAATGACTTGAAACCCTCCAAAAACCAGAGAAGTGAATCACCACAGAGAGCGAGAAGAGGCACGGTATCAACAAACCACCACAGGGAACAAGCGAAGCACAGCAAGCCACCATACAGGATAACCAAGGCACGACACTTACCACCCATCGCAAGAACCAGGAGAAAGCACCGAGCACCCATAGAGCCAAACCAGACTGTAGCAACGAAAGAATGAATTCCAAATACCCTTGGAAAGTGTGATAACCCATGGTTGCAAGCCCGAGGTCAATACAAAGGGCGGGCAGAACACCATAAATCACATTAAAACCATATACCAAAAACCCTGCCACTGACTTTAATTCGAAAACGAAGAGTTAAACTGTCACAGCTACGTGTCCCTCCTTGGGATCACCACCAATTTTTGCTATCAGAGAAGATTGTTCCTTTCTATCAGTAAATATGGAGGTAGGAAGTAGTGCAGGGCTATCACCTGGCATATAACCATCCTTAGTCAAATTGATGCCAGGGTAAACACCCGCACATACCCACAGTATGCATTAATCAGTAATAATGCATCTACACCTATCCCAGGATATTTAACTCTGCAATGGAGTTAAATCTTCAGACCATAAATGGTCAAGGCCCCTTTATACAGCCATTCCTTTGTATCGGAACCAATCACCCCGCTGTAATCCTCTATTGGGACTATATTAACCCTTCAGAACCTTTTAAATCCTTTATCCACGCATATATAACCTTCCCCTTCTAAATCTTGGTTAATATATGTTATATCGCACAACTTGCACTATCGGCGCTTTTCCACTTTATATCCCATTACAAAGGGAAATACTCCCAAACACATTTTCCGCTTTATTACGGCTTTAGCACATATTTCGAGGTTGAAACCTCTATCGCAATCGCTATCGGCTATCGGGACTTCCACAGTCTTAACACACATATGCACCCTCCTCCGACTCTGATCTGACTATCGGTCGATAACACATACCATTAAGCCTTAAAAAGGCTCGTAACACTTATCATAATATAAAGGGAATACATGGAAATGCATTAACCTTCCGCCAAATCATATAATAAGCGGACTTCAAAGTTTATACACTGGCATTCATAATTGTCGTCGGTTCCATAACTTATCGCTCCACACTTCCACTACGCCGATCTCCGATGGTTCCGAGCTCCGATATTCCGATAATCGCTATCGGATATCACTCATCCACCCATGCATTACCTCTTCCACTGTGAACTTCCGATTGTGCGATCGCCAATCGGATTATCAGCGGTATCGCCAATCGCTCATCGGAGTATCGCTGGTTTGTTATCGCCGACCCTTAGCACCTCTGAATTGCGATTGCAATTTCAATCGTAGTTGTTGATCTTTGTAGATCCAACGGCTGCTGAGCATCAATTCTTTACTTCTCCGCTCGTCCCTTTACTTAGAATTTACGCCATTTTCAATGGTTTCTGCGGCTCTTTTGGGTTCTTCAGAGGTTCTTCCTCCTTCGCTATTCACTGCAACCCTTCCTTCTGAGCTTCTCTTTGCATGCACCTCTACTTCAAAGCAACTCTTGATCTCTTAAGAGGATCAATACGATTTCTCTGAATCGTATTCTTCTCTGCAGCGTCATTCAAACTCTACCTTTCATGTGGATTCAATGATCCCCATATGATTCCTCTGAATCATCTTCGTCCCTTTGCGTCCTTCAGAATTCTGCCTGCAACCTGTAGAGCCTACGAATTCACAAGCAATTCATTCAGGAAATGCTTCTTCAACACATATTGACACAGACAGGAACCAATCTTGCATATATTAATGTAAAACACAGATTACATTCGAGACTCCTCGGTCTTGCTCACACACACACATAGGCCTGATTTCCTATTAGTGGCCTCCCCCTCTACCCGTAGGCTTACATACATATATATATGAAAACATTGGATCGGATCATTGAAGGTCCGATCAATCCTCTAACAAAAGCCTAAAGCTCTACATGCATGCATACATGGTAGAAAAGCCTCCTTGAGACTTTATTCTATCTTTTCTTTGTTTTAAAACAGAAAAGCCTCCTTATCGCTCAATGGTCCACATCTATTCTCCCTTTTATGCCTAAAATCTCTCCCTTGCTCCTAGGATCATGGAGCTACTCATGTTCTCATTTATTTGTTTTGAGAGCATCTAATTAATTCACACTTAAGGCCTAAATATTAAATTGACTTGTAGGAAACTAATTTCCCAAAAACACATGACCCCCTATGTCTACTAATTACAATGATTTTCCTTGGGCTGAATGCTCCTGCATCAGGAAGAAGGGGTCAAAGAAGAGCCATCAGAAAAGTAGCAAATGAAGGGTTATGAGAAGAAATTAGGATTTTAACTGCACATTTGGAAGCAATGGAAGCAGGAAGGCATAGAGATCCGGAAGGTGGGGATGGTAGTGAGGAGGAAAACACAGCCACGATGGATGGGTCAGATGACGAAGGACCAAAGATTAAACTATTGAAGTCATTTTTGTTGGCTAGCAGCAATCCAAGACCGGAGCTCTCTAATTATGATGGCAGTTTGTCCACAAAGGCATTGTTAGATTGGATAAGTGAACTAGATAAATATTTTGAATATGAATAAATTGGTGAAGACAAGAGGATCAGGTTTGTTTTCACCAAGTTGAAGGGACATGCAGCACTATGGTGGGACAGTGTACAGGTAGAAAGGAGGAGATTGAACAAACCATTGATTAAAAAATGGGACAGGATGATTGCTAGAATGAAGAGAAAATTTCTGCCTAAAGATTATCAAATTGCCCTTTATAGACAAGTACAGAACCTGAGGCAGAGAATGATGACCGTAAAGGAATATACTGAAGAATTTTATAAAGTAAACCTGAGAGCTGGTTATGTTGAAGATACCCCTGAGAAAACAATGAGGTTTGTAAATGGTCTACGAATGGAGATCCTAGACGAAATTAGTATTCTTTCCCCTAAGACCATAGAGGAATCTTATCAGAGTGCTTTGAAGGTGGAGGAAAATATTGCTAGGAAACAGAATGCCAGAAGAGGACGTGGTTCTGGCAGAGGCCGGGGACAGACCTTGGGCGGAGGTAGGACTGCCAACAACAATGGAGAGGGCAATAGTTTAAAGACTTCGGTACAGACTGAAAGGGAAGGTAAAACTAGAGGAGGAATGTCACACCAGCGAGGAAGAGGTAATGGCAGAGGAAGAGGAAATGCCTATCAGTGTTGCAAGTGTCACAAGTGGGGACACAGGTCCTTTGAATGTCCTGAAAATGAACAAACTGGGCAGAGGGGAGCATATGTCGCTCAGCCTAATAAAGCGGAGGCACCACCACAGGAGGTGGAAAATATGACAGAAACCGAGGAAGCCTTGGTGTTGAACAATGTATTATTGAAATCAGCTAAGGAAGTAGCTGATCAGACACAGAGGAAAGCATTGTTCCGGACTGTGTGCAAGTCACATGGGAAATGCTACAAATTAATCATAAGCAGTGGAAGTACTAATAATATGGTAGCTACTGAAATGGTGGGGAAATTTGGTTTGAAGAAGTTGAAGAACCCAACTCCATATAGGGTGTCTTGGTTGCAGAAAGGTCACCAACTGTTGGTTGATGAGCAGTGCGAAGTAGAGTTTCATATTGGCAAGTACAAGGACAAGGTGACTTGTGATATCATGCCTATGGACATGTGCAATATTCTGCTCGGCAGACCATGGCAGTATGATAGGAAGGTCGTCCATGACGGGGAAACAAATTGTAACAAGTTTGTTAAAGATGGGATAAAGCATACGCTAGTGTCCATGAAGGAAGAGGATGCTGCAGAAACCAGTGGGACAAAAGTGTTACTGTTAGGCGGAAAAAATTTTCTGCGATAGATGGAGGATGATGAGGTAAAATATGTCGTTATGAAAAGGCCAAAACTCGTATTGATCCATACTGAAGTCACTGACTTACCTAAAGAGATACAGGACATGCTGTAATAATTTAGTGATATTGTGGTAGACGATCTACCGGACAAATTACCACCAAAGAGGAGGATTAGTCACCATATTGATTTTTTTCTAGGAGCCAGTTTGCCAAACAAGGCTACTTACCAGATGAGTCCGAAGGATAATGAAGAAATCCGGAAGTAGGTGCAGGAGTTGTTGGATAAAGGACTGATTCGAGAGAGTTTAAGCCCTTATGCAGTTCCAACTGTTTTAGCTCCCAAGAAAGGAGGTGAGTGGTGAATGTGCACTGATTCCCAGGCCATTAACAAGATCACTATCAGGTACAGGTTTCCTTTACCTCGGATGGATGATATGATGGATTGTTTGAGTGGAGCAGCGTACTTTTCAAAGATATACCTGAAAAGAGGCTACCACCAAGTCAGAATTCGAGAAGGTGACGAGTGGAAGACAACTTTCAAGACTAATGAGGGCTTATACGAATGGTTGGTTATGCCATTTGGATTGAACAATGCCCCCAGCACGTTCATGCGGTTGATGAACGAGATACTGAAGGAATTCATTGGTAAATTTTTGATTGTATATCTGGATGATACACTTATATTCAGAAAGACAAAGGAAGAGAATTTTCGACACGTGAGGCATGTATTGGAAAAATTGCAGCAAATAAATTACTGATAAATTTGAAGAAATGTTCCTTTTTCAAGAAAGAGTTAATTTATTTGGGATTTGTGATTTCTGAGAATGAACTAAAAATGGATCCAGAAAAGGTTGCAGCCATAGTTAGCTGGCCGTCTCCCAAAAGTTTGTTTGAGGTATGGAGTTTTCATGGATTGGCGAGTTTTTATCGGAAATTTATTAAAAATTTCAGTGGGATTTGTGCACCCATGGTGGACACCATTAAGAAGGAAAATCAACCTTTCCATTGGACAAAAACGACAGAGAAGAGTTTTCAGCTACTCAAAAGAAAAATTACTGAAAAACCAATTTTGAGATTACCAGACTTTAACAAACTTTTTCAAGTTCGTTGTGATGCCAGTGGAATAGCCATTGGTGCAGTACTCAGCCAAGAGGACAAACCAGTAGCCTATTTTAGTGAGAAACTAAATGAAAGCAGGCAGAAGTACACGTCTTATGACAAGGAATTTTATGCAGTGGTTCAAGCACTAAAGCATTGGAGACATTATCTGTTGGCCAATGAATTTGTCTTATTTTCAGAAAATTCTGTGTTACAGTATATTATGCAGCAGCATAAGCTGAACCATAAACATGCAAAGTGGGTGGAGTACCTGCAGAGTTTTACGTTTGTGTTGAAACACATCAACGGTCAAGCCAACAAAGTGGCAGATGCATTAAGCAGGAGGAATTTGATCCTACAGGAAAGTACGATACAAGTATTAGGATTCGAACATCTTAAAGACTTGTATGAGGCAGATGCAAATTTTAAGGAAGCCTATGAAGCTTGCCAAAATCCATTGTTGAGAGATAACAGTTCATGGCTGGACTATAATATGCAGGAAGGGTTGTTGTTCAAAGGAGGGAAGTTGTGTATTCCGGAATGTTCTATGAGAGAGAACTTAATCCAGGAAAAGCATAATGGAGGTTTAGCCAGGAATTTTGGCATAGACAAGACCTTGGATCAGTTGAGCCACTTTTACTATTGGTCGAAGATGCGTAGAGATGTACAGAGGTTTGTGACTAGATGCAAAGTGTGTCAGCTTGCAAAGGGACATAGCCAGAACACAGGGTTGTATACACCCTTACCTATTCCGAACAGACCATGGGACTCAGTCAGTTTAGACTTTGTCTTAGGTCTGCCGAAGACACAACGAGGATTCGATTCCATCATGGTGGTGGTGGATCGTTTCACCAAAATGGCACATTTCATTCCATGCAGGAAAACCAGTGATGCCACACATGTAGCACATTTGTTCTTCACAAAGATAGTCAAATTACATGGCTTGCCGAAATCTATTATTTTGGACCGAGACGTTAAGTTTACAGGACATTTTTGGCAGACCTTATGGAAAAAATTAGACACCAAACTAAACTTAAACTCAACGTATCATCCGCAGACCGATGGCTAAACCGAAGTGGTGAACCGAAGTTTGGGAAATCTATTGAGGAGTTTGGTTGGAAAAAATTCTCAACAGTGGGATTGTGTGCTTGCACAAGAGGAATTTTCTTATAACGATTCGCCCAACATAAGCATGGGTAGTATTCCTTTCCAGATCCTATACAGAATGCACCTACGTGGAGTACATGAGTTACGGGATTTGGGTCAGTTGGAGTGTAGGAGTGCTGATGGTGAAGATTTCGCAAAGGCAATCAATGATCTTCATGAACAGGTGAAATTAAAATTACAAGACAGCAACCAAAGATACAAGAAGAAAGCAGATTTGAAAAGGTGGGAGGTACAATTCAACGTAGGAGACCTGGTATTAGCACACCTATGCAAGGAGAGGTTTCCTAAAGGCGAATACAACAAGTTGAAATGGAAAAAAATTGGGCCTTGTAGGATTCTTCGGAAGTTTTCTGCGAATGCTTATGAATTGAAGTTACCCCCAGGTATAGGAATTTCACCCATTTTTAATGTGGCACATATGTACCCCTACATTGCGGAAAATGAAGAAGACAGTTTGGAAAGACGAACATGGGACATCCAGAATGAGAATGATTCGTGGATTAAACAAATGCCCCCAGCAAAGCCTTTGGAGATCGAACAGATCCTAGACACCCAGGCCACCAGACAGACTCGAAGGAAAGAATATTTGCGGTACCTAGTCAAGTGGAAGGGTCATCCTATTGAAGATAGTTCTTGGTTAGATGCTGGCCAGATTCAAAGCGTCGGGTACTCTATTGAAGAGCTCATGGACAGGAGCCATGAGTTTAATTTACCCCGAGAGCCTAATGCAGGAGCATCCGAGTGAAAAGGCGACAATTGGGAAATGTTTTTTTATTTTATTTTATTTTGCTGGATAGAGAGAAAAACATTTTGAGTTTCTGTTTTATTTTGTTTCATTTAAAATTAAGGCTGACTCAGCCATTGTTCTTTAAAATTAGGCAAGCAGATCAAGATAGGATTAGTTAGGGACTTGTTTAAAGAAATTGTTAGACAACTGAAAAGTAACTGAGGAACAGTTCCTCAACTGTAAAGAAACTGCTAATAATGCATTGAAAAAGGAAAACCAGAGCTCATTGAGGGGCTGCCATCTAGAGAGAAGAGAGAGCTCAGAATTTGTAATTTAAAATTGTTTTGAACCTCTATAAAAGCAAACAATTCTAGAATCTGTCATTAAGGAAGCAGGATAGTTTTTTTTCCCTTGTGCTTAAGTGTTTCAGGCATCGTAATGAAAGCAAGACAGTGAAACAATACATTAAGAATCTGAATAGCATCGACAAGAATCTTGTAACAGAAAGCATCTCAAACTGAGAACCAGACAAAGGTAAACCAACATATACAAATCATTTTTCCTTTTCCTCAACAAAAAAACCAGGTACTTTTATATTCAGCATTCAAGCGTTCCTATACATTTCATTTCATTTTCCATTTAACGTTCACTGTAAAAAATCTATAACCCTGAAATTGTGGAGGGTTCTGAAACCCATGCAAACCAAAATAACATTACAGTTCACAGGCTAAACACTAATCAAATAGCAAGTGCATGAACACCTCTAAAACGACACACACACACGGAGGAATAAAAACCCCAAGGGTTATACTCGATTATAGACAGAACAAGAAAGAGAGCAAGCAAGAGAAAGTTGCAGCTACAGAAATACCCTACCTGGATTTTCCCTAAGCCCACGAACAGTCCCAAGGACGAAGTCATGGAGCAGTGTTCCCCTGGAAGGACTTGCACACCACCACAGAACAGGGCAGCAGTTAGGTAGGGCCACAACATCAAAGCACAGTGAACAACAAAATGAGGGAGGAGTGAGGAATTACCTCTAGGAGGTCTGATAACGCGACGGAGGAAGAGAGCTGAGACTCGTAACAAATGGTTTCTCCCAACAGAAATGCCATGAAAGCATTCTACCTAATCACAAAGGAGCCAGAACGTTAGAGCCTCAAAAACGAAAGGTGAAATTACAACTGGAACGAGAGGATTAACCGAGAGCGAGTTCGTTGAGCCGTCCTATGCAACAGCAAGGCGGGAACCTGTGTTTGCAGAGCCGAATCATCACCAGACCCAACATCAAACACACAAACCACCACAAAACAGAGCAGAAACGAAGTATGAGCCAAATGATAGAGACAAATAGACTTGCAGGTGGAAAATGACCTGAAACCCTCCAAAAACCAGAGAAGTGAATCACCACAGAGAGCGAGCAGAGGCACGACACCAACAAACCACCACAGGGAACAAGCGAAGCACAACAAACCACCATACGGGACAAGCAAGGCATGACACTTACCAACCATCGCAAGAACTAGGCGAAAGCACCGAGCACCCATAGAGCCAAACTAGACCATAGCAATGAAAGAATGAATTCCAAATACCCTCGGCAAGTGTGATAACCCATGGTTGCAAGCTTGAGGCCAGTACAAAGGGAGGACAGAACACCATAAATAACATTAAAACCATATACCAAAAACCCTGCCACTAACTTTAATTCAAAAATGAAGAGTTAAACGGTCACAGCTACGTGTCCCTCCTTGGGATCACCACCACTAGTATCCTTGGAGCCCAGGCCAGCCAAACAGGGCAACCCATCCCATCTACCCAAGTCGAGTATCCCCAACTAAGTATCCCAAGAGCATATCTCATGATTCTAGCCTAGTTATGACTAGAAATTGTGTGTTATGCTCAAGTATCGACTATGATTAACTATCGTCTAGCTATGACTGGTAAGTGTGGCTATGGGGGATTTCCTTCACCTTCCTATCGACTAGTGATGGGGACTTTCTATCTCTTTCATTGAGAACATGGGTAACTAACATGCCAAATAAAGTTGTATAGGAAATGAATACTTCTTAAAAATGGAGAAAAAGAAAACCATTAGTTGAACACTTGAGAATCTAATATAGTGTCTTCCACATACTATTGCTTTTAAACTACATGTTTATCTATCTAATGCAATACAATTTGTCTATCTTCCTAATTTATGGGATTAATATTGTAGTTCATTCCAATATAGGTATGACATATGAAAATACAAGTATATGACTATGAGTGAACACTCAAAGAGGGATGAAAGCTACAAAAAGCTATAACAAATGTCTTCTCATCGTGAGAAGAACAGGTGTAGTTGTTATGTTTCTATGGAGTTTTTTCTTCAAAAAAAAAACAAAAAATCTAAATATTATATTCCTATTATGTACAGAATAAAAATAAATAAAAATAAAGTAAAATAAAGTAAAATAAAAATATAGTATTAATAATTAAACCAACCTGGATCAATCTTAATTTTGGATCTACCAAGCACCGAGAGGGTTCAAATCTCTTTCAAATGAAAATGTATTGAGATGCAAAGAGGTTTAATCCCTGTGGGTGCTTGGTAGATAGAGAGTTAGGATGGATCCATGCTAGTTTATATTCATAATCGTAATTACTTTTATTAGGGTACTATTATAGGGATCTTAGTCATTTTAGTCTTTTTCTTCGTTTGAGGTCAATTTATAAATGTCAGTCTTGATTTCATGAGTATTGTGGTTTAAAGGGGTCTTTTTTGAATAAGAGGTTTATATTTGGATTATTGTCATGTAAATGTTTTAAGCCAAAAGGTTACATTTACTAAAATACAAAGTGTAATGTATTGAAGCGTCACCATTAAAAGGGTAATCATAAGGGGTCATTGGCCACAATGAGCTAGGTCATCATAATTAAAAGGCCATGTTATCTAATATTTTGTTCATCATGAGTTAGTTAGTTGAGCCATGTCAGTTATGGGAATACCTTATGGTCAGTCATGTCATGATGTCATTATTTCACATTTAGAAAGTGGGTTATCACTCCTTCAAAAGAAGATCTTTGAAATGCATGAAGGCTACTCGAAGCCATCATTTTCTCTGAAACACCTTGGAGGAGGAGAGGAGGAATTCTCTTATTTTCCATTGGGAGTTGTTGTGAAAATTGGGATCTACTACGACAAATGGGAGCTTCTACGAAAGTTGGAGTCTGCAGTGTAACTGAGAATTGATGTGCATTTCAAGAAATTGTCGATTTAGTCACAAGTGTGCCTCTCATTTCTCAGAGATTTTTTACATTGTATGTGCCCTATTTCATCTTTTCAAACTGATCAGAGAACCCTCGTATTTCCTCTAACCATCTTAAGATACCACTGCTGCATTTTTTGTTGCATAAATCCTTACTGCCTTTCACTGTACGCGAAACCCTTTTTTTGTTGTGTCGAGTTTTTGCCTTTAACCCAATATACCTATATTTAAAACTGCAGTCAAGTATCATTAACCATTTTCTTTTTTACCTCGTTCCAAAGAATAACCCTAGCAACAACTGCTACACATCTCCCCTGTTTCATTGTGCATTTACCTGTTCACACCTTGCTGCAAAATTCACCATTGAGTAACACTGTAAATTACTTGGAAGAAGTTTGTAAGCCTGCACTTGCAACCATGGACACTCCAGAGATGAAAAAGAAGGTAAAAGGAGGAGAAATTTTAATATATGAACCTTAAGACCTCAATCTAGTGAATGTTGACCCTTCCATCAGGGTTTCATTTGAACAAGATGGGTGTATTTCTTTTTGTGAGAAGATTGAGAGAGGGCCACCACGTCTAGCTCACCAAGAAATTTGCACTCGATTTCAAGGGGAAGGAGGTAAATTTTGGAATTTTGGAGATTGTTGTCTCTAAGAAATCAATAGTTGCTGCCACTAATATCCCTTTACATGGTGAAGAGTGGTTTAAAGGTATGGAGTTGGATTTAGCTCATTTTAAAGACTTTTTGAAGCCGCAAAACTAGGAGGGATATGGGCTTCTTATCCCAATGAGTTATCTATTGGACCACCATAGTGAGCTACTAAAAGTGATTCAAAGGTATTTTAAATGTGAAGGGAGGTTCAACAAAATATATCAGTACGACATCAGATTGCTGATGCATTTTGTAGGTAAGGAAGCCTTGAATTTGTCTTATTATTTTCTTAGGAGTCAGCAAAATAGTTGACAAAGTTCAAGCAAGGGGAGTTAGATTGAACCTAGCCTATTCCATATTTCATTAATCAAACTAATAGTGCTAAAATAACTTGAAAAGAGGGAGTTTTCATGGCAAGAGTTATTGATTTGTTCAAGGTGGATGGCACAATCCTCTGACAGCCTAAAGAGTAAGAGAGACACCCCATCAGTTGCAAGAAAAGAAGCCTCATCTACAACAGTTGGCCCAGTGAAAAATCCCTTGATTAAGTACAAATCAGTGCACAAGAGAAGAACCAAGAAAAATCACTTCTCATCCGAGGTAGAACAAGTGGCTAGGAGACTGAGAACAAGAGCTTCAACCAAGAGATTGCCTATAAACCTTACACCTGTTTGAACTATTGAGATATCAGAGAGTGCACATGAAGGAGTGGAATCTGATTAAAAAGATCAGAGAATTAAAGACATGTAATATCAACTTGGTCAGGGACATTTAATAACAAAACTGCATCAAGAAAACAAATATCTCAAGAGGAAAGCGTTACAAGAAATTTCTAAGCCCGAAAAGGAAGAAACATCAAAGAGATCCTTGGTACTAATTGTTGAAGACAAAGGAAAACAGGTAGCAAATATAGAAGATGTACAAAATATGACAATTAAGCAGTCAAGGAGACCTAGAAATAGGTATGCAGTTAAGAAAATGGAAACACAAGTGAAAGAAGCTTCTCAGCCATAACCGAGAATAGTGGAAGTATTTTATGACCAAAATGCGTTCAATAAATTCATGGAACAGATAGAGGAATTTTAGCAGCAAGTAGATTGGATTGGAGAGAAAGATTAAAGGTATAAGATAAGCTTATTTAATCAATTGCAAATTATCGAACCTATCATCGACAAGGCAAAACATAAGTTGAAGTGGAGCTTTCCTCTACATCGGCAAGTAAGAAATATGTATACACATAATTTGGTCTTAAAAAGGTGACTCATACTAGTAAAACAACAATTGACTAAGGCCAGGAAATCTAGAAGAAAGAGGAAGAGGTGCAAGTTAGACATACTTTCCGAAGCATCAAAAAGTTAAATTTCATGAGGTGGATGCCACTAAGTTCTAAATTTTGTGTTTTATCCATAAAATTTACACAGGTGAAGCTTTTGATGAAGAATATAGAAACGCAGCAGGACATGATGCACATCTAGTTGATTCCTCTTTTTGATAAAGCAGGAACAATTTTGAGTTTTAGATATTTTTATGGCATATTTCAAGGTTATTATAGTTAGCGTGTGTTTCCTTCACCTATTTGGTTCAGGAGTAATCAAAGTTTGGAGATGCTATAGTGTTGCACAAGTTTGTTGTGAATCTAATAACAAAGGGAGACAATGTTTTGGAGGCTTGCTTTCAGTTTTGAATATGTTTCATAAGTTCATGAGTTTCTCATGGGAATTTATGGACAACCCACATTCTTAAGAATGTCAGAGATGGACTAGAGATATGCACAATTAGGATTGCTATGAAATTGGAGATTCGCAATAGATTTGTTGTGTTTTTGACACAATGGACATTTCGACTTGCTCTTTTGAAATTTAGGTTTCTATAAGTTGTTTTACTAATGTTATTAGGTGTAATATAACTTTAGGATAATGTAGTTATTCATTTTTGTGCAAATTAAATGTTTTGATGATGTATCAAGTTAAGATTTGCACTAGGTAATTAGTTCCTATTTTTTAGTAGAGTAGGTGAAAATGCATTGTATTTGGCTGTTGACTTGATTTCTTTCGAAAAAAATTGACCCTGATAGGTGGGAGTGGAATATTTTGATGTATATAATATGTAAGAAACAAATAAAAATCTTATATTGGTTAGTGTGAGGAAGCAAGACTGATATTTTGTACTTTTTATCAAATTTTCAAGCGAATAGAAGAAGAGAGAAGGGATTTGACAGGGATTCATGTGTCATAGTTTGGCGGTAATTTTTTTCTCTATGTTATCAATTATATATTACAATTCCATGCTTTAAATACATGTCTTCGTGTTTATACTACTATGTTATGTTTTATGTAAGCTAAACCATTTATGTTTATTTTTACTTTTAATGGAACTTAGAATTCATCTTTTAACCTGATTCTCTAAATGTATTTCTCGTAATTATGCACTCAGCCCCCCTACAGCGAAATCAAATCAGAATACCAACAAAACTTCCTATCTTGCTCCTGCCTAAATCACCTTTATCATCCCTTATTCACTTGAAATCATAAGTAGAAATGGAATCCATGTTGAATGGGTCTATCTTCTTTCGCCTACCAGCAAAACAGTAAATCAAACCTTCTCTTTTGATTCTCATAACTAGCCTAATATCAAAGATCATTTAGTCAGCTCATTGACTGAGAAGAAAACCTAGTGAGAAAGCCCTCTCCAAGGCTAAAAGGGCTAGATTCTAGCCTAAAAGTGGTATGTGGTTACCTTTATAATCCTTTCTAAGCCTAAATTAAATTACATAGTGCTAACACCTTTATAATGTGTTTTTAAGAGTTGGAGTACCAGGCTATTAAAATTTCACTAATGAAGATCAACTTTAAGCTAATTTATATGTAACAAGAAAGTTGTATTGAAAAAATGTTAGCATTTTAGTGATGTTGCACTCATGTTTACGCCTTGTTAGAAAACACACAACAAAAACATCATTGGATATGTCTTCTTAGCATATTTACCTCTATATGTAATATTTTCTATGCTTGTAGTTTACAGTGAAAGTGAGTATAAGAACATATTCGATGAATTGTAATGTTGCAAAATTACTTGGAACCGAATTCTTAAGGGGTTAGTCGTACAATTCTTAAAGAATTTATAAGTTAGTGAGTTAGTAACATAAATCATGGATAACTATATTGGAACATATTTTACCATCTCTCTCTCTCTCTCTCTCTCTCTCTCTCTCTCTCTCTCTCTCTATATATATATATATATATATATATATACATAGTTTGGGCCAATCTATTTATTAGATGGAAGAGTTACTATCAATTTATAATACGATGCTATTACCATTAGATCTTGTAGATTTTTTGTTGATATGGTTTAATCCCTACGATGTGACTTCCATCATAACCCTTCACTTTATTGTTTTAAGAGGAAATTTGGCTTGGAAATAAACCTCACTCACATATATATTAAGATTGTATTTTTTTCTTAAATATAATTTAAAATTAAAAATAAAAAATAAAATACTATATTGTTAAAATAAAATGATATTTTTAGACATTTTATAAAAAAATAGATATTAAATAAAAATTTAAACATATAATTACATTAATGTAAAACATAAACTTAAATACTAATTTTATTAACCCTTAATTATTTTTTTAAGAGTTAATACTAAGTTTAAAAAAAACCTAAATAATATTAATATTAAACCTTTAATTTATTTAAGAAATACTTTCTTATATCTATGAAATGGAAACAAGTTACTTTTATTAACTCAGTTTAGTCTAAACATATAATTTATGATCTCCCAAAAATAATATTAAGTTTGGATAGCTAAATATGTTATCTATTTATTTATTTATATATATATATATATATATATATATATATAATTCGAAAAAGTTTATATAGCTTGAAAAAAATATGTTTTTTTAAGATATTGTTTTTATAAATATTTTTATTTTCTAAAAACATTATCAATAATCTATTGGTTCATCTTTTATTTATGTTTTTGATATAATGATTTTAATAGAAAATATTAAGTTAAAATAAGATCAGCGTTTATAAAAAAATGTATTGTAGATCTGAAAGTCCCATCATGATCTAGATTTCACCTCCTTAACACTTTAATTTTTCTCATTCTTAAACTTTCAAGTTTCCTTTACACCTCTCTGTACAATTAATAATAATAACAACAATTACGATATCCCATATCAATCAACCTACCTATATAATAGTGTAGAGTTCAACCAAATAAATTCACATTAAAGGCCATAAGATTCTGAATAGCGATGCCAAAAATATCAACTTCCATCCGGGGAACATGTGGAATCATGAGATATGTATCAATTTTACGGTGAAAACGTCAGAATGACATATTTAAAATGATTTCTAAATTCCATCCCTCACCGCATAATACATCTCTCATAAGTTTTGCTTAAGTTTGTTATTTTTATCTAAATTAATGTAAAAAGAATTTTGTAATCGATTTTAATGATGTGTATCAGCACATTAATTAACAAAAGTTACATGGTATTAATTAACCAGAGTGAGTTATATAGTAATTAGTATTTATTACTTAGTTTAAATATAATTTAATTAAAATAAAAATAATAAAGAATTTATTATAAAAATAAAACAACTTAAATATAATTTAATTAAACTAAAAAATAATAAAAATATAATTCATTATAAAAATAAAACAACTAATAAAATATTGTATTATTAAAAAGTTAAGAAATATAATTAACTAATATTGTTTATATATATATATATATAATTTAGTAATTTTTTTTAATTTAATAAGTTATTTTAAATTGAAATTATGGAGAAAAATGGAAATAATATAAAATGAAAAAATAAAGTTAAATAAAAAGGGAATAAATCTAAAAACAAAAATTTAGTAACTAACATAAATGGAAGTTGGCAAAGAGCCCATAATAAGGCCTCAACCAATCACTTTACAAATAAATAAATTTAAGTAATAACAAAAAATAACAAAAATTGAATTCCTTAATTTAAACTAGGGATAAGCGAGAAATTTTTGGTCGAAGGCAAACTAATACACAAGTCAAAGCAAAAATGAATGCATAATACCATGTCTGTGTGAGGTATAATAACTTATTTAGTGTTGCTAGGCCTGTAGCCAATATTTAATATTTATGGTAATTTTAGTGTTTGTTATTATTATGTAATAATTAAATTAAATTTGAAGGGATGGTCTTAATTTTATTTCGAAAATAATATATTTATTTAACTTTTCAAATATGAAAAAGAATAAGAGAATATTGTATTTTTATTGAAAAGCATATATTAAATAAACTCTTTATAATAAAAAATTGCAAAATTGAAATAGTGTCCTTCAAAATCTTTAAATTTTAAAGAGTGTCTACATGAAAACACTACAAAATCTAAATAGATATCTCAAATTCCATTAGAAAAATGTAAACATATGTTTCTTCTCATTAGGGGAGAGATTCCTAATATTGTGCAGGGACCAGTAGTTGATATAATACTGGTCCCACCAAACCACCAGTGATTAAGACTTTTGAAACCAAAATTTAAACAGAAATAAATAACATTATGTATAAATAAGTTTTAAATTATGTCCAAAAATCACCCATATATTGACTGGGCCCACAACTGTCCATAAATAGTATTTTACTACTTAATATTGCAAAACATATTGACCCAAGTAGAAAACAGCTAGAGCCATAAAGGCTTCCAAACTGGTCTATTCCAGAAGTACAAAACAGTAGTCACTTCAACCCTCACTCATCAGAACTGCAACTTTGCATCCCAAATAAATATGCCTACCTACACATAACAAAAGGAATGTATGTCAGCCATAACTGCTGTGTTGTTCAACAACTAAACACCCTATGTTCAATAAATGACACCCAACCCAATAACAATTAAATCCAATTTGTTCAATAAATGACACCCAACCCAATAACAATTAAATCCACTTTGTTCAATAAATGACACCCAGACCCAATAACTGCAATAAATGACACCCAACTCACTCTATTTCTCATTAAAACAGATCAAAGCACATGGATCAACAAATAAACAATTCCCAACCATTAGATCACAGCAAATTAAATCCATACCACACATTCAAAATGAAGCCATTGCAATCCATGTGCATCCATGTCCACCAATTAAAATCAAGTCCCCAAAACTATAAAAGAAGTCCACCCACTGTTGAAGTTGCATCTTATGCTTTCAAACTATTCAGCAAACTTGAAGACAACATCACAAAACAGTAGCCAATATATTCAAGTCAGTTATATGAATTACAACTCATTCTTCTTACAGTTCTGTTTTCATTGTTTTCATTTATCAGATTTCTTACATTACAGTTCTTTCCATTCATTTATCAGATTTCTTACATTACAGTTCTGTCCATAGGGTGGTGACAGTTAACCTATACAGTTACAGTTAACCTTTTTTATACAGAGTTTATGTATGTGTTCTAACTTATACAGTTAAGCTATCGAATACAGTCGTATCCATCTAATCAACGTCACAGGTTGCTTACCTTACAGGAATTGAAGGTTAGCTTACACGAATTATTCGATCATCAACTTCATAGGGATTACAACTTACATATCACAAATGTTACGTATGTCCAAATGTTACGTATGTCGTGCTAGTACTGTAGTCATAGCTTGTTTACCTAACAGGAATTGAACCTTGAACCTTAGCTTACAGGAATTGAACCTTGAACCTTAGCTTACAGGAATTGAGCGATAGCTTGTTTACCTAACAGGAATTGAACCTTGAACCTTAGCTTACAGGAATTGAGCGATTATTATGGCTTGGGTTCTATGGTTCCTCCATAAGAACACTGAACGCCTAGCTTCGCAGAGCAGCTCTCCCCCCAGCCCACAGCATAGTGTGGAATCTGGATCGTTTCATCGAGCACCATTTCTTTTAGATATAAAGGTGTTCTGACTCTATTGGATCAAGTCATAATCTACGCCTTTTACTAGTATACTACTATGGGGAGAGACTAAGCTCTATTTCAGAGATTGGACTCTCTTACTGTGATTAGCCCCTACTAGTAAGAAGCTGTTCCCGAGCCAGGTTCCCTGGATCCACTCCTAGTCGGGCCTAAATGAATGAATGAAGAAGGGGGCGGGCAGCACTCTAAAGAAAGAAGCCTTTGCCCGTTGGACAGCTACTGAACTGGCTTGCTTGACTTACTTTACTGGTCGACAACTATATTATTATAAGACCTCCTGTCAGAAAGAAGGAAAGGTTATTGTAAAAGAAAGAATGCCAGCCGATGTCAAACTGTACTCCTAGTGTGAACCATCCGATTTTGGGCAATTCAGAAGTGACAAGATCCGAGTGAACATGGATGAGTTAAAACATAGAACAAAAACGAATTGTAACTTTAATGACTCTGATAAACTTAGTAATTTTTCACATATTTTTCACATATTTTCAGAAGCATGAAGCTATTGAGAAAGCAAACATTTTGATATTGAGTCGAAAGACTGCAAATAAGTGAATTTATACTACTGATGAATGGACCATAGAACTGGGGAATGGTTTCTTAGAATGGAAGCCCGAGCAGATGACCATTTCTCTTTATTGGATTAGATGACTGTAAGATTTTAGATAATGAGAAAACACAATTATAAGTAACATAGCAGATGACAGTCTTATTGGCCTTCATATCTTTTCACCTCGTTGAGCTCGAGACCTTAGGGTATGGAGAGCCCGAGCCATACGGAGTTGTAAAAGTTGGACCAAAGGAATGGGGATTTACATAATTCAGCACTGTAAATTAAGTCACAGATAATGGAGAGAAATCTTGGAGCAGAGATTGTTCTTCACAATATTCAAAATAAGTAAATAAATTATATGAAAAAATATAAAAAATAAATGACTGCAATGAAACTCAATTAAACTGAAGTAAAACCAATTGTCTATGACACCTAGGAGACCATAGAATCAAATGTGATAGTGATTACAGCTTACATATCACAGAGGCTACGTATGTCGTGTTAGTACTGTAGTCATAGCTTGTTTAGCTTACAGGAATTGAACCTTAGCTTACAGGAATTGAAGCTATTGAATACATCTCATTCATCTTATCACTAGTAAGCTCTATACACTAAAAAGCTCGTATTAGTATCTGAGCATGGTTTCAGTTCACCCTTATCTATGAGTGAGCTAGAACAAAGCTCTGTATAATTACATATGTTATATGTATATTAAAGCTGAATCCAGTCTATTAGGGAGATAACCAACCTGTGATACAGGTACTTTATCATATCTATACATGTATTTCTTAGGTTAGCACTAATAGTTCAACCTTTAGATGATGTTACTTGTAAAATATCTGTGCTATTACTTATGCCGAGTGTAATGAGAATGAGACAAGCAAGTGATTAGGTAAACAAGCATGGTTAGAAAGAGTCATGTGTAACTACTGTGTTCTAATTGCAAAGCTTGTCATAAGCTTAGATAAGATACAAAGGTGACAAGTTAATCAATATACAACATGATATCCCGGGGTTCTCACTCTACACGCATATCCTAAGGTAATACATATGGATAGACTGTAATCACTGTATACGCATATCCTAATGTAACAAGCTCTGTATCCTAATGTATACGCATATCCTGACACTGCCCTATGAAAGTGAAACATTTGCTCTCATTATGAAAACAGTGACATACATGTTGACAATTTCCTGTAATAGAGGTAAAGTATTTTTGCAGAATTAATAACGCATAATTTGACATATATTCAAATGTCTAAATGCAACATACATGTTGATAATTTCCTGTAATAGAGGAAACGTAATTTTTGCAGAAGTAATAAAGCATAATTTAACATATATTCTAATGTCTAAATGCATACAATAATTTTACAGGTTGTTGCATCTATGGCAAAAGGAAGTTACTCTGCTCGTACAAGGAGAAGTCGCAGGAGAGTGACAAGGGGTGCACAGCTGCGATGCACATCGTCTGATGATGACAGGCCAGCTGATGTCGATGCCAGCAATGCACCAGGGAACATTGTTGAAGATGACCATGTGACAGCCGCTGATGTTAACACACCATCAGCCACAGAACCACCATCAACAACAGTCCAAGGGGCAAGCTCAACTAAAAAGATCAGTGCTATAAGAGGATGGACAAAAGAACAAATGTTAGTTGCAATTGACGACATAGAGTTTAATGGATACTCAGTTCGGGCATCTGCAAAAAAACATGGTATTCCTCCCTCGTCAATACATTATTGGATAAATGGACTGACTCATACAAAACGTAGAGGGCCTCTTACAGTTATGACTGAGGATGAGGAGGCCGAGGTGGTTGAGTGGTGTAAAGAGATGGCCCAACTGGGACATGGGCTAGAGTTTATACAACTCAAATCAACAGTTGCTCAAATCTGTCAAGGGAGGCCAAACCCATTCAAAGATGGGTTTCCTGGTAAATCATGGTGGTTTGGGTTTAAAAAAAGGCATCCATAACTTGTATTGCGTACTGCTGAGGGCCTTGACAGAGACAGAGCATTAAATTTGTGCCCTGCAGTTGTGCAAAAATTCTATGACACACTTTCTAGTGCTTATGATAAACATTCTTATGGAGCAGACCATATATGGAACTGTGATGAAACAGGTTTACAGGCAGGGAGGAATTGTGGCATGCGGGTAATTGCCAAGAGAGGGAGCCGAAATGTGCCAAAGATTTTGCCCAAGAGCAGGGAGTGGATAACTATTTTATGTTGTGTTAATGCAATTGGTACTTCAATCCCAGGATTTTATCTATTCAAAGGTAAAAATCAACTGAAAAACTATATACAGAACTGTGAACCAGGTGCATGCATGGCTGCACATCCCCATGCATGGATGACTAAAGAACTGTTTCTAAGTTGGCTTTTTCACTTTGCTGCATCGGTACCAGGTGGCGTCTCGCCTAATAACATACACCTTTTGATATTAGATGGCCATGGGAGCCACATGGCTGTACAAACAATTGAGGAAGCAAACAATTTAGGCATCGACCTGTTGACATTGCCCGCTCATACCACTCATAGGCTGCAACCCCTTGATGTTAGTGTGTTTGGCCCTTTCAAGAACTATTTCAGGTCGGAGCGTGCTGCATGGATGGCAAAGAATCCAGGGGTTGAGGTGAAAAGGTTTGAGCTAGCAGAGCTTGCAAGTAAAGCTTTTAAAAGGGCTTTGACACCATCAAATATCAAGGCTGGCTTTAGGAGGACAGGAATCTGGCCACTGAACTATGATGCTCTTATGCATGATACTGGTTGTAGCCAAGCGTTTCATGTGGATGGTCAGGAAGAAGGGAATGTCCAAACATGTGTTGAAGTGCAAGAAGTAGATGACCAAGATGATGTTGTTGCAGCTGGTAATATGATTTCCCTGTCTCAAGGACAGTTATATGCTGAAGATGATGAAACTGTATGTGAAACACAATATAACAATGAACAAATTCCTAGTAACATGGAGATTGTTCCACCAACTCAAGAACATCAAATTCCTGTTGCTGATATTGCTAATGATATTGTTGAACATGCAGTTGACAATGACCAATTGACATTGCCAAGCCAAGTAACCCCACCTTCATGGCTAGCAGAAGCAATGATCAATATGAATGCACATAGTGTCTCAGCAACCAATGAAGAAAGCATGAACATGCCCTCACAACCAGCAGAATTGAACAGTGAAATTGTTCATTTTTTTGTGGACAATAGATCAATGGAAGAAGATGAAGGACATAATGAGGCATCAAATGAAGATAATGATATGGTTCAATCAGTTCCAACAGATACTGAAAGGGAAGTACCAAGCAATGACATGCAGGTGGGAGGGGTGGAGAAGACACTTGGACGGTTCCTAAAGCTACCAGTAGAGAGAGTATCAATGAGAAAAAAGCAAGGTGCACCGGGTAGTCTTCGTCTGGGCCGAAGCTCACAGCTACTCACCTCAGAGGACTATATAAACCTGTTAGTTGAGTCAGAAAAAAAGAAACTTGAAATGCAAGAATTAAAACAGAAAAAGAAGGATATGGTCAAGGAGAAGAAGGCAGCAAGGATTGTTGCAGCACAACAGCGAGCAGAAGAAAGGATTGAAAGAGATAAAGCAAGGCAAGTTAAGGACCAACAAAAGCAAATGGCAAGACAGGAAAAGGAAAAACGAAAGGCACAACAAATGCTTGAAAAGGAACAAGGGATGATCAACGATACAAGAATAGCTGATGAAACTAGGATTATTTCAAACTCATTGGACTCCATTGCAGATAATACACCATTATTCCAAGATCTCATAAACATTCAAGTGCCCCACTATCAAACCGAGGGTTTACGCACTTGCCTTGTTCCTACCAGAGCTGGTGTCAATTCTCTGTATGCTCATTACACACCTCCACTTAATGCAGGGGTCAGTAGTGCAAATGTGAGGTATGGGTACTCAATACCTCCATGGTTGGAAGCTGCAAATTGGAATCAATCATATGGCAACAATCAACCATTTCCTAATCAGCCCTTGACTGGTAGGCCAACCTACCTGGCTGAAGAAGGTAACTCGGGGAGTTTTGGCACTCAAGATTCTCAGGGCCATAAAGAATAGGGGTGTCATATGTTTTCGGTTCTAACCACATTATGATGTGGATTTTGGATGGATTGTATCTTTTTCTTGGCACAACAACATTTTGGCTTACAACCTAGTAGTGATTTCTTGTGGCAACCTAACTGTGTGTTGATAAGAAATTTTCAATGGAATATGTCTTTCTGTAAAATATTAATTATGATAAAACTATTTCTATAAGTTATTCTGTGCGCACTGTACAAAGCTCTAAACTCACTTATGGCTCCAATAAGTGGACCGTTATAATGTGATGACAGTGCTGGGCAAGTTTACAATCACTTAACACTGAATAGAAGTCTACACTCACAATTAGAAACACCTCCTGCTCGCTTCTAATGTACGAGGCACTAATAGTAAGGAACACTATACTTAGCATGTTATTGATTGAATTAGAATGAATAAGAACTTTACATTGCTGGAAACTAGAAATACAATAAAGAACATAGTTATGATTTTTATCAATCACCTAGGGGAGGGTCGCCAATACATGTGCGCCCTCCCCGCCACGTCAGTTTACCACGCGTCAACCCACATGGCTCCGGTACGACACCTGTCCACCGTGGAGTATGCCCAACTTATAGAGAGCATGTGTTTTTATATGTGTCAGTAAAAATGATGGAAGTATCTAAATTAATCAAATCAGTTGATGAACAACTATGAGAATCATATTGTTCCATCTTGTTACATCAACTTTCCAAAAGATAGAGAAATTTGGGTGCACAGTAACCTAATCAGCTATATGACGAATTGTGGCTTAGTCATTAATTCTTTTCTAAGCACCTATTCACCTTTTTCATTTTCCTTCATGAGTAGATCAATTGTTTGACAATATGAGTGATTCACATATGACAATTGTTTGGTTAACTAATGAATTGTTATAATTGACGCAAAGTTACAACAGCCTTCTTAGAGGGGGAATAAAGAATTGGAGTAAAAATGGAAAATTAAAAATAGCTAAATTATTATAAAAACTAGATAAAAATAAAATTACAATAATTTATAAATCTACAAAATATAAACCAGCGTAGACCCATCTTAAGATGGGATCTTTTAAGCATCAAGAGAATCATGTCTCTGTTTCTTTAGATCCCTTTTTACACTTATGAGTTCTGGAGTTAATATTGATCTATAACAGCGTATTACGGTACAGAAAAATTATGAATTGCCTCTAATACATGTAAGAAGGAAATTCCAAAGCAGTAGGTATACAAAAATCCCACAAAATTGCTTCAGAGCTCAAAATCTACAACATGTTAAGCTTTCCTGTAATTTAAACTTCCCTGCACAAAACTAGGCATTGCAAAAATAAGAGAGATTCAAAGGAAATCAGTGTACCGAAAGGAAATCCAGGGTAACTGCAATTGTGGGTCTTGTCATCAACGCTGGAGATAAATAAAGTTTAAAATTTGAATGAACATTAGGAAAGATCAACAATCAGGCAGAAGCACATGCCATTCTTAAAGGGATTGAATTGGCTCTTGATAAGAGTGTTCACAATATCTAATGCATGGCAACTAAGCAACAATAATTATGTTTTTTGGAATAGAGATTATACCGACTCCATAAATTTAAAATTTCAGTAGGTCATGTGCTATATACGGGTCAAGGAGGGTTTTGATTCAATATTCTTTTCACATATTACAAGAAATTTACATTCAGAGGTACACAATCTAGACAATTCAACAGCTACAATGGACACCAGCACCCTACAAATATATCACTATTATCAACACATTCTCCTCTCCCGATAGCTCTGCACTCCTTATATCCCTGTTCCCCAAGCAACTAGGAAGAAAAGTTTCAAAAGTGCATAGAAATCTGTTTGCAGAATCAAATATTCCAACTTAGCACAATTCCTACACATCCCTTGGAAGTACAAAGGTTGTCTCCAACACAAATGGCAGACCACCAAAGAAATGGACTCTCCTATAATTGTGATGAAAAATATGCTCTAGGTCATAGGTGTATAAAACAGAAATTGTTCCAAATTGATATGCCCACTCAAGACCTGACCGAAGACATAACTACTGAGAGACACTGGAGTTACAGGTTGAAAACACCAACACTCCGACTCAAGCAGATATTGAACCTATTTCTTCATGAATAACGGTCAATCTCTTTGCATGCATTATCGGGCATTTCAACTCTAACAAAACCCTGACAAGGAAACTCTAACAAAACCCTGACAAAACTCTAACAAAACCCTGACAAGGATTTAATCCTATAAAGTTTGCTAGTAAAAGCTGAGTGATATTAAAAGGAAATAAAAGAGTAGAAGCTTTGTTCATAAAACAGTAAACCCTACCCATTTCTTAACTTATAAACTCATCAGCTGTAAAAACAAAATAACCTTCAAATAGAGATGCACCGTCACAAGTGAAAACGATCTCAATAACTTAGCACTATGCAAGGTTTTACAGCATAAGGAAATCATAATATTCTACAATGAGTAAATCAAGAATAGTAGCGTTCAAACAGTATCCAGAGAAATGCTTTTAAGTCAATTTAAATAATAGAGAATGCAACTTGTGTGTAAAATTCGGAATAAGACTTTCATAGAAGGAAACAAGATAACAGTTATGACTTCAAGAAACCATAAATAAATTAACAGTATAACTGTGATTAAGGTCGTAAAATGTCCACGGCTTCCATACAAAGTCCATTAGAAAAAAAAAAAAAAAAAAAAAAAAAACATATAACTTATACAGAATGTCTACAAGGGCCGAGGCCGCTTGACAAGTCTCACTTCCAGAAAGGAGATTAAAAATACCAATAATTTACCAACAAGGAAATTACCAGGCTCTTGGCTAGAAATACATAACTACAACACTGTAGCCCAGAGAGCAACCTGAGTAGCAAGTCTGCGAAGAAGCTTCATAAGGGTTTAGTGAGGCTTTAGAAGAGCCTTCCCCTCCGAGCAGTCGAATATAAAACAAACAATAGCACGAAGCAGAGCACTCAGAACTCTATGAAAGAAAAGAGAAACCCTCATATGCCAAATGAAAAAGATACAATAGCAGGGACAATAAAAATGCAGCGTTTTTATCTATAAAGCAAACACAGTAACAAGGCAATTGAGAGTAGCTACAGAGAGTTTCGAAAGTTGGTCTGGGCTCATTTATGCGATGTTCCATTTTCCCTTTGTCTTTCTGCTCGGGGCCGGCTATGCAAGTCAGGGGAGAGCAGCTACAGAGCGTTTTGAGGGCTAAAACAGCAAAACAGCAAAAACAGAATGCCATAGAATGCCTAAAACCCTAAACCCTAAAACAGCAAAAATGTCATAGAATGCCTAAAACCCTAAACCCTCAAAAAATGCTCAAAATAATGCCATAGAAAGTTCACAAAATATCCTGTTAGAGATGCTTGTGTTGAAAAACACAGAGTAAAGCTGGTAGGATTAAAAATCCTACCGGTTACAGGCCATGGATGGTCGCCGACCTCCCCCACCTTCCCCACAGCTCGCCACCTTCCCCACAGCTCGCCAGACCTTCTCCACACCTGCAACGTCCTTTTCCACACCTGCAACAGGAAGAAAAAAGCCATTAGAGATCAGAAAAACAACAAAAACAGCAGAGCAAAACAAAAAAATCCTATGTTACCTCAAGCTCAGTAGAATGGCGACCGACTCCTCCCCAAACAACAAAATCGCCGAATAAGACCACCACCAGAGAAATGCTAAACAACCGGCATTCCATGTTAAACAACTTGCATTCCAGAACGACCAAGAAATCCAGGCGGAAAAGCACAAGAAAAGCAGAACCGCTGTCCCAGCCAGAAACCCTGAAACTCCATCAAACCTTCGCACCAGCACACGAATAAACGACTCTGCGCGCAACAATACAAACCCTGTCAACCGAACACAGCATTCCCCCAACACAAGTTCTAACCACCATGCGCGCAGGTTATAGGGCCATCCCACGCCATCTTCGGTGGGGGGCTTCGCCCAACAACCGGCCCCGAGCAGAAAGACAAAGGGAAAATGGAACATCGCAGAAATGAGCCCAGACCAACCTTTCAAATGGCGCGAAGGAGGAGTTTTAAGACGCGAGGTGATAGCCCACACGGCCAGCTCCACGGTGGACAGGTGTCGTACCGGAGCCATGTGGGTTGACGCGTGGTAAACTGACGTGGCGGGGAGGGCGCACATGTATTGGCGACCCTCCCCTAGATGATCTTCAAAATTATTTAAACTTACATCATTGAAAATATAAATATATTTTCACAATAGAGTTTTCATTTATTTCTAATTTATACTCTTTGTTTTGTTCAGCTTAAGCAAATCCATAATAGATTTATATTTTAACTCTCAATTTTAACTTTTAAATTATTTCATTTCATTTAAAAAAATAAATAAAAATTCAAAAATCAATGTTGAATCCAATGACAATCTAACGTGTACTCTTAATTGCAATCTCAACAAATCTATGACATTGTCGGTCAAGTGAAAAGAAAATTTTTATAATCCTCTGGAGTTTGACCAGTGACATTAAATATCAACTATGCGTACACCAATTTATCTGGCCTGAATTTATCCAGCAAACCTTCACAAGACATTTTGTCATATTATTCAAATGAAATAAAACATTATTTAAATCAAAATTAACATTCCTTTTTACATTTAATTTAATTAATATTTTTTTTACATTTAATTCTCGCCTCACACTTCTAAAACATGCTAGAAATCTCTGGGTGAAGTGTGATGTGTTCAATTTCAAACCCCGTTCCCATGTATTAAGCATTTATGTTGAAAACACCATGTTCCATTTTCTTTGCTGCATAATACATCCCTCATGAGTCTAGACTTATGAAAATAAATTATGGCTTCTTTTCTGCGACATTACCTCATCTCATAAGAATATATTTGAAATTTTATATGTTTTAAATAAATTCTTTATGAAAACATAGGATGTAAATAACTTGAAGAGTACTTAACTAATATAAGTTATAATAATTTTGATAATGGGATTTTTTTTTAATTTTTAAATTATTTTTTTCGCCATGAGAATAAAATTTGAAATGAAATAAAATTTATTAAATTTTATATTCTATCAATTTAATAAAAAATAAAATCTTATTTAAAAATAATAAATTTTTATTTTCAAAATACTCAATTTAATATTTGTTTTCTTATTTAAAAATTTATATAAAAAATATTTTTGGTAAATTAATTGATGCTAAATTAATTTGACTAAAGATTGACTAGCATAATCACATTGATAAATGTGGTTGATATACTTTGATCAATGTTATTTTCCACTTTATATGGTAATCGACGTAAGAAAGTATTGTCAATTGACATATATCAACCACATTTATTTATATTATTGTGCTAATTAACGACTCACGTGTATAGTGAGGATTGGTAGGCCATGGTTGACTATGGTTGACTATCGCTAAATATCTTCAAGGTATGTTGAGAGTTTTTTTATGGTCAACAAATAGTTGTGATGCAGGAGCATCGGGACGGGCCAGCAATGTGGGAAATTGCCCACATGTTGTGGCTTGAAAAAAAATCGTATTTCATTTGCTGTTGATAGAGAGTCGAGTTCACAGTTAGTTTATTGTTGTAATAGTTAAAATCTTTCCATTTGGTGTTGATTTGTTAGGCGCATCTTCTGTTGGAATAAATTTATGGTGATCACCTTATCTATTGTTAGAGTAATTAGGGGAGTAACAGCAACTAAAGAAGGGCGATTCTGGTGGAAATAAATGGCAAATTGAATATCTCTTGGAGCGGATCAACGCCGATTTCTGTGGGCAATCTTGATTTAGAGCGCCTGAAATCTGGTAAATTGTTTAACCATGTGTTATATACCTGTGCTAACCACCGATTGTGGCAATTACAGCTGTGTTGGACCGGATTCTTGGGCGATCATCGAACCTGCATTAAACAGCCAACTGAGATATGGCGGAGGGGCGTATTCACTGGGAGAAATTACGGTCAAAGGAGAATGCGTGGATGCTCTTCCCAAAAACGCGCAAGATCCATTCACTAATAACCATTATGGTGGTGGGAATTAGAGAGGCTCGGTGTTGGACCAACGTCTTTTTGGTTTTTGCTGTTCATTTAGCAATGTAAATTGAGGAATAGATAACAGATGTGTGTTTTTTCCTTTGTTTATTGAGGACCTGCGTTGTCAAGAAATAGATGAACAGATGTTTCATTTGATTTCTTTTGTTTTTAGTTGTGATCTATTATGCGTAGGTTAAGCCTGTGATGTGCTGGGTGATAGAACGCATCGTATCGGTGGATGCAAATGGATGAATGAATCTGAATCATTTGGTAAATTGTAATAATATAGCGCAGGTGGAATACAACGTACTCTGTTTTGTTTGAACCTCACAGGTGTCATATTTTTTTTATTTGCGTTGGGAAAAGGGTATGATGGCAGCGTTTATATGTTGCTAATAAAATCCAGTTGATGTGAAAAGAACAGAGGCACTGTTTTGATAGTCCGGCGGTTTCAAGTTGTTGAAGATCGCTTATCTTTACTGAAGTCTGTTGTTTAAAAAGAAACAGAGTTTTCTATGTTTGTAGATCGGCCTTTTAAATCTGAAGCAAATTGATATGTATGGTTGCTGAGTCCTGTTGTTTGTAGATTGAGCTAAAGACTTTCAGGTACATTATTTTTGGTATCAGAGCCATACTAACGGGTGTTTGCAGCAAAAGATGCCGCCAAGGAGAGGAATTGGTCGAGGAAGACCAGAACCTAATGCAGTCCTGATAGAAGAAGTGCGAAGACTGCGTGAACGAATGGAGACAATGGAAACAGCCCAGAGAAGAGCGCCTGATGAGGGGGCTGAAAGCTCTTCAGAAGAATCTGAGGAAGATGTGGAAGCAGAAGAAGAGAATGAAAACGTTAAACTCGTGAAGATGCTGGCGAAGGTTGGAAGCAAACCCAAGATAGAAATTCCTATGTACGAAGGGAATTTAAATGCCGAGGAGCTCATGGATTGGATCAGATCCATAGATCAGTATTTCGATTATGAAGAGGTTGAGGAAAATAAGAGGGTGAAGTTTGCATTCACTAGACTGAAGGGCCATGCAGCCATCTGGTGGGACGAGTTACAGACATCAAGAACGCGGAAGGGGAAATCTAAGATCAAGCAGTGGGATAAAATGGTAAGCAAACTCAAAGCCAAGTTTTTGCCTAAAGACTATCATTTGAATCTTTTTAAGCAGATGCAAAATTTGAAGCAGAAAGGAATGTCTGTTAAAGAATATACTGAAGAATTTTACAGGTTAAACATCAAAACAGGGCATGTAGAAGATGATCTGGAGAAAGTAGCCAGATATGTTAATGGGATAAGGTATGAGATCCAAGACGAGATTAGCCTGTTAAGTTTGAAAACTATTGAAGATGCCTATCAAGCAAGTTTGAAAGCAGAGGAGAAAATATTGCGGAAACAGAGTCAAAGAAACAGAGGAAAGAGCTCAGCAAGAGGTAGAGGATCAGTCAGATCCAGAGGAACACAACATCAGTTTGAAGCAGGAAGTTCAAGCAGCAGATCACCACAGATGGGTGACTCTAGTAGAGGAAGATTCGCGCCCAGAGGAAGAGGGCGAGGAAGAGATGTCAGGTGTTATACCTGTGGAGAATGGGGACATACGTCGTGGAATTGTCCTCAGAACAAATCAGCAAGCCAGAGAGGTGAAAATGTGGCTGAGGCAAAGCCGGAACCACCTCGACTTGTAGAGAAGGAAGAACCACCGGAGGAAGGTGAATCATTGCTGCTCAGAAGAACTTTGTTGAGATCAGAAAAAGAGATTGGAGAACCTGTGCAAAGGAAGAACTTGTTCAGAACTACATGTAAATCAAAGGGTAAGTGCTGTAAGGTTATAATTGATAGCGGGAGTACTGACAATCTTGTGTCTACAGAGATGGTGGAAAAGCTTGGGTTAACAAAGAAAGCGCATCCTGCACCTTACAAAGTATCTTGGCTTCAGAAGGGTCATCAAGTCACCGTGACAGAGCAATGTAATGTGGAAATGCAGATTGGCACATACAGAGATGTGATTTTATGTGACATAATGCCCATGGACGTATGTCACCTGTTATTGGGGAGACCATGGCAATTTGACCGAAAGGCGATTCATGATGGAAGAAGAAATACATATACCATAGAAAAGGATGGAGTTAAGCATACGTTGCTGCCAGTGAAGAATGACGCTGATAAAGAGCTACCTGAAAATAGTATCATGTTGGTGAGTGGTAAGGAACTGCTACAGGAGGTTGATAAAAGCGAAGAGGTGCATTTCGCTATCGTGGGAAGACCAAAGGTAATTTTAACCTCCACAAATTTAAATGATTTGCCTGAAGAAATTCAATCTGTGTTAAATAGTTACATGGATATCATTGTGGATGAATTACCAAATGAATTACCACCCGTTAGAAGTATAAGTCATCATATCGACTTAATACCAGGAGCAAGTCTACCTAACAAAGCTGCATATAGATTAACTCCTCAGGAAAATGCAGAAGTTGCAAGACAGGTTCAAGAGCTGATGGACAAGGGGCTGATTCGGGAAAGTCTGAGTCCGTGTGCTGTACCAACGGTGCTTAGTCCGAAAAAGGGAGGAGAATGGCGCATGTGCACCGATTCCAGAGCTATCAACAAGATAACAGTCAGGTATAGATTTCCTTTGCCCAGGATGGATGATTTAATGGATTGTTTAAGTGGATCCAGGTACTTCACTAAGATAGATCTGAAAAGCGGGTACCATCAGATCAGAATTCGGGAAGGCGATGAGTGGAAAACCGCTTTCAAAACCAACAGTGGATTGTATGAATGGTTAGTGATGCCTTTTGGGCTCACTAATGCGCCCAGCACATTCATGAGATTAATGAATGAGGTTCTAAAAGAATACACAGGTAAATTTGTTGTTGTTTACCTTGATGATATCCTAGTTTTTAGCAAAAGTAAAGAGGAGCATTTGGAACACTTGAAGTTAGTTTTGAAAACTCTGCAGAAAGAGAAACTACTAATCAATCTGAAGAAATGTAGTTTCATGAAAGAGGAGCTGGTATATTTGGGATTTGTGATTTCCAGAGACGGTTTGAAAATGGATCCGGAAAAGGTACAAGCAATCAAAAACTGGCCTGCTCCCAGGAGTGTCTTTGAGGTAAGAAGTTTCCATGGACTTGCTAGTTTCTACCGAAAATTTATAAAGGGATTTAGTCAAGTTTGTGCACCAATCCTTGAGACAATCAAGGAGGTCAATCAGCCATTTCGATGGACAGAAGTAGCTGATAGGAGTTTTAATCTGTTGAAAAGAAAGATAACAGAAAAGCCAATTCTAGCCTTACCAAATTTCGAGAAAGTTTTTCAAGTGGAAACCGATGCAAGTGGAGAAGCAGTTGGTGCGGTGCTAAGCCAAGAGCAAAGGCCAATAGCATATTTCAGCGAGAAGTTAAATGATGCAAAGAAAAAATATTCCTCTTATGATAAAGAATTTTACGCTATTGTGCAGGCATTAAAAAAATGGAGGCATTACTTGCTACCGAAAGAGTTCATCTTATATTCAGACAACCATGCTTTGCAGTTTATTAATAACCAGCCAAAGCTAAATCAGAAGCACGCCAAGTGGGTGGAATTTCTGCAAAGTTTCACTTTTGTAATAAAGCATAAAAGTGGTAAGTCTAACAAAGTAGCGGATGCATTGAGCAGAGTAAGTTTTCTTTTGCAAGAATTTAAAGTGGGTGTTGTAGGATTTGACGAAATGATAGAGATGTACAAGGATGATGAGGATTTTAAAGACATCTACACAACAGTGCAGAACCCAGTGAGCAATAACAGAAGTCAATGGATGGATTACCTTGTTCAAGGAGGCCTGCTATTTAAAAGCAACAAATTGTGCATCCCAAAATGTTCCATGAGAGAGAACATCATTAAAGAGAAGCACAGTGGAGGATTGTCTGGTCATTTTGGACAAGACAAAACTTTTGCTCAGGTGAATGCTTTTTATTATTGGCCTAAAATGCAAACTGATGTCAAAAAGTTTGTTGAGAAATGCAGGGTATGCCAGTATGCCAAAGGAAGGAGTCAAAATACCGGACTATATCAGCCATTGCCCATACCAGATCGACCATGGGATGCAGTGAGTATGGACTTCGTTTTGGGTTTACCAAAAACTCAAAGAGGAAATGATTCTATTTATGTTGTTGTAGACAGATTTTCTAAAATGGCTCATTTTATTGCTTGTAAGAAGACTAATGATGCCACACACATAGCAAATTTGTTCTTTTCAGAGATTGTAAGATTGCATGGTTTGCCTGTAAGTATTGTATCAGATCGAGACACTAAATTTGTAGGGCATTTCTGGAGGACACTTTGGAAGAAACTGGGAACTAAGCTCAGTTTTAGTTCAGCTTACCATCCTCAGACGGATGGACAAACTGAAGTTGTAAACAGAAGCTTGGGGAATATATTAAGAAGTTTGGTACATCAAAATCCCAAACAGTGGGATTTGGCATTAGCTCAAGCTGAATTTGCTTACAACGACACACCAAACCGAAGCACTGGAATGAGTCCATTTCAGATTGTGTTTGGAATGCATCCAATAGGGGTATATGAGCTAAGAGACTTGGGGAAACAAGAAACCAGAAGTGCAAGTGCTGAAGATTTTGTCGAACAAATGCAGAAGCTACAGGAAGAAGTTAAAGGTAAACTACAGGAAAGCAGCAAGAAATATTAGCAAAAGGCAGATCTGAAAAGAAGAGAAAAAGAATTTCAAGTGGGAGATTTAGTCATGGCATATTTGAGAAAAGAGAGATTTCCTACAAAAACTTACAACAAGCTGAAACTGAAGAAGATAGGGCCATGTAAAATCAAAAGGAAATTTTCAGCCAATGCATATGAGATTGAGTTACCAGAAGGGATCGGAATATCTCCCATTTTTAATATTGCAGACCTGTATCCATTCAAAGAGACAGAAACGAAATTGCAGACTGAAGCTACAGGTGATGAAGTTCAAACTGTGGATTGGGCAGAACAGGTACCAAAAACATTCAAGAAAGAAGTTGAAGCTATTTTAGATCAGCGGATATCCAAGAAAACTCGAGGGCAGACATATTTTCAGTATCTTGTCAAGTGGAAGGAGCAGCCAGTGGAAGATTCCAGTTGGTTGACAGCAACTGAATTGCAGAAATATGGCATAACTCTTGAAAGTTTAAAGAACCAATCTTTTCTTCTTCGGGAGTCTGATGCAGGAGCATCGGGACGGGCCAGCAATGTGGGAAATTGCCCACATGTTGTGGCTTGAAAAAAAATCGTATTTCATTTGCTGTTGATAGAGAGTCGAGTTCACAGTTAGTTTATTGTTGTAATAGTTAAAATCTTTCCATTTGGTGTTGATTTGTTAGGCGCATCTTCTGTTGGAATAAATTTATGGTGATCACCTTATCTATTGTTAGAGTAATTAGGGGAATAACAACAACTAAAGAAGGGCGATTCTGGTGGAAATAAATGGCAAATTGAAGATCTCTTGGAGCGGATCAACGCCGATTTCTGTGGGCAATCTTGATTTAGAGCGCCTGAAATCTGGTAAATTGTTTAACCATGTGTTATATACCTGTGCTAACCACCGATTGTGGCAATTACAGCTGTGTTGGACCGGATTCTCGGGCGATCATCGAACCTGCATTAAACATCCAACTGAGATATGGCGGAGGGGCGTATTCATTGGAAGAAATTGCGGTCAAAGGAGAATGCGTGGATGCTCTTCCCAAAACGCGCAAGATCCAATCACTAATAACCATTACGGTGGTGGGAATTAGAGAGGCTCGGTGTTGGACCAGCGTCTTTTTGGTTTTTGCTGTTCATTTAGCAATGTAAATTGAGGAATAGATAACAGATGTGTGTTTTTTCCTTTGTTTATTGAGGACCTGCGTTGTCAAGAAATAGATGAACAGATGTTTCGTTTGATTTCTTTTGTTTTTAGTTGTGATCTATTATGCGTAGGTTAAGCCTGTGATGTGCTGGGTGATAGAACGCATCGTATCGGTGGATGCAAATGGATGAATGAATCTGAATCATTTGGTAAATTGTAATAATATAGCGCAGGTGGAATACAACGTACTCTGTTTTGTTTGAAACTAACAGGTGTCATATTTTTTTTATTTGCGTTGGGAAAAGGGTGTGATGGCAGCGTCTATATGTTGCTAATAAAATCCAGTTTGATGTGAAAAAAACAGAGGCACTGTTTTGATAGTCCGGCGGTTTCAAAAGTCTGTTGTTTAAAAAGAAACAGAGTTTTCTATGTTGGTAGATCGGCCTTTTAAATCTGAAGCAAATTGATATGTATGGTTGCTGAGTCCTGTTGTTTGTAGATTGAGCTAAATACTTTCAGGTACATTAAGTTGACTATAGGTCACCATGGTTGTCCAAAACTAACCATAGTTGACTACAATATAATATGATTGTCTATGGTTGACTGTGGTTGTTCGTGTTTGATTATGGTTAACTATGGTTGGGCATGCTAACCATGGTTGACCATGGGTTAACATGTTTTGATCAATTTGACTATGGTTGACGATATTTTTATCATAACTTATGGTTGTCAACATGGACAATTGATAGCCATGGTTGTCAACGTTTAACTATGGTAACCTTGATCGAGCACATTTGACCATTCTAACCATAGTTGACCATGGTTTGCCATGTTGAGTATGGTTGAGCATGGGTTGACTAGAGATCGCCATGGTTGGTAATTATTTACCATCATTAACTATGGTTGATCATTGATGATGATGGCGAAGGTTGACATTGTCAACCATCATGACAATAGTCAACTATGGTTAGCAATAGTTGACCTTGTTGACCATAGTTATCTATGTCAAGCTAACATAATTGATTATGGCCAACTATAGTGAACCATAGTAAAGCATAATGACCATAATTGGCTATGATTGACCACATGGATTGTGGGTGACAATGGTTCACTATGGTTGACCGTGGTTGATTGTGGTGACTATGGTTGATCAAAGATGACCATGCTTGCTCATCGTTGACTAAGGTTGAAAATGGTTCATTATGGTTAATCATGGATAACTATATGGTGACTATGGTTGATTGAAGATGACCATACTTGCTCATAGTCAACTAAGATTGACCATGGTTAACTAGGATTTCCCATAGTTGATCATGGTTGCCTAAGATTAACATAGATGACTATGGTTGACTATGGTAAACCCTAACCAACCTTCATCAACTTTAGTCAATGATGATCAACCATGGTTTGATTTTTGTTTGTCACATTCCAATAAATTTTTGTTTGCGAGATTTCAAGGTTGGTTTTTGTTTCTCATATTGTGATGCAAATTTCGCTCATCACATTATAATGCCAATTTTTGTTTGTCAGATTGTGAGATTGATTTTGATACATTGTGATGTTGATATTTAATTGTCACATTGTGATGTCAATTTTCGAACATGGTTGTTGATGGTCAATTATGGTTATCTATGGGTGAATATTATTGACTACAGTCACTAATGTTTAACTATAAATGAATATGGTTGACCCTGTCAACCCTGGATTACCATGGTGACCATGGATTACCATGGTGACCATGTTTTACCATTATTGAATTGGTTTGACTAAATTAAATATAATTGCATTACTAAAAAAATTTAAAAAATTATAATAAAAATTAAATATGGAAAATTTTAAATTTTTGATGAACTATATGCATAAACATTAATAATAATAATAATAATAATAATATTAATATTTTTATTAATATTTTCTAAATTTAAATATTTTTTTTTCTCGGCAAGATTAACTACTTTTCTATTAATATATACAGATAACTTTACATTCAAAGAAACTGGCTGCCCAAGGCCATCTGCGGCTCATGGGCTGCATATTCAGACTTGTTCCATTGCCGCGCAGGGCTATAAGATCAGAGAGATCAAAATTTAAAATGCTAAGCGTTTCCAAAATGGCTCCATAACAACCCACGCAGGGGCAATTCCACAGAGACCTACAACCCAGACAGACTATGGAAACCGGATTCATAACTATGGACATACAAAAAACCAGGCAATCATCAAGGATTTGCGCCCAACAAGAGACATCGTCCCCACTGCAAAGGTGGAGACTGCATACAGTAACTAGCCACAAAAAACACAGACGACCAAGTAAAAACAGGAAATTGAGATTGTTCCTACCCCGAAACCTGAGATGAGAGAGGAAGGCAAAAAACACAGGGCCACCTCCAGAGCTAATCCTCTGGCTCTTCTTCCATCGCCGTCGGAGTGTGCTCTGGTTCTGGATGCGCGGGAGCTTGATGCTGGTTGGGGAATTGAGAGCGGTCTGTCCCGGAATTGCTCTCCTCACTCGCCGGTTCCTCCACTGGGAGCTTCCCGCGACCACTTGCAGAGCCTTCTGCTTCAATTGACGTCTCCCCCATTGGGAGCTTACCCTTACCTCGTGCATTGTTGTCTTCCGCCAGGACCAGAGATGATTCTTCTGCGTTCTCCTCCTGAATTTGGGTGAAAAGCACAGAGATGTGTGCGTTGATGCCTGGATTATCCCCAGAGCCTCCCAGAGTGAATATAACAGAACCGAATGCAGGTAGCTTGGGCTCCCCTCCACTGGAGCTGCCCACTTCCATGACTTGACAGGCCGGGATAGGGGTGGCTCCCATCCTTCGGTAACAATAATAACAACAACAGTGATGATGAATATCTGCAGCTGGGGGGGGAGAGGATTCTCCACGCCCTGGTCCTCTACGACAAGGCATCCTCTCACGCACCATAATAGCCACCAAACCTTTGTTTCGTTCCCCTGCAGATGAGGTTCGGCACTGTATCTGCGCCCTCCCCACAACGTGCAATCCCCAATTGGAGACAGAGCAAAGTATAAATAGACGACTAACCATTCCAGGGAACGCAGGTGTGTTATAAACCTCCGCCCTTCTCTCAACCTCCAGCTCACAGCAAAATCGCTCAACGCTCTGTGAATTCCCCTTGCCAGAATGAGCTCCCTTCCCCAAGCAAACCACATACTTAAACCGCATAGCATGTCGAATGAGATGACCAGCATTGAATGCCCCTCGCATGACAGCCATTCCTTCCCTCGGCTCCATTAAGGATGCTCAGAGGCCGCTTCCGTTGTGAAGTTTCGGCGGCTTGCAGCATTTAAGGTTGAAGCGCCATCACGTGGCAGCCCATGCCCAGCATGTGGCTCGCCATTAAATATCTCAATGCCACCCGCATCCGGGGTTTCTAAATTTAAATATTAAATAAGCTTTAAATCTAATTAAATATAAACTTTAACAAACCTTATTACTAAACTTGAATATTAATATTTTTAATAAATCTTATTATTAAACTCTTTTATAGTTTATTAATATAATATTAATATTATTAAACTTTTTAAAATTGTGATTATGGTTGAGTAAGATTGAATATGGTTGACCATGATTGACTATAGTTGAATATGGTTGACTAAAGTTGACTATATGTAGATAACGTTGACTAAGGTAACTATGGTCAACATATGATTGACTAAGGTTGGCCATGATTCACTATTTGCACATTGACTATAAAGGTTAAATATGTTGAACTATGTCATCATGTTGTTACACTGTTAGTTGTTCATCAAAGTGCAACATCATGTTTTTTATTTGTCACATTGTCATGTTGATTTTTGTTCATCATATTATGATGTTAATTTTTTGTTTGTCTAGTTGTGATGTTGATTTTTTTTTTAATAGTGTGACATTGATTTTTGTTTGTCATGCTGTGCTGATGATTTTTTGTTTATCATATTGTGAAATTGATTTTTTTTGTCACGGTGTGATAAAAAAAAAATTGATCACATGTGATGCCAAATTTTGTTCAAAATATTGTGACGTTGATTTTTTTTCATTATATTGTGGCATTGACTTTTGTTTGATGCATTGCGATATTCATATTTATTTGTGATATTGTGATGTCAATTTTTTAACATAGTTGTATATGGTCAGTTATGATTGATTATGGGTGGCCATTGTTAACCATGGTTATTAATATTTGACTATAGATGAATATGGTTGACCATAGTTAGCCCTAGCTAAGCTAGTTTGATGATGTTTCAATATGGCTACAATATTGGAAAAGTTATAAAAATATTATTATTATTATTATTATTATTAAACTTTCTAAAACCTTTACAACATTTGACTATCGTTGAATATGGTTAATTAAGGTGGATTGAGGATGACTATGGTTGACTACGGTTGAATAAGTTTTACTATGGTCAACATGTGGTTGACTAAGGTCGATAATTGTTGAATATTTAAACATTGACTAAAAAATAGTCTACGAAAGTTGTCTATGTTTGTCTGTGTCATCATGTTGTGACATTATTATTTGTTCATAATATAGTGACATCTTTTCTTAGTTTGTCACATTGCGATCTTGATTATTTGCTGAATTTTTGTTTATCATATTGCAACATTACTTTTTTGCTTATCATATTGTGAGATCAATTTTTGTTCAACACATTGTGATGTTGATTTTTGTTCATTAGATTGTGACATTGAATTTTGTTTGATACATTTTGAGGTTGATATTTATTTGTCACATAACGATGTCACTTTTTGAACATGGTTGTATAAGGTCAATTGTGGTTGACTATGGGTGAAGATTGTTGACCATAGTTGTTAATGTTTAACTGTAGATGAATATGGTTGACTATATTAACCATAGTTGAGTTGATTTGACCATGGTTGAATATGGTTGCAATGATGAAAAAAATTATATTAAAAAATATTGAGAATAAATAAATGTTAATTAACATTAAAATTATATTAAACTTATTATCTAAAATTATTAATGTTAAAATTATTAATTGTAATGACTACATTAATGTTTATGTTGGCTATGGACATAATTTTCATGGTTAACTATATAGACATAATGTCTTTGATTAATTATAAACATGTTGAATAAAGTGCCTATTGCTAATCATAATGTATGCATTGACTATAGTGACAAATTTAGTCATAATTGACATATAATAATGTAAATATAAAAATGTATTATTATAGATTATTAATATTATTGGCTTTATTATATCACGCGCTGCAGTGACATATATGATCACTGTTGTTGTATTAATTTGGATAGTGAATTATTTTTATAATAAATTGGATACTAAACAAATTTTATAAAAAAAATTTAACTATTTGCAAAAGCAACTTTAAGTTTTGAGTTTTCATAAATAAAAAATTTGCATATGTATGTGGGGATATGCAGTGCCACCACATTAGGGCTCAAAAGCTGAAAACAACTACATATCCAAACTTAATTTAGCACATTCTGTATTGCTCTCAGACCACTACACAAGTTCATTACTGATGTGACCCAGCCCACGCTTCCACGTAGCCTCGCCTTTACACCTGTTACGTGCTTTGTGACGTGGAATGTTTGGTTATTGTTTTTGGCGGTTATATGCAATATGGATAGGAGATATTTTATTTGGCAACTGGGAGTGATTTAATGCGTTATTAAATGTTCACCTATGACCCTCGGGCCTGGTTCGCTCCATTTGGTCTTTGCCCAAAACGCCTTTGTTTTCTGGTCATTCACGATTGCTCTGTTCTGATGTGCGGCTCTGCTAGGGTTTTTTGGTTACACTGTATGGTTCTTACTCCGGCGCATATGGCAATCTCTGGTTTTCCTTTGGGTGTGGCTGCAAATGAATGCCGGCCTTCCAAACTTGGTTATGCGGTTGCCTGTGGATTTCTCCTGTGGCACGAGTCTGCCTTAGCTCTGGAGGTGCGCTTGCTCGAACTCTTCCCAAGATGTAAGTTCCTCGATCTCGTTCTGTCATTTGTTTTTGAAAACTGGTCTCTCATCCAATAATTGGCACTTGCTATTGTTATTGTTGCCTTTGGTCTCTGTTCAGTGTGTGAAATGGTTTAACTTCTGATGCCCTTGAACTCAGGTAACAGGGTGATGGACTTCCGCGACTGCAAACAGGTAAATGGTCCTCTCCTTGATTTAATTCGACCTTCTTCTGGCGTTGACACTGACCAGGCCTGCTCCTTCTGTCTCAGGCTCTTTTGATTCGGCAGCGGCTCTGTTCCACGAACTCCTTGGTCCGGTCACACTCAGGTAAGTTGTATATCCCTTCTGCTTCGATTTTCAGGTCTTCACTATAGATATATTGACTGAGCTCTGTTTGGTATGTGCAGGTCAATGGTTTGACCTGGGTACGCGGATTCCTTATGAGTTCGGTCTTCCAAATGTGGCAACCCTCTGCCGATAGGCTCAGGCTCTTCAAGCCCGTTAATGTACTGTCAGGGTCTTTAATTTTCTGTTGGGTTCATAGCTCGTTGTTTTGCCTTCGTGTGTAGTCTAAATCCCTTTTGAAGATGAAGTTTCAGTGTGGCTTTAGTTTCTATTCTGGTTGGCTGTTCGTTTGAGTTAAGAGGTTTCACTATTACCAAACCCTAGGCTAAGGTTTGTCCCTTCTGTGGATGCTAGTACTTGTTTTTACTTATAAACGAATGTAATACATCTACATTTCTCAGATCAATAGCAATGTGAACATAATTTTATTATCTCTTTTTACTTATGAAAATGTGAAGATTTGTTCGAAAGTACCTCTGTTATGGTTCGTTTCCTCTGGCACTCTGCTTCCGATTGTTTTATCCTCTCGGTCGTCCTGATGTGCTTCACTATTCTGGTTGTGGCTCGATTCGTTTGATCTTCGCTCTGATTTTGGACGTATGTATGAATCCGATGTTGTTTGTTGTTGGGAACACAAGGAAACACGACCTTACAGTGGTCGTTCTCTGTCTGCTAGAACTGTTCTTAACAATTCAATAAATGAAAATACAATAGTACAGTAAATAGGCAATGATACAGATGGACAGTTTAGAAATATGCTTTGTCTCTGTTCTATTTCTTGATTATGAAATTGCTGAACCCTTTCCTTGTTTTACATTTCAATATTTATACATCGTTTGTTTACAGTTAATTGAAACTGTAATTGCTTTCAGTTGAACATAAATAATATGGTTGTGTAACGTCTAGCTCTTAGTTCGGTTGACATGAAAAGATCTTAATTTAGACAATTTTGTCTTTTCTTCTTTAAGTTGACAGATCAATTTTTTTAAACTACTGTTTATTACTGTTGGACAAATAACAACCCTAACCGACCATTTAACTTTGACTAACATGACAACTAAAAGTAAAACAAAATAAAATCCTATCTCATGTCCTAATAAACTAATCATAAATAAAAAACAATCCAAATATTCAAACAACTTTCCAACCTGGCAGAGACTTCACCCGGTCATGGTGAACTAGATGTTCCTGCATCAGGCTCCCCGGGCAAAAATAAATCATGGCTCCGGTCCATGAGCTTCTCGATTGAAGAACCTGTCTGTTCAATCTGTCTGGCATCAAGCCACGAACTGTCCTCAATAGGACAATTCTTCCACTTGACCAGGTATTGCACATACTCCTTTTGCCGAGTTTGTTTAACCACCTGAGTGTCGAGAATGCTTTCGATCTCGAGAGGTTGAACGTAAGGCATCTATCTCTTCCAAGCTTCTCCTCCATCCTGGGTTTTCCGTGTAGGTCGCGTGGTTCCATCTTCTTCTTTCTCTTCTGGGTCAGCCGTGTAAGGGAATAGGTTTGCTACGTTAAAGATAGGTGAAATGCCTATTCCAGGTGGCAACTGTATCTCGTAGGCATTCGCCGAGAATTTCCAAAGGACTTTGCAGGGTCCTATCTTCTTATACTTCAATTTATTGTACGTACCCTTAGGGAAGCGTTCTTTGCGCAAATGCGCGAGGACTTCATCCCCCACGTTAAACTATACTTCCCTTCTCTTCAAATCTTCTTGTTGTTTATACTTTAAGCTGTTGTCCTGCAATTTAATTTTTACTTGTTCATGCAAATCTCTCATCGTGTTAGCGAAATCTTCTCCATCTGCGCTTTGCCTTTCCTGCAGTCCAAGGTCCCGCAGTTCATGCACTCCGCGAGGATGCATGCCGTATAGGATCTAAAATGGGCTGAAACCTGTGCTGCGGTTAGGCGAGTCGTTATAAGCGAACTCTGCCTATGCAAGCGCTTGATCCCACATCCGCGAATTTTCTCCGACCAAGCTTCGTAACAGGTTTCCCAGACTCCTATTTACAACCTCTGTTTGCTCGTCGGTTTGCGGGTGATATGCAGAACTGTAGCTTAGCTGTGTGTCCATTTTTTTCCACAAGGTACGCCAAAAGTGTCCCGTGAACTTCACATCCCTATCCAAAAGGATAGATTTAGGCAATCCATGTAACTTGACAATCTCATTGGAAAACAAGTGGGCCACGTGGGTGGCATCACTGGTTTTTCTGCAAGGAATAAAATGAAACATTTTTTAGAATCTGTCCACTACTACCATTACTGAGTTGTAACCTCGCTGTGTCTTAGGTAGACCTAAGACGAAGTCCAAGCTGACTAAGTCCCACAGTCTGCCTGGAACAGGTAACGGTGTATACAGTCCCGCATTTTGACTGTGACCCTTTGCTAACTGGCACACTTTGCATCTGGCCACAAATCGTTGTACATCTCTTCGCATCTTTGGCCAAAAGTAAAAATGAATGTCCTGCTCGAGTGTCTTGTCCATGCCGAACTGTCTGGCTAGACCTCCACTATGCTTCTCTCGAATAATATTCTCCCTCATTGAGCAGTCAAGTATGCACAGCTGTCCTCCCTTAAACAACAACTTCTCCTGTAGATTGTAGTCCAACCAAGGACTGTTATTTCTCACTAAGGGATTCTGACATGCCTCATAGGCCTCCTTAAAATCTGTATCAGTCTGGTATAAGTCTTGTAAGTGCTTAAAACCCAGCACCTGCACAGTGCTTTCCTGCAGAAGTAGAGCTTTCCTACTTAGCGCATCCGCCACCTTATTTGCTTGCCTACTAATATGCTTCAATACGAAATTGAAACTCTGCAAATACTCCACCCATTTGGCGTGTTTATGGTTCAGCTTGTGCTGTTGCATTACATACTGTAGTGCAGAATTATTTGAAAACAACACAAATTCATTTCCCAATAGATAATGCCTCCAGTGTTTTAATGCATGTATAACAACATAGAACTCCTTATCATACGATGAATATTTCTGTCGACTCTCATTCAGCTTCTCGCTGAAAAACGCTACAGGCTTATCCTCCTAGCTGAGTATAGCTCCTATTGTTGTCCCGCTGGCATCACAGCGAACCTGAAATAACTTCTTGAAATTTGGTAATCTCAGGATCGGCCTCTCAGTGATCTTTCTCTTTAACAACTGGAAACTTCTCTCCGCTGCCTTTTTCCATCGAAAAGGCTGGCTAGCCTTTTTAATGGTGTCCAACATAGGCGCACAAATTTCGCTAAAATTCTTTATGAATTTCCTGTAAAAACTCGCTAATCTGTGAAAGCTACGTACCTCAAATAAATTTTTCGAAGATGGCCAATTCACTATCGCTGCCACCTTCTCCGGATCCATCTTCAGTTCATTCTCTACTATTACAAACCCTAAATAAATCAATTCCTTCTGCAAAAAAGTACATTTCTTCAAATTTATTAGCAGTTTATTTTGCTGTAATTTCTCCAGCACTTTCCGTACATGTTGAGGGTGTTCTTCCCTTGTCTTGCTGAAAATAAGTATGTCATCCAAATATACTATCACAAACTTCCCAATGTACTCCTTTAGCATCTCATTTATTAACTTCGTGAATGTACTGGGCGCATTGCTAAGCCCAAATGGCATGACCAGCCATTCGTACAGCCCCTCATTCGTCTTAAAGGTTGTCTTCCATTCATCCCCCTCTCGTATCCGAATCTGATGGTACCCGCTCTTCAAGTCTATCTTAGAGAAATACGCTGCCCCACTTAAACAATCCATCATATCATCCATCCGTGGCAGTGGAAACCTGTACTGGATGGTGATTTTGTTGATGGCCCTTGAGTCGGTGCACATCCACCACTCTCCTCCCTTCTTGGGAGTGAGGACCGTTGGAACAGCACAAGGGCTTAAGCTTTCCCTTATCAATCCCTTGTCCAACAGTTCTTGCACCTGTGTCTTAATTTCTTCATTATCTTTGGGGCTCATTCGGTATGCCACTTTGTTCGGCAAACTAGCTCCGGGTATGAAGTCAATATGATGACTTATGCTCCTTTTGGGGGGTAATTTGTCTGGCAAGTCATCTACAACTATGTCTGTAAATTCCTGCAACATTTGCTGGATTTCCGTAGGTAAATCTGATACCTCTGTATGCAACAATACTATCCTTGCTTTCTTTACAACTACATAACCTATCTCACTATCCTCAACCTGTTTTAGAAACTGTTTTCTGCTAACCAACAATGTTCTTGGTTCACTAGTCTCTGCTGTCCCTTCTTCCTTGATGGGCACAAGCGTATGCTTGATTCCATCCTTAACAAATTTATAACAGTTCGTCAATCCATCGTGTACCACTTTCCTATCATACTGCCAAGCAGTATGTGACATACATCCATCAGCATGATGTCACAAATGACTTTATCCTTATATCTGCCTATTTGAAACTCCACCTCGCACTGTTCATCCACCAGCAACTGATGGCCTTTTTGCAACCATGAAACTTTGTAAGGGTTGGGATGCTTCAAGCGTTTCAACTCCAATTTTTCTACCATCTCTGTGGACACTAAATTATCAGTACTACCGCTATCAATAATTAATTTACAACACTTACCTCGTGACTTACAAATTGTTCTAAACAAAGCCTTTCGCTGTGTCTGTTCGGTGACCTCCTTGACTGGTTTTAACAACACCTTGTGCAGCACTAGAGCTTCCCCTGTCTCTGGAGCATTTTCTGCTTCTTGGGGAGGTGTCGCTGCTTCCTCTGGTTGTGCCACATATGCACCCCGTTGTCCAGCTTGATCTGCTTCTGGACATTCAAACGATCAGTGTCCCCATTTATGACACCTATAACACTGATAACTAGCCCCTCTACCTCGACCATTTCCCTTGCCTCGCTGGGATGACCTACCGCCTCTTGCGTTATCACCTCTGTCTGCTGATCCGGAAGCTTTGGAACTGCTGCCTTCGTCATTGCTACTAGCAGTCCGGCCTCTGCCATATGACTGGCCTTTTCCCCTGTCGGCTGCTCGTCCTCTCCGGGCATTCTACCTTCTAGTAATTTTCTCTTCAGCTTTCATCACACTCTGATATGCTTTCTCAGTGTTGTTCGGAGACAAAATACTGATTTCATCCAAAATATCTAACCTTAACCCATTAACATACCTAGCTGTTCTTTCCACGGTATCCTTTGTATATCCGGCTCGCAAACTCACTCAATAGAACTCCTCCGTGTACTCCCTTACTGTCAATCCTTTCTGTTTCAGATTCTGCACCTACCTGTGCAGTGCAAGCTAATAGTCCCTCGGCAGAAATCTGCCCTTTAACTTGGCCACCATCCTTGACCAGGTTTTAATCAGCACCTTGTTCAATCTTTTCCTCTTGTTTTGGACACTATCCCACCATAGGGCCACGTGTCCCTTCAATTTCGCCACAGCGAACTTAACTCTGTGGTCTTCGCTGACTTCCTCACACTCGAAATACTTATCCATCTCCCTGATCCAATCCAAGAAAACTTCGATAGACAAACTGCCATCACAGGTGGGGAGTTCTGGCTTGGGTTTACTGCTTGCCACTAAAACAGATCTCAACAATCTCACTTCTGCAAACTCACCCTCTGGTCCATCTGTTGCTACTTCAGTTTCCTCTTCACTGTCATCGCCTATTTCTGGATCTCTTCGTCTACCTGCCTCTACTGCCTCCAAACGGGCAGCAAGAATTCTAATCTCCTCTCTCAATCCTTCCTCTGCCAATCTTCGAGCACCTTTGCCACGACCTCGCCTTCCTCTCTCCATTCCTCCTACTAACATAAACAACTGCTCTGATACCACTCTGATGTGACCCAGCCCACGCTTCCACGTAGCCTCGCCTTTACACCTATTACGGGCTTTGTGACGTGGAATGTTTGGTTATTGTTTTCGGTGATTATATGCAATATGGATAGGAGATATTTTATTTGGAAACTGGGAGTGATTTAATGCGTTATTAAATGTTCACCTACGATCCTCGGGCATGGTTCCCTCTGTTTGGTCTTTGCCCAAAACGCCTTTGTTTTCTGGTCATTCGCGATTGTTCTATTCTGATGTGCGGCTCTGCGAGGGTTTGTTGGTTACACTGTATGGTTCTTACTCTGATGCATATGGCAATCTCTGGTTTTCCTTTGGGTGTGGCTGCGAATGAATGCTGGCCTTTCAACTTGGTTATGCAGTTGCCTGTGGATTTCTCCTGCAACACGAGTCTGCCTTGGCTCTGGAGGTGCGCTTGCTCGAACTCTTCCCAAGCAGTAAGTTCCTCAGTCTTGTTCTGTTGTTTGATTTTGAAAATTGGTCTCTCGTCTGATAATTGCCACTTGCTATTGTTATTGTTGCCTTTGGTCTCTGTTCGGTGTGTGAAATGGTTTAACTTCTGATGCCCTTGAACTCAGGTAACAGGGTGATGGACTTCCGCGGTTGCAAACAGGTAAATGTTCCTCTCCTTGATTTAATTCGACCTTCTTCTGGCGTTGACACTGACCAGGCCTGCTCCTTCTGTCTCAGGCTCTTTTGATTCATCAGCGGCTCTGTTCCATGAACTCCTTGGTCCGGTCACACTCAGGTAAATTATATAACCCTTCTGTTTCTATTTTGCTTCGATTTTTAGGTCTTCACTATACAGATGTATTGACTGAGCTCTGTTTGTATGTGCAGGTCAATGGCTCGACCTGGGTACATGGATTCCTTATGAGTTCGGTCTCCCAAATGTGGCAACTCTCTGCCGGTAGGCTCTGGCTCTTAAAGCCCGTCAATGTACTGTTAGGGTTTTTAATTTCCTGTTGGGTTCATAGCTCACCGTTTTGCCTTCGTGTGTAGTCTAAATCCCTTTCGAAGATGAAGCTTCAGTCTGGCTTTAGTTTCTGTTCTGGTTGGCTGTTCGTTTGAGTTAAGAGGGTTCACTGTTACCAAACCCTAGGCTAGGGTTTGTCCACTCTGTGGACGCTGGCACTTGTTTTTATTTATAAACGAATGTAATACATCTATATTTCTCGGGTCAATAGCAATGAGAACATAATTTTGTTATATCTGTTTACTTATGAAAATATGAAGAATTGTTCGAAAGTACCTCTGTTATGGTTTGTTTCCTTCGGCACTCTGTTTCCGGTTCTTTATCCTCTCAGTCGTCTTGTTGTGCTTCACTGTTCTGGCTGTGGCTCGATTCGTTTGTTCTTCGCTCTGATTTCGGACGTATGCATGAATTCGATGTTGTTTGTTGTTGGGAACACAATGAAACACGACCTTACAGTGGTCGTTCTCTGTCTGCTAGCACTGTTCTTAACAATTCGATAAATGAAAATACAATAGTACAGTAAATAGGCAATGATACAGATGGACAGTTTTGAAATATGATCTGTCTCTGTTTTATTTCTTTATTATGAAATTGCTGAACCTTTTCCCTGTTTTACATTGCAATATTTATACATCGTTTGTTTACAGTTAATTGAAACTGTAATTGCTTTCAGTTGAACAGAAATAATATGGTTGTGTAACTTCTAGCTCTTAGTTCGGTTGACATGACAAGATCTTCATTTAGACAATTTTGTCTTTTCTTCTTTAAGTTGACAGATCAATTTTTTAAACTATTGTTTATTACTGTTGGACAAATAACAACCCTAACCGACCATTTAACTTTGACTAACATAGCAACTAAAAGTAAAACAAAATAAAATCCTATCTCATGTCCTGATAAACTAATCATAAAGAAAAAACAATCCAAATAGTCAAACAACTTTCCAACCTGGCAGAGACTTCACCGAGTCATGGTGAGCTAGATGCTCCTGCATCAATTACATTGCATATTTAAATGCTATCGAAAAAGTTAAATACCCAACAACTCTTGTCCAGATTTAAATGCTATCAAAAAAGTTAAATACCCAACCACTCTTGTCCAGATTTAAATGCTATCGAAAAAGTTAAATACCCAACCACTCTTGTCCATAAATTCTATTTTAATGGTCCTTGTACTGCTATGTTCTCATTATAAGCTACAACGCTTACTCTCTTCAACTTTTCCAGTTGTACAGTGTGGGAAGCTGTCTGACTCTTACGTTTCACAAAAATGATGAATGAGAATCAGGTCGGTTTAAGTTGTAGGAATGGTGTACTCTAGATGAATTTGGCATCCTTTTGCATTTCAACTTTGTGATTTGTTAGATTCAACTTTGTGATTTGTTAAAAAGTTTGTACTAAGCTGTTTATTTTTTTTTATCCTGTGTTCACATGGTTTCCCAATAATTTTAGATATTTATACTCAACAAATGCAGGAAACTTGGCTTGGCTTTGACGTCATGGACACAATCGTTTGTTCTCAGCAAGTGGAGATGAATGGTCTAGGTTCATGTTATTTCAACTCTCAATACTAGCGTTGAGAGCCATTAAGGTTCAGAAGGGAGAGTTCATGTTCAGGTTCATATCTTTTTGGGAGTCATTTGTACTCAACTACTCGAGAGCCACTTAGCTTTGAATTTAAACTTTGACTTTAAATTTTGGCCTAGTAACAATGACCTAATTGCATCTTAGGACATCCTAAAATGGACCAAAGTCAATTGTTCCATTCTAGCTAGTTGCATGCCATTAATTTGCTATCGAGGTCCAAAAGGTTTCAAAGTGACGTGGATATCTGAGAGAAACAACATGAAATGATGTTTTTTTTTATGAAGATATGGGTGAAGTAACTGCTTTCATAACTATATTTAAAACAACATGTTATTCGTTAACCGCACGAACAACATAAGACGATAAAATTAAAAAAATAAAAATAAAAATTCAACATTATGATTATGAAATTAAAATAATAAAAGAAGTTAAACACTAAAACCATGAAATTATGGTAAAAAATCAAAGAACTAGATAATGCATATTAATTAAAATCAAAGAACCAGGGAAAATAATGCATAGTAATTGTTATTTAAAAAAAAATTAGTAATAAGCATTTTATTATTATACATAAAATTATAGGCATAAAATTTATCTATACAAAAAAAAATATAACATGTCACTATATAATTCTATCTCTAGTTAATAATAATGAGAATAGTTTATGTTATCATTGTCTTCATAATCATTTTAGTATGGGTTTCTATCATTCCAATATTTTCTTGATAATCATCTTAGTATGGGTTTCTATCCTTCCAATAAGTGAGATTCCAGTTTTGCAATTCATAATTTTGGAGTATCTTGATTTTAACACACCGTATTTTTTTTCAAAGAGACTATAAATTAACTACTAAAAGTTATTAATTGATTTGAGAGGCTTATTATATAGTCTTTCCATTATCAAAGTTGAAATTTCGATTATGTTCGTCAAAATAAAATAAAAAATAAAAAATTGAAAAAATTTAAATAACTATACAAAACATTTAAATAATATAGATTTATAAAAAAAATTGCACTTGAAAAAATTAAATACCTCTAGACTCATGTTAGATCTGTATTTAAAATAGATTATACTAATAAACTAAAAGACTCATGTTAGATCTGTATTTAAAATAGATTATACTAATAAACTAAAACCAATTAAATGAGTGAACTATTACAAAAGCTTCCCTCGTCTTCCATTAACGGATAGTGAATATCTCTGCATTGTCATTAACTAAATGTTATATGTCATTATCTTTTTGTAAAATGGATTGCTGAAAGACAAAATTAAGCAGTTATGATGAATGAATCATTGCGACTCGTTCCAAAAAAGACTATACAGGAACCACACAAACTGGTGACAATGAATAAATGAACTATATGTAAAATGGTGACAATGAATAAATGAACTATATGTAGATTTTTCTGTAGGTTGAGTATTCACTATGATTCTTCTGTGGTAGACTTGGAGCCCCTGAACGCTTATGTATTCAATTTGACAGGATAGGCCAACTTTGAAATTCATTTTAAACTTTACAAACGACTATCCAAACCAGAACAATTCCACTAAAGAAAGCAGTAAAACCAGTTGGTGTGGATCTTGATATAAAACTGTCAAGCTAGTGTGGTGGGAACTGCTTATTGTACCTTAGTGGCTAGTGTCATAGGAACTGTTTATTGTCTTTCTTTTAACTGTAATTAAAATCTCCTTTTGTAACACAATTATTTACCTTAATTTCTCTCCATAAAATATTGTGATCCTAACTAGTACCAAATTGGCGTAGTAAACCACATCATTATTAAAAAAAAAAGCATTAGAAAGTGCTAGTGGACTGAAAAGATGAAACGAATATGAACCAAATGGAGTGTAGATTAGACTTTTGAAATTGTGAATTAAATATTTGATATTTCAACTTGTCATCTTAAATTTTGATATATGACTATTAAGAAGAATATAATATCCTGCTCCCTTAAGCTCACATGTATACCTGATCCTTTTATTAAAAAATCAATTAACCCATTAAGGACGGGAATGCGCGAATTACAAAATACTGCATGTATAATAAATTTATTAGGCTTGTCACTAAGGTATCAAATTAGTTTATTATTGTATCATAAAATAAAATGAGTTCACATGTATGCCTAATCGTTCTTATTAAAAAAAACAAAAACCGACCCATTCCTGGATAGGGACGCGCATGTGCTAATTATAAAATACTTCACGTATAATAAATTTATTAGGTTAGTCTCTTAGCTACCAAATTAACTTATTATATATCATAAAATAAGCTCACATGTATACCTAATCCTGTTTATTAAAAAAACAAAAATTGACCCATTCCAATATAGGGACGCGTATGCGCGAATTACAAATACTGCGTGTATAATATATTGATTAGGCTAGTGCCTTAGGTATCAAATTAAATTATTATGTATCATAAAATAAGGTCACATGTATACCTAAGCATGTTTATCAAAAAGAAAAAATTGACCCATTCCAATACAGGGAGCGTATGTGAGAATTATAAAATACTGCATGTATAATAATTTCGCCCAAGCCCCCACACCTAAGGTATTGTCACGGCCAGCACATTTATCAGATATTGAATTTGAGTCAGATAGCGATCATGCTCGCACATGGAAAGATTGTAGCAGGGTTGACAAGAGTAGGCGAAGCAAGACCAGGAGCGTACTCATGGCCAGGTCTGATTTCTAATTTGTTTGCGTCAAAATTTAATGACGATTATTTAATTTTCGCGTCAATTATTTTAAGTTTAATGGTGTCAAATTTTCGAAGTTTTGCTATAGGCAAGTTACCTGCTTCCAAGTTTGAATACAGTTTCAATTGCAAAAATATCCCTAGTATATATATTGAAGACTGGATATATATACTTTCTTTAATAATGATCGATTTATTTATTTTTTTAAATAATTTTTAATAATTCTATATAGTATTATAGTTTCTTTTAAATATTTAAAAAAAAAATCATTTGACATTTTTTCTAACATTTAAATTTAACAATGTTTTTTAATTTCAAAATTAATTTGTTCAAAATTCTTACCCAGTGGATAAATATATATTTAGAAAATCAGTGTTTTAAATTTATATATTTAGAATTCATCAAAATAAAAATATATTTAGAAAATCCATACTAGTTGACTTTCACAAATTCTCTCTTTTCCTGTTTTTTTAGTGTTTTAGTCTAATAAGACCTTTAATTTCAAAACTAATTTGTCCAAAATTCTTACCTAATAGATAAATATATTTCTAGAAAATCAGTGTTTTAAACTTATATATTTAGAATCCATCAAAATAAAAACATATTTAGAAAATGTGTGCTAGTTGACTTTCGGAAATTCTCTCTTGTCCTCCTTTCTTAGCTTTCCAGCCTAATAAGACAAGATGAAATTGAAAAATGAGATTTTTCTTGCTTTCTTGGCTTTCGAGTCTTCTAAGGAAAGAGTGAAATTGAATAATCAGAGTTCACTTAAATAAATAGCTAGAACATAAATATGATGAAACACACAATAAAATTATATTAATCCAAGCCAAAGCCTAAAACTGATTGCATAATACATGACCAGGTTTCCTTATAAAGGAAAATAACACCTACTCAATTGTAACTGACTCATTTACTTAACTACAAGTGATTCATACTAAACACAATGAGCTTAATATACTCTAGAACATTCAAGATTCCAATTCTACACAATCTGAGAGTTCTACACAACTCCAAGTCTCCCCCTTAATGGAGAAATGAATTATTTATCACACCTAACTTGTCTCTACATAACAAGAACTGTATTTTCCTAAAGGCTTAGTAAACATGTTTGGAACATTATCATTTGTATTACAATAGATCAAATGAATTTCCTTTGACTATAATTTTTCTTGTACAAAATGATGTTGTGTCTCAATGTACTTTGATCTTGCATGACAGACTGGGTTGTTTGCCAGTTTGATAGAGCTTTGATTGTCATACTTGATAATTGTTGGTCCTTCATGCTTTTTCTCCCATGTCTTCAAGAATTCTTCTTAGCAAAATTTCTTTACATATTTCATTACATAGGGCCTTATACTCTGTTTCAGTGGAAGACAAATAAACAGTTGGTTGTTTCTTGCTGCTCCATGACACAACACTGGATCCAATATTGAATGCATAACCAGAGGTGGACTTCTAATCATCTAGATCTCCCGCCCAATCATAATTTGAATAACATATCAACTCAACATTCAAATAATTAGTATATTCAATACGAACGTTTTTAGTCTCCTTCAAATATCAAAGAAATCTCTTTGCTTCTTTCCAGTGACTTTCATGTGGCTTTGCCATGAATTGACTAAGTATGTTGACTAAATATGCAATATCTAGTCTGGTTGTAGGTAAGTAATTCAAACTTCCCACCAATTGTCTATATATTGTGCCATCCACTTCTTTTGTCTTATCATCACTACCGAGTTTAACATTTTGTTCTGATGGTGTAGATATTGCTTTAGATCCATTCATATTGAATCTCTCGATTAATTCATGTGTGTATTTTATTTGTGTGACAAAGGTTCTATCATTATATTTCCAAACTTCAAGGCCTAAACAATAATGCAACTCTCCAAGGTCCTTCATTTCAAATTCCTGTGATAGACTACTTTTTATCTTTTCAATTACCTTGGTAGCACTTCCTGTTATGATAATATCATCAACATATACAAAAATCAAAACAATATGTCATTTTTCATCCCTCTTGATATATAGATTTGGATCTCCTTTACTTTGAATAAAACCCTGTTGAGAGAAGAATTTATCAATCTTCACATACCAAGACCTCAGTGCTTGTTTGAGTCCATATAATGTTTTCTTTAATCTGAAAACAATATGCTCTTCTCCCTATTTTAAAAAACCTTCTGGCCGAACAAGATAGACTTCTTCTTTCAATTCTCCATTCAGAAATGTTGATTTGACAACTAACTAATTTAACTTCCAGTTATGCTTAGTTGCCAATGCAATCATCATTCTAATGGTGTTCATTTTAGCTACAGGTGCAAAAGTTTCTTCATAATATATCCCTTCTATTTGTGAATAACCCTTTGCTACAAGTCTAGCTTTATATTTATCAATAGTTACATCAACATTAAATTTAGTTTTGAACAACCATTTTGATCCTATGGGAACTTTATCTTTAGGTAATTTTGTTAATTCCCATGTATATTTTTTTATAATAGAATCATATTCTTCCTTCATTGCATTTCTCCATTCTGCATGTTCATTAGCTTCTTTAAAGTTCAAAGGTTCTAGTACATTCATCACTTTAGTCATCAAGGCATAGTCTTTATACCTTACTGTTGGCTAAATTTTGTGTGAGGACCTTCTTGGTTGTTCATTGCTTTCATCCTTTCTTCTACTTTGTGTGAGGACCTTCTTGGTTGTTCATTGCTTTCATCCCTCACTTGAGAAAACCTGGAGAGATATGTAACAATGGGCTTATGCTTAACCATTCGAATGCTCCTCAATTTATTTTTCAAAGCAAGTTTTCTAGCATCACAACTGATTTTGAAAATATTAGTAAGGGCCTTCCAGATCTGGAATGTTGTTTGCTTTCCATTAAAATTTGGAACAATATGGTCCTTAACTCCTTCTAGGATCATCCTCATAGATTTGGCAGTGTCCTTCCTTTGTTAAGTTAGTTGTTGTGCATCTGATGCAGGAGGTATAGGAATATCAGTCTTGATGTATTCCAAAAGTCCATTATCATCTAAGACAACCTCCATTTTGTCCTGCCATACATAAAAATTAGAAGTACCTTCCAGGGCATCCTCTATCCTCAAATCATAGAAATAAATTATTCCTGCACTTAATTCATACTCTAATTGGTCTCCTCTTCAATGCGCTTTGAATCTGATCAAGGAACTTGGTCTCTGTCTTGTTTTCAACTTTGATACCATGTACAAAATCCTTGAAATATTGCAACTGCTAATGAGAGAAAATTGATCTACAAAAGACAAAATTTCTCTACCAAAATTTTGTGGAAAGAAAAAAATGAATAGAAACACAATCACACATAGATCAATCAAACATAGAAATTTATCTAGGGAACCTAACTAGGAAAAAAAACTCTTTCTTGTATTAAATCAATTGAGAAATCTGATCTATTACATAGAATTTTCTTCAGGTCTAAAGCTCCCTGCAATATTGATCAACTCAAATCAACTGAGAAATCTAATCTATTATATAGATTTTTCTTCAAGGTTGAAGCTCCCTGCAATATTGATCAACTATCTACAAGACTTTCTGAATGCTTAGGCAAATAAGGCCTGTTAGGAACTCTCATTTCCTAGCACGATTATGCTCCTACGAAATAGGAATTTATTTTATTTCCTTACAAATTCCCAAGAGAAATTTATCTACTTGATCATGAAGCCTAAACACACAAAGACCTGTGTACCAAAATAAATACAATTTGTGTCTTCATCCTATCTCAATAGACAATTCGAATTACATGACCTACTAGGGCTAATTTTAGCAGCTGCAACGAGTTAACTGAAACTAATTTGAGTTAATAGAAAGTCAAATACTCAACTAAACTCATAACAAAATCTATTATAGAACTAAAGATCAGTTAACTAATAGGCACTAGAGATAACTCCACTAGATAGCTAATTTTAGCCATCATCTAGTCCACAACCCACTGTGTGCCATCTAGCCCGAATTAATTGACAATAACTCAATGATGGGCCACATCACACACGTTAACTGACAGCTAACTCAAATATCTTTGAGATTGATTCAAATTGACATCTTTGAATAAGGCACAAGACAAAGAAGCCATTCCTTGCTACAATTTCTACATCGCAGGTGGACTGTACATGGTTATGTTTATTTTGTGGTGACTTTCTTCTCCGTCTTCCACCTTGTGATGTTGGTTTTAATATTTGGATTACAATTATCTTACATGGATTTTTGAGACATCTTTCACGATCTGTTCTATATAAGGGAGGAAGCACTTATTGGTTTTATAGTTACATTTTCTTGTTGAAATTGGGTGACACTTAAGGTTGGGTTTACTTCGATATTTATGTCAAATCTTGTACAAGAGAATAGGGATTGGGGAGCTGTTAAGGGGAATGTGGAGCTATTAAGGGGAATGTGGAGCTAGCTTGCAGGAAACATAAATATACAAAGTTTCTTTTTTTCTCCAAACCTTGTAAGAGTTTTCATTGGTGGTGTTTCCATTGTTGGTGGAGTTGCCCCGATTATTAGTGTTGTTAGATTAATTTTACTGGCTTCTGGTGTATTAATTTTCAACCTTTATGAGGTGGGTTGCACCACCAGTTGGGAGGCATTGGTATATACTAGTTGTGGTGGTGGTTGGTTATTTGGTGGCTATTTTCTAGGTGAAGTGTCCATTAGACATTGATTCATCATCCTTTATAGAGTCTGGCAGGGTGAAGATATGGTAATTGCTTAAGTTTTGGTTGGTTCCTAGTTGCTCACTGGAACTTTTATCCAACTTCTATTTTTTAGATTTATGCTCTTAGAATTGGTTGTGATTACTGCTTCTGGATGTACTGGTTCATGGTTTCGAACAATATATTTTTCCCACTTTTCGCTATGGGCTAAAGAATTTATGATTTTTTTCATTATTTCTTGATCGTAGGGGATGTTTAATGACAATGCTCAATTTTTGTTTCTAGATTTTATGTTCCTAAAGTTGTACAAGACATTTGCAATCATTTTGGTTTCTCTGATTAAGGGTGGTGACATACTTTTTGATCATTTCCTTCTCTAGAAATAAGTTCTCGAGGTTTGATGCAACTGTGCTTAAATTCCTTTAATGTCACCTTTCCTTTTGTGGAGGTATAACAATTCTTTTTGTCCTTTCACGTTGTATCAGGTAGGTAGAACAATTTTTGGAGTAATTATTCTTAGATTTTGAGTTGGATTTGGAATAAAATATTGGCCTCGGGTACTAAGTTTCCTTTATGCTCGATGTTGGATTACCTGCCTATGGGTGAGATGAATTAGATAGGTCCGGACTCACTGGACCCGGAGCCACTCATCCATGCAATCATGGGCACTAACGTGGCATATGCTAACTCACATCTAGATGGTTAGATGTGGGATCCTTTGGATATTGAACATTTTATATGTGGTGAGCCTTCATACCCTCCTGGTTTGCATGCCAAAGAAACTAAGCAGAAGAAATGAGAGGTATGTGGTTGGAGACATAGAAGGGGGAATGCAAAAATGGTAAATACTTTCTAAAAAACTAAATTAATTTGTTTTGGTCATGACATTCTCTGATATCGCATTGTTAGTTTGTAAAATTATACTCTCATGGGTAGATGGGCATTTGTGGATATGAAAGAAAGTTCAAAGCAAGATTGGGTCAATAAAAAATGGTATGTTATCCTTTGTTATACTCCCAAGGTCAAATTTTTGATGAATCAATGGTTTGGTATTCATTTTCTTCACCATGATGATGCAGAAAACATCCTCAAGTACCCTTGGGTGAGAAGTCCTAGCTTCTTGCAATTACATCATTGGTATGTTGGCATCAACCCTCTATCAGAGACTCCCTATAATCGATACATTTGGGTTAAACTACCTGGTCTGTTGTTGGAATTGGACCTGAAGTTCCATTGAGGAGATTGGTAATGCCATGAAGAACTTTGTATACCTAGATCGAAAAATCTTGTGCACCAAGTACATGTTTCCTTAGGAGTCTTTTCCTGAAAAACATTTTTGGGCTTGCAAAAAACTGAAGTGGATTTGTATCAGGGTTCCTCCGAGTATGAATGCATGTATGAGCCAAAACTATGTCAATAAGAACCTTTCAGATCATAATGTGGAGTCGCAAGAGAAAACTTCTTGCAACTAGATTATATACAAATCTCTATTTTCCCTCAGAGATCTGATCTTCAACAATCAAATCGTTTGGGGAAACAATATGCTTCTCATTCCCCAACAATGGTGCCAAAATGTTATCACTTAGGGAAAACCCTGGCTGCGGGAAAAACCCTAAGGTAACCTCAAACCTCTTTTAGGTTGAAAGTTATCCATTCAACTCAGAGAGGGATCTCTTTGTAAAAATCAACTACTCTATGGTCATTGTAGTAGTAGGTTTCATAATTGAGTTCGGTGGCCAGATTTAGATCATAGGATAAAATTGGTTGGGAAGTTTACAAAACATACCATTGGGCATGGAGTCCAGTTCTAAACAAGTAAGGTTATAAATCTAATGAGCAAGCTATAAAAAGCATGATAGCAACAAATGCTTTGACTATTTGAGAATTTGGAAGAAAAGAACCAAAATGAAACAGAGTTTATAGTGACTAAGGAAACAAATACTAATGGTTGATAAATACAAGAAAGGAGCATAAATTAAATCAAATCATAGATACTAACATTTTCATACATGAAAGAAAGTTTGTATAACAAAGAGGAAACTGACAGGGAACTACAACACATGAGTTTCCTACAAAATTATCATTAAAAACTGTAAATATATTCAAGGCTGCTCAAATATACCAGAATGAAAATATGTTTTCCAATAAAATTCCAACCCTTCTTCATTCTTCATAAACTGTTTTATAGAACTTACATCAACCATTTGCAAAATAATAGTCTCCATATTAATTACAATAATTTGATATATCTAAATATCTTCAAGTTTCATGCATGTAAATATAAAACTTAGATACATTCAGTTTTTCCTAAAATAGCTACAGGAAAATATGTTGATATATAGGTCAAGTAAAATATCTTGTCAAATTGTCTCCCTTGGAAATAGAAACAGGTCCCTAACTGATAACTCAACATCTTAGTTGGAAAAATAGGTCCCTCTGCTAAACAGGTCCAAATTCCTCCAAAATGGCTTTTCTGTTCATCCTTATTTCCTTCGAACCTCCTAGAAAAAATGTTAATATTGTTGTTGTCAGCTTCATTGGTTTTTTGTTTTGTAGCTTTCGTTGACAGACTGAATGTCAGCATTTTCTTTTCCGCCTGTTTCAAAATCGCTAACAATAGGAAGGTCAACATTTTCACATGTATGAATATCGTTGACAACGGAGATGTCAACGCTCCCTATTTTCTCCAAAATCGCTGACAGTCTGACTATCGACTTTCATCCATGTATCATTTTCTATCAACCGACACACAGCTTTGCCCCAAAATAGTTGACAGTGGATCTGTCAACTTTATCAAAAATGTTGACGATGGGAATGTCAGCTTTCCTGACTGTTTCGCTGTATGTAAAAACCATAAGGTCGACTTTCAATGATAAAATGAAAACCTTGTTTCATAAAAGGGATAGGCAAAATTCTAATTTTAATCCCCTAAGCCTCTTGTTGAGGGTATTAGCGGCCCTCTGCAATACATCTACCTTCTCCAATTTTTTTATTTGCTTTACCTTGTCTCCATAGGTCCCTTTTTCACAGTTTCTTTGCCTTTTCTCTTCTTAGAGCCTGTATCCTTCTTCTTGTTGATGATGAGGTCCTTCAGTGGCATATTTTCAACATCAATCACCTCCTTGGTGAAATCTGGGTTATTTCTGAGTTTGATTTTGTATCTTAACTTGTTGGTTGGTATTGTATGGGTTCTATTGCCACACTTGAAAACTTCAAACAATGTATCCTCCTGTTCACTTTCAACCTCTGCTTCTTTGCCTTTAGGAACCTCTGTTTTAGCTGTTTGTGTAGGGGAAGTTTTGAAAGGTGGAGTCACAACATGGGAAGATTTGATATCAATGGGTTGGTTTACAAGGGATACAGGGTCTGGTTTATGAAGCCTGACACTTTTCCTCTAGTAGACTTTGGGAATATTTGGACCAAATGATGTAGATGGAACTTCTAGGTTTTCTTGGTTGGGAGGTGGTTCAATAGGAGCTTGATGTTTAGTTTTATTCTCTTTTTTGGTAGTCTTTGGTCTTCCTCTTTGTCTCTTAAGGGGTTGAGGTTGAAAACCTCCCTAAAAAAGGAAATGACTCCAAGTCCTTTCTATTTTGGCTAGCTGGTTTTCTATTAACAGCTTTATCAGGTTTTTGTGGTATATAAAATGAGAGGAGGGATCTGTGTGGGCCCCAAACTGAGCTTCCATATGTTTAAGGCTTTCCAACAAATAAAAACATGGATTGATTCTAATTTGACCACCAAGATGTGTGAGGAAATAAAAATGGTAGTGGTTTACTTGATTAAACCATCCTTCGCAAGTAAAATATTGTTGATAGAAGCATAAAGGGACATACCATTTGTCCTGCAACCACTCCATTCGAACTCCAGCCCTCCAACTTTTCCCTCTCTATTCTTCTTTGAAGAAGAAAGGGACATTGATCCCTACAAAAACATGACTATGGAAAATATTCTCTCCGTCAGCTTGCAAGGTTGCGGCCTCAGCAATGGTTTTCCCTGTAATTGAAAATGACAAGCCTCCCACCTCCACTCAATTTCCATTAAACTGGTGAGAAAAACACTGAGCCACTGCATCGTGGTAGTTGGTACAACAGTGGAAGAATTCACTCCAACCGACTTGCTGAAACAACTAATGAATTTCAGGGTATATGTCCAGCAAATCCGGTACTTTGGGCTCGGACCAGTTCACTTTGCCTCCTTTCCCCATCATGTTATGTGGTCTTCCAAGGATTTGATCTTGAATCCCTGTGAGCAAAATGATTTTCAAAGCCAAGTGTGACTCACTCCAAATTAACAAAAAACAAATTTTTAATGGGACAAGGTAAAACAACTTGACATGCAAATGAGATAATACAGTTGGTGAGTGAATAATCATAGAGTTTCAAGTTATGATTACAAATGAATTTCATATCATATGGTAATATCATATTAAATCACATTCACTTGTTGCAGCGGAAGAAAAATCATTTACCGGTACTTTTTACCCCTTCAAAAAATATAGAGACATGTTTCAATGATATCGCTGACACTGAACTGGTTAGTATAATCATCATTTTTAAAATTTAAAAACTAGTTTTGCTGTTGAAAATTGGCCTGTCAGCCAAAATGAAAAATGTGATACACCTGTTGTCAGCGAATTCCTTTGAAAAACCATATCGGATTACTAAAACGGTGATATCCCCTCTATCAGTAATTTTCCCTATTTATTACAATTAAGATGCTCACAGTGAGTCTATCAACATTTTCTGAGAATTTAAGAAACAAAGTTTATTGTGATAACACATCCTTTCCCCCTCCTTCTCTCTATCTTTTTGTTCTGGGTATTGACCCATAATAGTGTAAAAAAATCCTATTTAGAAGTTAATAATATTCCTGGTAAATATTCATGATTAAAATCTTACTATATTGTAAATATTAAATTTTTATCCGCTTATTAATTAAATTTAAATATGGTTATAGAATCATTATTTTAATTTATATGGTAAAATGGATGTTAATTTTTAAGTACTATTTATATGTTATATGTTTTAATGTGATATGTATATTGTATTTTATTTTATCTAAAAAATTGTTCGCAATTTTATTAATAAATAACAAAATTACAATATAAAAAAATTGAATTTTGAAAATATGTCACATGATGATTTGTGGACAAGACTTCCTCGATTTTCGTGAAAACAATTATCAACCAATAAGTTATCCTACGTAGTCTACAAACTATTTAAAAGTTAGAAGTGAGACAAGAAATTACATTAAACTTTTGTTGTTGTTGATAATTCAATATGTTCACTTCCTTATGGTGTGTTTACTCATGATAATCACTGATATTGTCCTATAAATGTTGATGTAAGCTTATTTTTTCAATAATTATAAACATTGAAGGTGTCATGAGTTCATATGGATCTTATTTTTGATCTAAAATACAGGAATTGGATCGAATCAACTGGTCCTTCCTTTCAAATTAACTGAGATTTCATGTGGGGCTGTCTAAATGTAACATTAGAAACACCATTTTATAATTAGATGCAACAACTAACAATTGTATTCTGTTTATGTATAGAAATGGTAATGGATTTCCATTTAACAGTTTCTAAGAGGATGGCCATACGAAATGTATTCTACCTTTTGTAATATGTATTTTTGGTTGATGAGGGAGGAAAATTACCAAAGCTATTGTAAACAATCAATATAATCTACTCTAACAATTTTGGATTATGTATTTATTTTTATCTCATATAACCTAATTAATTATTTTAGCAAAAGAAAAATACATCTACATTCTATCTTATCCCGAGTTCATTATGTTGGAAAAAGAAAGAGAAACCTACATGTTCATCTGTGACATGATGAAGTGTTTAACTGAGCGAGATCGTTTCTTTTTCTTTTACCATATGAAATACGCACACAGTAACAACTCCTCTTAGTCTGCCAAAATTATTTATTATAAACAAATAGTTATATCTAGAAAGTTAATTGTAGATTTTGACGGGTGCTTACTTACAAGCTTCAGGTAGATGGTTAAGTTAATTGTAGATTTTGATGGGTGCTTACTTACAAGCTTTAGGTAGATAGTTACACTAAACATTCATGATTTAGATGGTTAAAACCTGAGAACATAAATGTCTAGGATCAAACCAAATAAAAAATTCATTTCCTTCCTTTTTCACCCCTTTGCTCATCCAAGCATACATATACAAATTCCTTTCCTTCATTCTTATGCCTCTGCTTATCTCTCTCGCTAACACAAACAAACAACTATACATAGAAATATATACATTCTCACATACAAACAATAACATAAATATATAAATAGACATAGAGGACAAACAACGCCAAGGAGTGTCCCCCACACCGTTGTGGAAAGAGAGATAGCAAAAAGAACCAAACTGTTGAACCAAAGAAACGTTTTATATCAATGTGGAAATCAATTTAAAGATGGAATATTTCTGGTGCAATTGCTAGTTTCATACTTTCAACCAAAAAATTACCCATTAAAAATGCTACAGGGTGATTATATTTTCAATCATTTTCGAGGAAATAAACGAGCCCACCTAAAATGGGAAAAAAGACAAACTGGGGAGAAATGTCATGGCAGAATTAATGTATTGAATGTATGCTTTCTAGGTTTTTTTTTACTTCCTTTAAACACCTAGTAAACGACTATGAAGAAATCAGATGCAGTCACTAAGTTTTATTATAAAATGATTAACACACATTATTCTCCACAACATCCACATATAGAATGCAATGGATCTAGTAACATTTAACATTCCACTATGAAGAAAATTGCAGATAAACCTTAATCATGCTTATTTACACTGCCCCTTAAAGAAAAGCAGGGTCATGCCAGGAGATGCTATCCATTTCTATTCATTATTGGGGATCATATGCTTCCCAACAATTGAAGGATGTCAAGCTGCAAAAGGTCATGGAAAATCATAACTTCAAATACAAAATGAGACTTTGTAGTTCATAAAACCAAAAAAGAACATCTTTTAGGTTCATTTGTGGACCACTTTAATGCGAACAAAACAAATATGACCTTTCAAGAAGACAAGAAAATTTATCAAAGGGAAATTGACATTTCAGTGTCGTAGATTTGAAGGAAAATTAGGATAATTGCCTCCAATTATATCAATATATGTCACATAGATATCCTGAATTCATACAACTCCATGCAGGTCTATTTTTTTTTTCAATCCATACAAGAGCCAACCGCCAAGATTGCTTTGTTAAATTCAACAACATTACACACAAACCCATGTCTTGTATTTCCATAATCAAATTTTTTTTTTTTTAAATTTATTTAACTTCAACTCAACGGATCCACAAAAATGGTGTTTTCATTTTTTTGACCAATTTTGACTGGCCTTAATAAAACCCACTGCCAAGCTTTGTTACGATCCCAAATTTGGATTTTCAAGCTTTTAAGTGTTCCTTATGACATACCTAGCCTTCCCATATGATAATAATTGCAATGTCAATCTAAATAATTGCTCCTTTAGCAAAACATGAAGAATATGCTCTCTTGCCAAATAAGTGCAAATCAGTCTTGAGTGCATATGAATGGACTTTGACTTTGTTGACAGAGCAGTATTGCTTTCATGACATTCAGTTTCTATGAAGCAAATAGCCTACAAAAGAACAAATTAATTTAAAAATATCTAGGACCAACAACAAGTACATCTCTTATGCCAAACAATGGAAAATAATAGTGCTCAGTATATGTAGGTATGAAAACGAAATAATTCACCTTTCACCACAAGGCCCAGCATTGGCTCTGATACCTGTTACAATAAAGAGGCACATTGTCTTACTTTATAAACTCTTGATTCAGTTCCTTGAGAGAGAGATACACAATATCAATGATACGATTCACCATGTCATAAAAGAAACCTTGATAATATCATAAATGCATATTGATTACATCATTGGAAAATAATCTGCACCTCATATCCGAGATGAAGCATATGCAAAATTGGAGCAAGAATTCATGAAATTGTTTGTCTGTTGGCTCAAAACAACTATTATTTTCAGGAACCTGTCGATCTCCTTGTCTGTACCTATTAATTCCCTGCAATCCATTGTTACAGGCTATATAGATATGATTAAACAGAGTAGCAGCTGTCGAAATCAAATAAAAGATATCAGCGTCATCTTCAAAAAATGGAAATGTGAAAAATACACTAGTTATATAAAAAACTTCACAAAAATATGGACATGAAAAGTATATGTGTGGTAGAGCCATAAATAATTTTGCACAGTACATCCTACAGACTAAAGGAAAAATGGGGTCCCAAATTCCTCGCCATTTCCAAAGGAATTCATGGTAATAAACTGAACAAATGCTTGAGTAACATTTAAGACGAAAAAATCACAAGAACACCGTGGCTAAGGAGAACAAAATGAGTGAAAGGTCAGCAAATTACCTGCAATATGTTCATGGGTTATAATAAAGATCCACAAGGTGAACGGTTGCACAAATTAATATTCAATTGAGAGTTAAAGCACTGGGATCTAATGGTGGAAAAACTTTCAATCATCTAACATTGGATCTAACGGTGCACATGAGTACAAAGTGTCAGCTAGGGGAGTTCTTCCCAAAGGGGCGTAATTATAAATCCAAATCTTGTTTTATTTTCTTGGAGTCTGAAATTCTCTAATTCTAAGGGGGATTATTTTAATGAAATGTATGATCCATTCCTTAATGGGGCATTTCGTGGAACAATAAACCAATTTGAGTCCCCCAAAATGCTAAATGATTCGATCATTTCGAATCGTTGGGATTTTATAGAAATATCTACGAAAGATGGTAAATAAGGATTCCCGACTGATCCATTTGGGAATGGGTACCATTACCATATCTCTGATCATTGGCAGGAATTGGAACACGAAAGATTTCAACTACCCTAGGAGCCCTTACCTACAGATATTGTTCATTCGCTTGTTCTGATCACTAAATCATCGAAAAGAGTAAAAGTTGAACCTATTTTGAAACGACTTTATCTATTAGCAGAAGGAATAATTTCAAATCAAGCAAAGAATATCTTTGAAGAGTATTTCTCAAATATAGATTCTTCTTTTGGTAAACTAATCTAAAGATTTGTTGGAAATTCCCTCTCATCAGATCCAAGAAATTTATCCAAAATATTTGTTGGATTTTCCCTCTGATCAGATCCAACAAATTTATCCAAAAGATTTGTTGGAAATTCCCTCTCATGAGATCTAAGAAATCTATCCAAAAGATTTGTTGGAAATACCCTTTGATCATATCCAAGAAATCTATACAAAAGATGATGAGTCGTTGATATATTTCTTGTGGTTGGAAATAGCCTTTAGAGTAGCCTATATAGATCTTGTACCAGAAATAATTCATGTGTTCAAATATATTCCAAACTCTAATTTTCCTTAATTATAGATCCAAATTTTGTTTTATTTTACCAAGAAAATAATTATAAAATATATTTATAACGTTATTGAAATATTTTAACTTCGTTTTTTCAATTTTGAAATTCTAAACAATGATAATTTGTTTAATGTTTTGATTTTAAATATACCATAATTTTATACTTAATCATTTTATAATTTTTTTATATAGATTTTTTCAATAAAAATAAATCAAAATATAATAAATAAATAAATAAGACAACAACAAACTAAACTAAACTAAATTTTTTAATATAATTATCTTAAAAATAATTTCATACCCACATTTAAATTTAGATTGCTCAATTCAAATTAGTAAATAATGTTTTATGATTTCCTTATTTTTTTATTTTATTTTTAAAATACATATTGCAAACCTAAGTCAGAGTAAAAATTTCTATATATATAAAAAGCATTTATGTAGACTAATACAAAACTTAGTGCAATCGCATTTTAGAGATTTATAACCATAGATACCATTGCATCCATTACAACTATTTACAACTAATTATTAGGGCACTCATTTCTTTTTCTGAACAAGTGGATATCTATGTGTGTGTGTTATTTTAATATGTATGATTATGACTCAAATAATTGTGTTCATTAACTCTTCAATTAATATATACATTTCCAACAATGTCAAATCACATTTTTGAGTTACACTTATTCATATAAAAAAAATACAATATTTATTAAAATCAAATTGATAAATTTTCTTATGTTTAATCAATTTATTATTATCCATGCAATAGGCATAGTTTAGGCAGAAAGTATTCAACAAAGGATGTTGCAGTCACAATTTTTGAGAAACCAATTCCACTAATTCTAATTCTTTTTCTGCAGAAATCCCTCAGCAATCTGGCAGCCAATAAAGTAGCTCCTATAATATATCCCCAAGTGTCAAAACCATCACCCCAGAACATAAAGCCCTAATATGATATTGCATTGAGTCGTTAACCTATTTCGCTACATGAAAAATACTAACTCTTAACCAAACAAAAATAATTTTAGGACATACTCCAAACCTAACAAATATTTCTAGTACTATGAAACAAACCAATTAAATTTAATAAAATCTATTAAATTTAATAAATAAATAGATTTTATTGAAACTTAAATTAAAAATAAAATAATAAGAAATGAACCAAATAAATTTGATAAATCAATGGATTTCGTTAAAACTTAAATTAAGAGTAAATTCAATAAGAAGTGAAAATCATGTGTAACCACTTTAATAATTTAATATTGTCTTTTAATATTGCGTAAACAATAACAAGTGGTTCCCATACGAATTAATGTGGACGTGTGTGGATATGCCTCAATGAATTGCCATGATTGTGGATATTATATATAACGTGTGTGCTACTTTATGAATTGATTATGAATTAGGTTCATCATTAGATTCTCATATAATTGAATAACTTTAATTTTCCGTTGTTAAAATTGAGTGGAATGTTATTTTATTAATGTTCCAACTTTTTAACCATACAAATAACTTGGCGATGAAAGGTCATGGGAATACAAAAATTATATCACTATGGTTATGGGTTCAAGGAATAATAAAACATATGGATTTTTTTTAAAGTGGGGATGGTATATAGTTAATTTTGGTTTAATTGTTAAGTGGGGATAGATTTATTTATTTTTAAAGTGGGAATGGTTGGGAATGGCAGATATGTAGTCTAATTATTATGTAGTAAATTTAATGTGTTGTCTTATTGTTATTGTTAGAAGGGGATTATTAGGTGGGATATTGTTATGCGGGAAATTTCAAAAGTGGGAATAACATATGATCTAATTATTAGATGGGGATTGTTAGGTGGAGAATTTGATCGGTTTGATGGGGATTGTTGGGTGGAGAATTTGATCTGTTAGATGGGGATTGTTCGTAGGGAATTTGATCTGTGGTCAAATATTGCCCAGACTATTCAGAAATACTTCAAAGGCAAACAGGGTTGATATACGCTCACGTTTCTACATATAGTCAATCATTCATCGTATTGTGTATCGCACTCATCTAACCCACTGCACCTCTCCTCGTTACAGGCCCTCTATCGTCCCCTGTTTTGGTTTCAATCTTCATATAACTTCCATTTTCTCTCTGCATTTTGCTAAAATGGCCACGGAGTTTGCAATTGGAGAAGCGTCCGGAGTGGCCACAAACGCCACCAACGCCATTATCGGTCTCCTCTACCAACAATTGAAGGATGTGAAGGAGTTGGGGAAGAACCTTCAACATCTCAACAATGAACTTGACCGTATGGAGCAGTCGTTACGCGATATTCAAACCCAATTCGAAGATCAACAAAAGAGGCTGCCGGAGTTAGTGGAAGGTTCTTTGGTAAGGATCAACAATTCCCTTGAAGAAGTCAAAGCCCTCATCGAACGCGCCAAAGGACAGCGAGAACGGTGTCGCGGTTGCTGCCTCTTTTTCAGCCCCAACATCCCCGCAGATATCAGAGAATGGAAGACCGGATTCAGTGAGCTCTTCCGACAGCTTGATTCCGCTCTCTCAAGAGCTGCCCATACCGCACAGATTGTGGTGTCCTCACAGCCTGAAGCAGAGGTGCTTCTTCAACCCCTACCAGATTCCGGCTTCGTGGGGTCTGGCATTCAAGCCGCTCAGCAGCAACTGCTCTCATGGCTTAACGATCCTCATCCGGTGATCGGTGTTTGGGGGATGGCGGGAGTTGGGAAAACGGCATTACTCCAACTCATCTACAATAACTGCGCCAAGAAGGTAAGTACTAGCTTCGATCTCGTCATTTGGTATACCATTTCTCAAAACTATCAGATTCAAAGTCTCCAGGATACCATTGCCGAGTCTCTGAATTTAAAATTTGAGCCAAGTTCTAGTAGTGACACGAAAATGATGAAATTGTATGCATCTCTTGAAAATAAGAGGTTTCTTCTGGTCTTGGACGATATTTGGAGTCCAATTGATTTGGATAAAGTTGGGGTCAAATTTGGGCGTGATAAAGGCAGCAAAGTCTTAGTGTCCGGTCGCTACAGAGATGTAGTTGAAATAATGGCAGAAAAAGAGTACTGCATGATGTTACGACCCCTTTCCATAGAGGAAGGGTGGGAGCTGTTCCGGAGAAGAGCGTTTAGAAGTGGGGCTGCTCCAGACAATAATCTAGAGCTTATTGCTACGCAGGTTGCTTTGGAGTGTAAAGGGTTGCCATTAGCAATAAATACAGTTGCTGCAGCTATGGCTCGGAAAAACACTGCTGATGAGTGGAGTCGCGCTCTAGTTTGGATGAAAAATGTAGATCCATCCTTCCCCTCCACTCACAGGACCATCGATGTTGAGCTCTATCAGCGGCTGAGATGGAGCTACAATGATTTGCCCAATAATAACATGAAAATATGTTTTCTGTATTGTGCTGCCTTTCCTGAAGATGCAAAAATTGATGTGGAGACGCTGGTGGAGATGTGGACCGCAGAACGACTGGTTCCTCAAAAAGGGACTACTTACTTCATGGATGTTGGGCGGGAATACATAGAAGCACTGGTAGATAGGTGCTTGATTGAGTATGTTGGTTGGCAGAAGCAGTATAAGCAGTATATAAAAGTTCATGATGTACTACGCGATATGGCAATATATGTAGGCCAAGGAGAGGAAAACTGGTTATTTGAAGCAAGTCAACATCTACAACAATTTCCAAGCGAAGAAGAAACCAGGGCTCGCAAAAGAATCTCCGTTCTGGGCAGCGAAATTAGTGATTTGCCAACAGAATTGAAGTGTCCAACACTTGTCAGTTTAGTGTTGGCCCAAAACATACAGTTGAAGGAAATTCCAGAGCAGTTTTTGGTAAACTTCAGGTCTCTCCGGGTTCTGGATCTGTCGTATACCTCAATAGAAAAATTACCAACAGCAGTGGAGAAACTTGGACAGCTTGAGTTCCTTAATTTGAGAGGATGTGGCGAATTGAAGGACTTGCCTGATAGCATATGCAGTCTTTCACATCTTCAATTTTTGAATCTTGAAGGATGTAAAAGTCTCCATTCTTTACCCGATAGGATAGGAGAACTTAAAAATCTAAAGCTTCTCAGATTTTGGATTTCTTACAGAGGAGGCATCAAGGTGATTCCACATCAAATCTCTCAACTCACTTCATTGAACAACCTGGTCTTGCCTCAAGACTCAACTCCAGTGAGATTGGAGGATCTCACAAATCTCTCAAATCTGATCGAATTGCATGCCAAAGTAAAGCCAGAAATTAAAGAGGGTTCAATGAGTACATGGTCAAAGATGAGAAAATTAGATTTATGGTTCGAGTGGGGCGAAGATGAAAATAGAGATGATGCGGCGCTTGAAATCCTTCCACAGAACATGCAGAGCATGGAGGAGTTGCAGAGGCTTGTGTTAGTCTGTTATCAAGGGGTAAGTCTGCCAAATTGTATTTGTCAATTTCAAAATTTGAAGTTTTTGATCTTGAGCAGCTGCATGAACTTAGAGGAGCTTCCAGTCTTGGAGACTGGGAGCGAGGCTGCACATGACGATTTTCCGAGGTGGGAGGAATTATATCTATTCGACCTATACAGGTTAGAGAGTATAGTGTGCAATGCAAAAACAATGCCGCAACTGCACACCTTGCAGATAAAAGAATGCCGCGTGTTGAAGACATTGAGAATGGAGGATCTAACCAATTTAAGGCAATTAATTGTATCAGGTTGTGCTGAGTTGAAGGAGCTGTTCATGGAGACCGGTGGCGGTTTTCCAAAGTTGCAGACAGTAAATCTATGGTCCCTACAGAGCTTAGACAGTATAGTGTGTAATGCAAAAACAATGCCGCAACTGCACTCCTTACACATAAGAGAATGCCGCAGGTTGAAGACATTGAGAATGGAGGAGCTCGCTCATTTAGAGAACATAGAGATTTCCAAGTGCCCTCAGTTGGAAGTTGAGATCAACAGTCTTCCAATGTTAAAGAAATTGACTCTTGCAGGTTTAGAGAAGGCAGAGAGTATTGCAAGACCATCGAGTGTATGGAATGAAGAAACAATGCCTAATCTGGAAGTTATAGAGATCAGACGCTGTCCATTGTTACGGAGAATGCCAAAAGAAATGGAGAAGCTACCTAAGTTGAAGGAAATTGTAGGAGAGTTAGATTGGTGGGATGGAATAAGTTGGGAGAATGATGACGTAAAATCCAAACTCTCTCACCTTTTTAAAGAATCTCGAAGACGGTGAAGTGAATTTGAAGATGGTGAAGTCGAACATGAAGAAGGATCTGAAATGTAAATGTAATATTTTTGAAGTGATATGAATATTGATGGAATATATTTAAAGAAATAATTATATTAATAATTTCTGAATTATAAATTTGTAAATTTGTTTTATTTGTTATTCCTGTAAGAAGGTTATGTTATATTTAAGCAGTAAGGCGTTTCTCTCTGGAATCCATCCCCTTTTTGCCTACTCCTGTCATCCTTGGACATCATTCGATTAGATGTTAGACGATTACAAAAATCTGAACCGTCGATCAAAACAGTTACAAATAGTTTTGTAGGTGAAGCTCTGGTCCTTGTGATGCTCTGTTTCCCTCGCTGCGAAGGAAAGAATCATTCAGGTAAGGGTGTGTGCGGTGAAGCTCTGGTCTCCGTTTCCCTCGCTGCGAAGGAAAGAATCGTTCAGGTAAGGGTGCGTGCGGGGTTAACACCATTTCTTGAATTCATGGACGATACTCTACAGTCGAAAATGGTCCATTTCAGGGTTAACGAGCAAGCCATCCATGATACTCTACAGTCGAAAATGGTCCATTTCAGGTTTAACGAGCAAGCCCAGGATGGCTACTCAAGATGTCGAGATGAAGGACTCAACAGTCGCGGTCTCCAATTCTTCTGCGCCATCGCCTCCTCCGGTTCTCACGCGTAAGTTCTATGAGATTTCGCCATTGCAGGTAGTGCCCGTTTTGCCCGTGTTTGTGTTGAAATTGAGGCATATTTGTGGATGTTGCAGATCTGAAGATTACTGGGCTTCTAGTGCCCCGGCACACGAGAGTTAGCATTGCTAAACTACTCTCGAAAAGTTCCTAAATGTTACTCAAATTAAAGGAAAGGAAATTTCAGGGGAATGCCCTTTTCTCTTAGTTATTTTCTCATCTGTTGTAGGTGAAGTCCCAAGAATCCTCGTTGAATCCTCATGGAGTCTATTTGTCTACCTCGTTGGATGTTACCAGGAAGGTAGGCTTCATATGGGCCATTTTTCCACTGGAGCTCATCATCAGTGGGATTCGAACCCTTACCCATCTGGCCCCTTTTAGTATTTTTGCAGATATCGTTGACATTTCTGCAATGCTAACTGTTGTGGTGCAAGATGTGTTGTCCATATTGAGTACTGTGGGTCCAGATGTTCAGGCTCTCACTGGTTTCTCTGCTATTCCTTATGGAGTGGGTGTAGCAATCTATGCATTTGAAGGGGTAAGCATGATTTTGCCCCTGGAATTAGCTATGGAGAAAAAACATAGATTTGGTGGAGTTTTGGCCGTTGCATTTCTCTTCATTGCTCTCATTTATGGGGGATTTGGTGGAGTTTTGGCCGTTGCATTTCTCTTCATTGCTCTCATTTATGGGGGTTTCGGAGCATTCGAGTATATTGCTTTTGGAAGTGCAACCAGAGATATGGTGACTCTGAACTTGGGGAAAAGCTGGATCACAGATTTTGTTCAGATTGCCCTATGTCTGAACCTTTTCTTCACATTTCCACTGATGATGAATCCTGTTTATGAAGTCCTAGAAGGGAGGTTTAGCAGAGGGGAGTTTTCCTTCATGATCAGATCTCTTGCGATTTTCTCGATAACAATAGTGTCAATTCTGGTCCCTTCATTTGCAGATTTTTTATCTCTGATTGGGAGCAGTGTTGGTTGTATTTTGGGTTTCTATTTCCTGCTCTGTTTCATTTGCATGCTTGTTGGCATGAATTATCTCTGATATGGATCCTTGCTGATGCCTTGCTCATCGTATTCGGCATTGTCTTTGGCATTGGTGGGTCAGTTTCGTCTATTACTCAAATCTGTAGCAAATAAACATTCTTGTAAGTGGCCAGGGCGGAGGTTCCAAGCCATGTCAAGAACATGAAAACCCAATAAGCATGGAGTTATATTTGGGCCTTGAGCTTCACAGGTTCCGGCCATTTTCGTAATTGAAAAAATACAGAAATTTTGCTCATATCTTGTAACTCAAAAGGGAGTTATCAAAGACTGTAGCGACATTGGTGGTGGGATATCTTTTCTTGGTGAGAAAAGCTTGGAGGAGGCGCCTTCATGGCATTCTTCTCCCTCAATCATGTAAATATTCCTTCTGCAAGAGAGTTCAGTTCTATCTGTGGCTTAGTGGATTTTGTTTGTTGTTAGGTGCCTTATTGCCTACAACCTCGATTGACATTTTTTGGCAAATTGTCTCAATAATCATTTCCACTTGAGAACTGAACTAGTGACAGAATGCCTATTTTTAATGCTGTTATAGATGCATGATAATAGTTTTTGAGTTTTGATGTTTCTCATGAGCATTTGGATTTTTTAATTTTAAGTCTGGCAGGCATTTTATGGGAGACAATAAATTGAGAACTGTTTCATACCTTTGCTTGTGCATTACAATGCCTTGCGACTAATATTTTTTAAAAGGTTATCATATTCGTCAAACCATGTAATTCTCCATTCTGCACTTATGCTCATTTCTGTTATTGAGTCCTTCCCAAAGGAAATATAAATTTAAGCTGCTTTGTTTGATTTGGTGACTCATATCAGTTTTGTTGTAGATTGATCACCTTCCAATTGCATTTCCCTCTAGTCAACCATGGATAATAGGTATCATTCCCTGTTGCCTTTAGTTCTCGGGTCTGTCTGAGTCCACATGTGTTATATGATCATTACAATGGACAAAACCCCCAGTGGAATGCCAACGTTAGAAGAAATTTACCTTTGCTTCATACTGGAGTTCTGAATATTATGTGGTCCCTGCTTACAGTCGATGCTCTGTGGTGTTCAAACCACTTGACACCAAGAGGATATCCGAACATATTGTGAGCTTCAGCTTCTTCTGGTCTAAGAAAAAGTGAACACCACACATACAGGTGTGATTGGGGTTGCTCATCTTTGTAGGAAGAAGAAAGGAATGTCATTGATACATTTGTGATTATTTCTTTCAACAGGGCTCTCTTGAGTGTTATCGATCCCAGCTTTGGCATTTAAAAATGTGACTCAGCTCTTAAAAATGAGGTAACATTCTCTGCATTTTTAGAAAAGAAAGAAAAATTGAACACTTGCCTCTGCAATGGCAGAATATGGATATGTTGTCTGCATGATATCAAGGGAATAACTTATTCGGCTGATGTATTTCTTACCTGCCTATGCTATCTGTAATCGTGCTGTTAAGATACTTAACAGTTTTCTTATGCACAACACTCATGTGTGCAATGTTCTAATAGTGATTTATGGTCAAGTTTCCTAGCAGATCTATTTGTATCCTGAATGGTGGCCACTGTTTTCTCATAGAAATTTATACTTGAAAAGTCTTGATCTTACATTCATAATAAGGCCTCATGCTAATTGGAAATTAGTCTTGAATCTCTACAAATTACACAATTTAATTTATGTCATAATGGAACCATTTTTACACCCAGTTTGATGATTGAATGCGGTTGTGGGAAGTCATGAAGTCGTTGTCGATGATGGTCAGTGTAATAATTATGTTGTATTTGGCAACATTGTTGAAGATCCAGTAGCTGCACTTAATGTACAAGGCTGGAACAACTCTTCATTTCGTTCTTGGGAGGTATCATCTTTTCTTCTTCCCATAAAGATATAAGCTATGGAGGATGAGTGGATGGACTCTAAAAGTTTCTAGGATGAAAAATGCATAACAACTTCTAAAATGAAACATGCATATTTAGAGGGACTAAAGTCTTTATTTATGTTTCATATAAGGTGTAGTTCTTTATGCACTAAAGATAAACTTATGTATAATTTGTTATATCAAACCTAAATCATTTATTTTTCAATACAAACATAAAAGCATAGATTGATGGCACTAAATATCTCTAAAAATTCTATAAAAATAATGCAATTTACTCATTTAAATGATTTCCTAACAGTCATTGATAGCTTAGCTTGCCTATTTTTTCAACTATGAAACTGTCTGACACTACTCAGAAAACGGGCCTCTCTCAGAATACTCATATGGAAGGAAATAACCAAACTTGTCATGCCATCAGGGACTTGATCATAGAAATATTCCTGAAATCCTTTAAAGTAAATATCTTTGCTATTCCAAAGATAGCGAATTGTGGAGTTAAACAAATAACCACAGAGGCGTTCTAACTCTAGAACTATCAAGTAGGCTTTGTGTCTTGCTACATGTATCCCAACCCTTTGGAGAACAGTTGATCCTTTCCTGTTATTCTTTTGGCTAGAGGTACAAGGCAACAATCATATATAATTATGAGAACAAACCCACAAAGCCTGGAAAGGGCCACAAGAAAAGCCTGGGCCTGGAATTGTGATCCGACATTTCTATCCATGGCGCTACCTTGCTTTATCAACAAAGATGTACTCTGTTTTACTGCAACCATTTCACAGATTAAGCAAGAGAACCAGATGGAAACCATTCTTAATATAAGCGTTTATTCTACTTGAGTTTATAAGTGTTTATTCTACTTGAGTTATTGCGTAGACTTTTTATGGATTTGAATTCGTATTTCCCTGTGTATTAGTATACTTTTCTGAGGAGCCTTGCACCATAGCTGCTGCTTTGTCCAAAAAACAACGCATTGCCAACCAAAAGTAGATATCAAGATACAATTGTGTATACACATATGGGTTTGGGTTGATAGTTATTTAAGACTGAGAATCTATTAATACTGCTTTATCTTTGATATTTTTGGACTAATAGTCCTAACTCATAAAATGATTTAAAAATCTGGAACTTGCTGAAAATTATTTGTGTGATAGCGTAGTTTGGCCTGATTTAACGGATTCTATATAGTGGTTCTTGTAAAGCAACTTCGTATTGGAAGGCATGCTGATATTTCTCTTTCTTGTAATACAGATTACAATGCAAGCAATATGAGTGATGGGGCTGCCTGCAAGAAGCTTGTGCCTGTAAAATGGTATCCCACCGAAAAAGACAACAGTGGCTATACCCACTGCCACGGTGAGAATCCCAACATATTTTAGATTCACATTAATCAGGTGGCTTCAGAATGGCTTCAGAGTTGAGAGATACACCAACAGAGTCAGCAAAGCAAAACTAATCCCTGAAACAATAATTTATACAACATTGGTTGAGAGATACACCAACCGAGTCAGCAAAGCAAAACTAATCCCTAACAATAATTTATACAACATTGTAAATCATCATCATCAAAGAGGTTACATAATGAGGAAAAATAGATATAAGCTCATGTTCAGAAGAATGAGGAAAAATTCACCCACAATTAATAGACAATCGATATCAAAATATTGTATATTCAGTGGCCCTAAACAAAAGGAAACGGACTGCAATTTCGACAACCTTTATAGCTTCCTCTGGCTCTAGCGGAAACCTGGATGGCTTCCTCTATCTCTAGCGGAAACCGGGTGTGAGCTTGGGTATTTTGGTGTGCGAACTGGGCGAGCTATGGGGAACGGGGGTGATTAGGAAGAAAGGCCACAGACACGATTTTCATAATTCAGAATAGCTTCCTCTGGCCCCAGAATAGCTTACTCTGGCTCTCACGGCAACTCTGTTAGAGCTGGGTATTTCTGTGTGCGAAATAGGCGAGCTGTGGGAGAAAGGGGCAATAGGGGAGAAGGGCGAGGAGTGGAAGGACAGGGAGAAGATAATGGGGCAATTGGGGATAAGGGTGAGCTGTAGGAGGGAATTTTAAATTGAGTCTCAAGCCCCTCTCGATACAGGCTGTCGAGAGTACAGTGCAGAGACAGGCCAGGGTTTCTCGAGCACAGATTCCGCGGGAGGTTTTCGACTTGAGCATCACGTCTCTGTCTAACGGAGACGGAGGAGGGCCCCGCTATCCACGTTGACAGGGCCAACGAATATGCAACCGAGTTAAGCTCGGCGGATGTTCAAGTTCTTCCTCTCGCAAGCCGTTGTGTTCGCTTGAATCATGAAAGTTCAGGGCCAGCTTAAGGAGACCCCTCTCACTCTGGATCAATTTGCAGAGTTACTCGGGCTTTTCGTTGGAGTGCTAGTATTCATTAGCCTCCTCGGAGTGGATACATTGAAAGCAAGAAAAAAAAGGGTCCATTGGGTTCCTGGTCATGCGCTTGTCCTCACTGCTCTCACCATCCAGGTTATGAACTTGCTGAACGCAGAGAGCACTTTACTAAAAGAGATCTTGAACAATCCACAACCATTGAACGGTGAGGTACTTAAAAATAACTTGTATATGATACATAGCAGCAGGGTAATGTTATGTGTGATAGTGGCCTACTTGTTGCCAGGAATGGCCCGTCCCGGCTATGAAGATTCATGGGGCAAATTAACTACTCTAGGTCTCACTATGTTCGTCCACATTTTCTCCGAGTTCTTCGCCGTACATCTTCGTTTGCATGAATCTGGTTTATCTGTCATCACCTATTACTTCTACTTCTGGCCACACGCCAAGGAGGTTACGGAATATTCGTTTATAGTATCGAGTGTGATAGTATCAATATCCTTAGCATGGCTTCTTCTCCTCCTCAGCTCTGCAACAATAGCCAATAAAAGCATCCGGGATATCATCGCTCAAAAACTTCCCATTATTTTGGCAAATCAAGGTAACGCTACAGAGAACTCCTCGCAGGCAGTAGAAGATCTGGTACTCAAATCTTGGATTGTCTCCCGTGCATGTTATCCTGAAACCATAATTGCAAGATCAGTGTTAGACGCGTCAGCCGCAGTAGCAGTCACAATTTGCATTTTAAGTTCAATCGTCGGATGGCTTGTTCAGGGCCCAATTATAGACGTGTTTCCTGGTGTCAAATCTCGGTTAAAATTCATCACAACAAACATGGAAGTCGTATTCATCCTGGTAGGGTGGGCAATCATCGGCTGGAGATGTCTTATCTCTGTAGCGTACTATGGAAGATGGCAAAGCTGGAATCCAAATGAAAGATGGTATACCTATTTCCAGGTAGAGGACTTTTGGACCAGGTACATCGTTGAGTTGCAGGAAGCAGCATCCAAGAAGCAGAAAAGTATTGTTGATGAAAAGGTAAATAAAATGATTGGCTCGGAAGGAATAGAAATACGTTTCTTATGGGCCTTTTTATGGGGTTTGTTGCGATGTGTGTATTGGCTGCAATTTTTTATGGTTTATACTAGTAAACTCTGTTGGTTTATCGCAGAGTTTGTGTTGGATAATAGGTGTATGCAGAAAATATCCTCAAAGTTTTTATCAAAGCCGAGTGAAACAGAGGACGGGGATTTTTCAGAATACAGGCCAATTTTGGAGAACGTGGACCTTTTGTGGGGGGCTCCTTGGACCGTGTTTGTAACAAACCGAAATTCCATCAAGAAAGCAAAGGAACTTGTGAAAGACGGCAACATGGATGGTAGAGAATGCGATACCCTAATCTGGTTTCTGAGAAACTATAGAAAATCGACAGGATGTGTGGGTATACGGAGTTTGGATCCTGCAAAATTACAAAATAAAGTGGGTTTGAAGTTCTTGTGGAAAAGAGATCCTGGCCCTGTATTAGATGTGGAAGAGCATTACATATACGCGAGCAAACCGTCATTGAAGCTAACAGCGGTTTCATTGGTCAATATAATCGTTCGGTTGTCACCTGATTGTGGGAGAAATGCTTTAAAAGCATACTCTGAGGCATGTGAACTGATGGATTTGGTGGAGGACTCAGATCCTGCAACCGATAGCTTGCTGAGTAAAGCGGCAGATAGTGTATTCAAAACATTACAGGAACAAACTGCAGAGAATGCTCTGGATACTACAAGTGTTGTATACATGGAAGATGCAGCTGCTACAATCACATGGAAGATGCAGCTGCTACAATCGATAATCTTGCAGAAGAAAGTAAAAGGAAAGTTACGGTGATTGAACATGGAGGACACTCTTTGGATTGGAAGAAGGCAGGGGCAGGGAACGCCTTATACAGATTATGCAAGAACATTGATTGCAGTTCAACAGGGAATTTTATGGAAGTGGTCGATGAATTACAGAGTGCTTTAGCAGACATTGTCGGTGGTTGCATAGAGAGTGTGGGGAACGCGTTAGTGGATAACTGCACTAAATGGGCACAAGATTTCCAGGAAGGTAAGTTGCTAAAAGCAGTTTACATAGCCGGGAAAAATACGGCACTGTTGGAACGGCTGAGATCGTGTCCGAACCTGCACATTAGCCCAACAACAACACAGTCGTCGATGGTAAGACTTGCAGTAATTGTGCACTGAATGTTTAATCAATACACTGTCCATCTTCCCCACATGCTCTCAAATAGCCTAACTCTACCTATGCGGTTATAGGATCCTAACACCTGTGGGTATTAGTCACGATAGCATCTAATAGCATCCACCCATTGTACTTTAATTCTTTGAATGCGTTTTTTGTGGAAACGATTTCAATTATGTTTTAAATCTTTGATAACGTTTTTTGCGGGCAAGATTTCAATTATTGTGGTTATCGGTGGGAGAAACATATCACCAGTGATATTTGATCAAACCAAGAATGAAAATATGGCTAAGTTGTGAGCAGAGGCAGATGCGTGGACAACCAGGGTATAGTAAGACGAAATTAGTGAAGGTTGAAAAAAAATGTAATATGCGAAGTCAGGGAGGTAATATCACAAATTTATAATTGCAGACATGGTTGACAGAGCCAAGAGATTCGTTTTTGCTGGAGTATAAAAAGAATACAAATTCACTAGGATTGGATCCATGATTTTGCTGAGAATTTACCAACCAAGTCGCAACAAAAGGGAGCGCATTTTTAGGTGGTAAGGCACCCATCAAATCATTGTATTGAAGGGCCACGAAATGCCATTGACAGAGGCACGATTTCGCTGGGGAAGCAGCGACCAAAACATAGTAAATTTTAGCACGAATTAGCCGTGGAAATTGGTATGATTTCGCTTGGTAAAAGGTTCATTGAATCTACTGTTTGAGGGGCCATTAAATGGCAATTGTTTGTGCAATGATTTGTAGAGAAAACTGGAAGAGACACAAGTAAAAACTAAGTTCGAAAATAGCCAAGAAAATGGCTAATCTAAGAGGATCAGAAATGTGCCAGAAATATGAAATTTTGTTCAAGTCAATTTGGCGTATGGTTTATTTGGGTTTCAAGTCTACTAGGTGTATATTGTGCATTGGTGAAGCTCACTGCCAGGGAACCACCCCCAAGCAATTCCACTTTTGGTTTTTGTCATTCCACTTTTCGAATCTCAGCCAGCAGACCGAGAGAGCCAACAAGCAAATATCTAGGTGTTGAAAAATCCAAGCATGTCACCAAGAATCAAACATTAAGTGCGTGCCAAGAAAGAAGAAGTGCGCCCATGAAGAGAACTCATGAATATCAAATGCACAACGCATCCAATAAAGAAATGAACACATTTCCATATATGCGTTTTAAGAAACATTTTAGTGTTGGAACTTGGCAGTTTCATGCTTCTTCGTGAGACCAATATAAATGTACTGTTTCAACGTCATTGGTGGCAGATTTATGCAACATATTTGATCATTTAAGTTTAACAGATTTGCCTTTTCTTTTCCTACAAAGAATTTGCTCTTTATATGTGCTGGAGTTATTGGGATATTCTTTAGGAACTAGCAGGCATGCAAATTTATATTTTTAAATCCCTAATTCTCCTCATCATTTGCAAATTGTTCATCTGCATCTATGCTCAGAGAAGACAACTTAGCTTCAGAATGTTTGTAAGACAGAAAATGAAAATTTTAGCAAATATGGAGGTAATAATAAACGCCCTATGGTGTCAGAACAATGTTTTCTTGGGTTTCTTTTGAGCCATAGCATTAGAGAGCCGTATATTGGTGAGGGACCTTTAACCCAATGCATCAGTGGCTTCATACAGGTGTGATTGGGGGTGCTCATCTTTGTAGGCAGAAGAAAGGAATGTCATTGATACATTTGTGATTATTGCTTTCAACAGAGCTCTCTAGAGTGTTATCAATCCCAGGTCTGGCATTTACAAAATGTGACTCAGCTCTTAAAAATGAGGTAACATTCTCTGCATTTTTAGAAAAGAAAGAAAAATTGAACACTTGTTTCTGCAATCGCAGAGTATGGATATGTTGTTTGCATGATATCAAGGGAAATATCTTATTCAGCTGATGTATTCCTTACCTTCCCGTGCTATTTGTAATCGTGTTGTTAAGATACTTAATAGTTTTCTTATGCACAACACTCATGTGTGAAATTTTCTAATAGTGATTTCTGGTCAAGTTTCACAGCATATCTATTTGTACCCTGAATGGCAGTCACTATTTTATCATAGAAATTTATACTTGAAAAGTGCTAATCTTACATTCATAATAAGGCCTCATGCTAATTGGAAATTAGTCTTGAATCCCTACAAATTACACAATTTAATTAATGTCATAATGGAACCATTTTTACAGCCAGTTTGATGATTTAATGCACCTGTTCGAGATATTCAACTTTGTTTCTTCAGATTGAATGTGGTTGTGGGAAGTCATGAAGTCGTTGTCGATGATGGTCAGTGTAATAATTCTGTTGTATTTGGCAACAATGTTGAAGATCCAGTAGATGCTCTTAATGTAAAACGCTGGAACAACTCTTGATTTCGTTTTTGGGAGGTATCATCTTTTCTTCTCCCCATAAAGATATAAGCTATGGAGGATGAGTGGATGGCTATAACGACTTTGAATGTGTAGTAATCCTCTGGATGGTATTTATTGTGAGAATGTCATGCGCTTGAAAAGGTTTCCAAATCAAAAGAAAACACAGCTTGGACGTACACATTCTTAAGGAGAAGGCCATAATGAAGGGTTCGTCTTCCTCATTATCTGTACTAAAGATCCTCTGCATACATGCCAATGAAGAATTTGTTGCTATTTTGTTGAACACATATCTAGCCTGTCCTTTGGTAGAAATTCTACATGCACCATTGAAAGAAGCTTCTGGATGTAGGGAATTGGTGATGCAACATATATTCATTATGTGAGTAATAAGGAGCGGAACATAGATTTTCCCAAAGAAATTGAGGAAGATGAAGCCCTAGAAGAAATTCTTATCAAGGCATTCATGGATTGGAGAAGCAGGTCAAAGATGGAAGCTTCTAGCTACTTAGGGTGTTTAAACTCCCATGACTGATTTATTGGATTGGGGATGTTGTAACATTTTCTTGGCAAAATGATACAGTTAAAATTTTTGAGCTTTTCCAGAAATCCACCATCTTTGTAGGAAGAAGAAAGGAATGTCATTGATACATTTGTGATTATTTCTTTCAACAGGGCTCTCTTGAGTGTTATCGATCCTAGGTTTGGCATTTAAAAATGTGATTCTGCTCTTAAAAATGAGGTAACATTCTCTGCATTTTTAGAAACGAAAGAAAAATTGAACACTTGCTTCTGCAATGGCAGAATATGGATACGTTGTCTGCATGATATCAAGGGAATAACTTATTCAACTGATGTATTCCTTACCTGCCTATGCTATATGTAATCGTGTTGTTAAGATACTTAACAGTTTTCTTATGCACAACACTCATGTGTGCAATGTTCTAATAGTGATTTATGGTCAAGTTTCCCAGCAGATCTATTTGTATCCTGAATGGTAGCCACTGTTTTCTCATAGAAATTTATACTTGAAAAGTGTTGATCATACATTCATAATAAGGCCTCATGCTAATTGGAAATTAGTCTTGAATCTCTACAAATTACACAATTTAATTTATGTCATAATGGAACCATTTTTACACCCAGTTTGATGATTGAATGCGGTTGTGGGAAGTCATGAAGTCGTTGTCGATGATGGTCAATGTAATAATTATGTTGTATTTGGCAACATTGTTGAAGATCCAGTAGCTGCACTTAATGTACAAGGCTGGAACAACTCTTCATTTCGTTCTTGGGAGGTATCATCTTTTCTTCTTCCCATAAAGATATAAGCTATGGAGGATGAGTGGATGGCTATAACGACTTTGAATGTGTAGTAATCCTCTGGATGGTATTTATTGTGAGAATGTCATGTGCTTGAAAAGGTTTCCAAATCAAAAGACAACGCAGCTTGGACGTACACATTCTTAAGGAGAAGGCCATAATGAAGGGTTCGTCTTCCTCATTATCTGTACTAAAGATCCTTTGCATACATGCTAATGAATAATTTGTTGCTATTTTTTTGAACACATATCTAGCCTGTCCTTTGGCAGCAATTCTACATGCACCATTGAAAGAAGCTTCTGGATGTAGGGAATTGGTGATGTAACATATATTCATTATGTGAGTAATAAGGAGTGGGACATAGAGTTTGCCCAAAGAAGTTGAGGAAGATGAAGCCCTAGAAGAAATGCTTATCAAGGCATTCATGGGTTGGAGAAGTAGGTCAAAGATGGAAGCTTTAGCTACTTAGGGTGTTTAAAGTCCCATGAATGATTTATTGGATTGGGGATGTTGTAACATTTTCTGGGCAAAATAATATAGTTAAACTTTTTGAGCTTTTCCAGAAATCCACCAGCTTTATTGGGTGTTCTTATTCTCATAACAATTGGTATATGGCCCAAATATTTTTTCACTGTATTCTTTGCATCATAGTCGAGTTGTAGTCAAGATATTATAGGGTTGCATTACTCAATGATTATCAATGGCATACCTTAGTGTGAGTACTATGACATGGGCATTATCACCTTTTGTTGCATCTATCACACAATGTTTTTAATTGCACCAACAAAAGTCATTGAATTGTAGTCATAACAATGCCAGGGCTTTGTAATGAATGTGAGGCATATATGTTCATAGCAATGAGATGGAATAGTGAATGGATGGGCAAGCAATGTTCTATTTGCACTTCGTTTTATGATTGTGATATTGTCGGTGGCAACTAGATTAAACTTCCTCATTGGTCATATCAAAGATCTCTTAGGAATGGTTTATTTGGGTTTCAAGTCTACTAGGTGTATATTGTGCATTGGTGAAGCTCACTCCCAGGGAACCACCCCCACGCAATTCCACTTTTGGTTTTTGTCATTCCACTTTTCGAATCTCAGTCAGTAGACCGAGAGAGCCAACAAATATCCAGGTGTTGAAAAATCCAAGCATGTCACCAAGAATCAAACATTAAGTGTGTGCCAAGAAAGAAGAAGTGCGCCCACGAAGAGAACTCATGAATATCAAATGCACAACGCATCCAATAAAGAGATGAACACATTTCCATATATACATTTTAAGAAATATTTTTGCGTTGGAACTTGGCAGGTTCATGCTTCTTCATGAGACCAATATAAATGTACTGTTTCAACATCATTGGTGGCAGATTTATGCAACATATTTGATCGTTTAAGTTTAACAGATTTGCCTTTTCTTTTCCTACAAAGAAATTGCTCTTTATATGTGCTGTAGTTATTGGGATATTCTTTAGGAACTAGCAGACATAGAAATTTATATTTTTAAATCCCTAATTCTCCTCATCATTTGCAAATTGTTCATCTTCATCTATGCATGAAGACGACTTAGCTTCAGAATGTTTGTAAGACAGAAAATGCAAATTTTAGCAAATATGGAGCTAATAATAAATGCCCTGTGGTGTCAGAACATTGTTTTCTTGGTTTCCTTTGAGCAATATCATTAGAGAGCCATATATTCTTCAAATTGGTGAGGGACCTTCAGCCCAATGCATCAGTGGCTTCATGGGATTAGATGTTCCTCTTCCAATAGTGGCAGATTTATTCAACATATTTGATCATTGAAGTTTAACAGATTTGCCTTGCCATCACATTCATCTCCTCCAAATTCAACTGAATTTCTTAATGCTGTCTCATTTTCTTCATGCAATCCTTCGGGAAAGCTTCCTATTTCCACCACAATCTAAGTGAAGATGGAACGGTAGCATTAAGAATTTCTGAAGTGAGTTTGCCCTTATTTTCTTATCGTTTTGGGAAATAAATTGGGGTTTATTAACATATTCCTAATTATTCACTGCATATCTCTGTACACAAAGCAAGTTCGTTTGGAAGGGCATCAGTCTGAATACAAAGAGCAGTTTACCCTTATTTATTAACTGTTCAGTTAGGTTGGATAAAGAACCATCTAGAAGATGGAAGCAGAATATTGAAGAAACTAGTTTTGTTTGTAGATTTTGGGAAATCCTCTAAAGACCCAGGATTTGGCATCGACTAGAGAGACAATTTATTTGATATGGTTTATAAACAAATATATGCTTCTGCTAGCATGGGAAGAGCAGGTGGAGGAGCCATGTTTTGGCAGCTGATGGCAAAAGGAATGAGCTCATATAGAGATGGTATGATATTGTCTTGTCTCAGAGTCCTTCCACAACATCTAACACCAATATGATGCATGTTCACTCAGGAGGATGCACAAAGACTTTATTTGTACAAATTATTCCTCATGAAAATGACATGGTAGAAACTCTGTGCTTACTAAACTTTTCCAATAGAGTTCAAGGATTAGAGCTTGGTCCTACTAGGAGGTAGCAAGATGTAAGTTTTCACTGTAGCATGGTCCTTGCCTTTTCTTGATATTTTTCTGACTTTCAAAAATTGTCAAAAAAACATTAATTAATGTTATAGGCTATTGCCTTACGGCGTTTCCATTGCAACATCTGGTGCAATTAAATTAATTAAATTGTAAAATGATGTATAATGATGATTGAATAATGTTACAAATTTAAGTTACAACTCAAATTTTCAAGGCCAAAACCCTCAAGAAGTGCCAAGTTGTGTTCATGACTGCACAGGATGAAAGACTCAGAATAACATCTGAAATTCTTAATAGTATGAAAATAATCAATCTACAAGCATGGGAAGAAAAATTTAAAGAGCTGATAGAAAATCTCCGAGCTGTGGAGTTCAAATGGTTGTCTTCAGCACAATTTAATAGAACATATGGTACCATACTCTACTGGATGTCACCCATCATTACTGCATCTATAGTTTTTGCCAGGTGTCCTATCATAGGGGATCCATCGTTAACTGCCACAACCATATTTACAGTGCTTGCAACATTCCGTGTGATACAAGATCCAGTGAGAATGCTACCTGAAGTTTTGGCTATATTAATTCAGGTTAAAGTCTCCTTAGATCGTTTTGGACAAGTTCTTACAATATGATGAGCTGAGACCAGATTCTATTGTGAGGAAAGCACTTGCCGGATCCTAGTATACCATCGAAATTCATCAAGCCAAACTCAGCTGGGATCCAGAATCTTCATTGACAAAGCCAACATTTGAAGGGAATAAATCTGCAGATTAAAACTGGAGAAAAGGTAGCAATTTGTGGCTCAGTGCGATCAGGGAAATCTGCTCTGGTATATACAATTCTTGGATAAATCCCAAAAATTTTAGATGTAAGTTGAGCATTAACTACTCTTCTTGAGAAAAAGTAACCATTTCATAGTTCAACAAGATTGTAGATGCAACTTTTTTGCTTTCTATATACATAAATTCTTCCATAAACTTTTTGATTGGACTACGTGCAGGTTGAAGTATATGGCAATGTTGCCTACGTGGAACAAACAACTTGGATTCAGAGTGGTACTGTAAGAGATAACATACTCTATGGGAAACCAATAGACAAAATTCAATACAAGAAGGCAATAAAATCTTGTGCATTAGACAAGGATATATAGAGTTTTGCTCATGGAGATATGATTGAGATTGGGGAGAGAGATTGAATATGAGTGGAGGACAAAAACAGAGGATTCAGTTGGCTAGAGCAGTATATAACGATGTTGACATTTATCTATTGGATGATCCCTTCAGTGCAGTCGATGCTCATACAGCGTCAACTCTATCAAATAAGGAGGAGACATTACATAAGAGAGACTCCAAGACTTGCTAATATTGCTTATCGTAGTATGAAAAATCTGGTTTACCTCTGTATCAGATCTGTAAAGATCTTTGAATGAGATCCAGACATATTAATGTGAAAATTTCTGTGCATATTAAATATAAAAGATTTGAGTTTTGGGTTATCAAAGCTATAGATTGAGAACTACATAGATCGCTTGATAGGATGGCTGGTTTGATTTGTATATCAGGATTGCTAGCTTCTTTGTGGTGGTAGTGTGAGATCAATTGGGAATTGCTACTCGTTTCATACTTCAAGAGGGAAATGAATTTCCCAATGATGGTGGTGATGAAGGAACCCAACAAAAGCATAGAGAATAGCATAGTTGATTGGATAAAAAAATCAATTGTGTAAATACAAATAACACACCCTACAAAATGATGTCTTCTTGAATATTGATCAATATGAATGGTTTTCCTTTCACAGTTCTTGTGTTTTGATTCTTTATGAATAGGAATTGATTTATTCAACTAAAATTGGTATTGTTGATTTTGATGGTACTTCTGTTCTCCATCTTGATGATTGGGCGCTGTGCCGAATTTATAAGAAAAATGGTCATTCTCAGAGAGTACAAGGGGTAGAACGAGATGAATCACCAAGTGCAGATGAAGTGATGGCTTCTTTGCCTGATATTTATCAGCAAAACAAACTGCAACTGCCCAACATTGCCTCTTTCAGTGGGTTGTTGGAGAGTGACGATCCTTTCATAGATGGTTTTTTAAACGATGAAGCCATGGAAACAGCAGCAGACTACCTCAAGTCCAGTTCTCCAACCTCTCTCACAACAATTTCAGCAATAACAATGACAACAATAGCGATTGCCGTTATGAAGTTGTCCCAAAACAAGAAGAATTAGCAGTGGAGAATGACAACAAATTCAATTCTCTCAAGAGGACCCTCTCCTTAGCATATGGGCACGATGAAACCAAACTTGCAAAGAGATTCAACAACATGCAGAACAACTATAGCTACAACGTCAACATTAATGTTTCAGCCTTGCTTAATTCAATGCAACCCAATCAAACTTTCCAACAACAAAACTTCCTAAGCGCATTGCGTCATAAGGAATATATCCTGGCAGGGATTTAGTTCATCACAATGTGACATGGTTTAAGGTCTTCATATTTCTAGGCAAATACATTAGAATGTTGTTTGAAAAGATTAACATGCCTCTCCTTAAAATTTTGTATATCGATATGGATACCCAGTTGTTGTTCGCGTGAATTCATTTGTTTAACTTCACCTTCAACTAGGCAATCTTTAAGGGATCGAAACAAGTTCAATGGATATGTATGACTACTTTTATTCCATTTCATAGGCACTTTAACCCCCGAATAGGGTTTTTGGCATGACTTCTTCAATTCAAATTCATTATCATCGACCCTTGCTTTCAAAAAAGCCCATTCACATTTCAATATTCTTCCACACACTATGCCTTACGACGTTTCCTTTGCAACATTAGGTGCAAATGCTAGTATGTATATCATGCCAGTAATAATTTCTTCTATTTTTTTTTTTTTTTTTAAGTTATGCATATATATTCTATGGTGCAGACAGGTACACGTACACTCTGGCAGGGGGAGTTGTTCTTAAAACACTCTTGTGATTAATAATGTTAATGTAAATATTTTGATCTCAGTGAAATTAAATAACAATAAAAATAAAAATAAAAGTAAAATTAATTTAAAAAATAAATACAATTTTAAAAATTTACTAATAGTTTTAATTATTAATTAAAATATTTTGATTAGGTGAAATTACATAAAATTAGAAATAAAATAAAAAAATTAATAATTATAATGATGGATTACTAATAATTAAATTAGTCTAGATCCATCTCAACTCTAAATCTATATAGAAAAGAGGGATCAAATCTCTTGAAGTGCGAACCTATTTTAAAATTAAAAAAAAATTGATATATATATATATATATATATATATATATATATATATATATATATATATATATATATATGATGATGATGATGATGATGATAGTTAGCGTCCACTGAGACCAAACTTTAGACTATCCGACTTAAAGAAACGAATTATTTAGTTTGATTTACGCTTTTATTCCTATGCTCAAAAAGCTTGGAGAGAAGCCTCCCGAGCTCACTATATATAATAATAATAATAATAATAATAAAATTAATTAGTGTTTAAATAATTTATTAATTTTGATATCCCTTTTTTACTATATAAATTTATATTTATAGGATTGAAAATAATTTTAAATATTTTAATATTACTTTTATATTACTTATTACAAATAAAAAATCAATATTATAATAAAAATTTGTTAAATTTTGTTTATTTATAATTTTTCAATAATAATATGTTGGTTTCCTTTATCTACCCATATTGGTTACAATCATATATAGATATATGTTAAAGTATTTGTATTTCATAAATAAGAAAACAAAGTTTTATTTAAAGATTTCATTTAGTAATTCATATTAGAAAATTACCAGAAAATTAAAATATTCTAGAAATCCATTTTTTTTTTGCTAAGGCAAGAGTGGATCCTTCTATTCAATTAAAAAGATAAATATTGTACAAAGGTGACCGCGGCGTTGAGGCCCACCAATACGACAGGCCTACCCCAATTCAAGGTCACAAAATGACAAAGCGGACCCAAGGATGCGGGCCCGCCAAAACAAACTTGCAGTCCAAAACTGACTGTTGGATCTTGAGCTGATGATCCAGCGGATTATAAACATATCGGGTGGCCAACAAGCACACCTTTTAACAAAAGAATCGGACCCGATGAACCCAATAGACCATAATCTATAATCCAATCGGGTCCGTTTATGACTTAACCTTCGATCACTTTAACCCTTTGAAATCCACCATTTGCGCGCGATCTCGGAGAGGTCTTGTGAACAGCCTGAAACATAACCCCTGATGCGGACCCACCATCTTGCACGCCAAATCCTGGCCATAGATTATCCTTGCTAGAACAGATCATATCGTGTGGGCTAAGAGCACCGATAGTTAGCATGCGATGAAGGCGGTAATTCCACCCCACCCTTAGCCACGTGTCGTGTGGTGAGTGGAATCACTCCCAAATGAGAAAACCGCTTCCTGCTTGATGAGCTTGTGATATACCAGAAACCACCACAAGGGCAATAAAGCTGTTCACTGGAATAAAAGTTGGGGTTTTGTGATTACCGAGAAAATCCAGGTTCCGGCTCATGGGCCAAAGGGAGATGAAGATCCCTCTATCCCGTCGTCCCCCTGAGACGTCTGGATTGCCATTACCCACGATAATGAGGCCAACATAGACCTGCAACCTAAAAAGGATCTCACTTATTTCCAAATGCTTCATGATGAAACTAGAATAACTGTACCCCATCATTGAGGCTCTGTGTCAGCAAATATGGTCTCTTGATTTTCCTGATGCTGCTGTCGGTCGCTAAGGGCTCTGGATGAACATCCCTCCTTCAACCTGTCATCTGTTATCTCCTCCCACCAGCAGCAGAGATCGATATGCTTATTTCGTACCCCCTCATTGGCAAGCCAGTCCGCCACTTTGTTGGCTTCCCTACGAACATGCACCAACCTGAGGGTTCTCAACATTCTTAGGTGCGCTTGGATTCTTTGGTAGACTTGCAGAAGCTGCCAATGTTCTGAGATTTTCTCAGGAGCAACACTAGCATTTATCCTCTTTACTGAGTTAATGAATAGTTCTGAATCAGCCTCAATGATGACATTTTGAATGTTGTACTTGAGCAGTATTTCCAGGCATGATTCCATCGCCATGAGCTCAGCCATATTGTTAGTAGCTTTGCCAAGATAACTGTGGAAGATGACCTGTATGTTTCCTTCCTCATCCCTCAGAACCCCTCCATAACTGGCTTCTCCCGGATTCCCTTTCGAAGCCCCATCTATGTTGAATTTTAAAAAACCATGAGAAGGGGGTTGCCAAGAAGACTTTTCTATTGAGGTTTTCTTGATAATCTTCATAGAACCCTGAGGGGGAATAACCTTGAGCTCTAACTTCTTCAAAATTCTTGCCTCTCTTTGTTCAATGGGTTTACCTGAAGCTGCTTCTCCCAGGATATGCACAGTTTCTTTGAGTTGTTTAAGGACTAGATTGAGGATGTTACTCACCGGGCTCGCTTTCTCCTTGAAAATCCTATTGTTATGCTCCTTCCAGACATTCTAGATTAAGAATCTCGGGGTCAGCATCCAGGCAGAGTTTATGATCTCATTATCCGAGAAATTTTTCCTCTAGTTCTTTAAAGTGGTGATGATGGCATTAGCATCTATGTCTTTCTGCTCAAAGACTTCTCCAACCCAATTCCAAAGAGTTTTGGTGAAAGTCAATCTATTCAGAAGATGATTTGTAGTTTCTTCTTGTTGTCTACATAAGTGACATTTTGAGGGGCCAACAAAGCCTCTTTTTCTTTGGTTATCCCATGTTAGAATTTTGCCCTGTTGAACCAGCCACTTGAACAATTTTACTTTCATCTAATGAGGATTTTCCCAGATTTCTTTCCATGTCTTATCAATGTTGGGATGGTTTAGACCTGCATCTATTCTTTTTGCTTCCTTAAGGTTAAAGAGACCTGTCTTGTTCTTTCTCCATCTTAGTTGATTGTTCAAGTTTGAGTTCAAGATTTGTCTCTTGTTTAAAAGACCTTGAAGGGCTGCAGCTTGAGTATGCAACATGCCCATTCCACTATAATCTAGAAGTTTCCAAGTTCTCGCTTTCTTATCATTCCTTGCTTGGTCCCAATAGTCACTTACTCACTTTAGTCCTTTGCTGATGGTATTGGCTTGAATGTCTGCTAATTCTTCACTTCGAAGATTTTCCTCCTACTACCAATTGTCCTCCCAGAACCAAGCCAGGTTCCCATTTCTGATCTCCCAGAAACTATGGTTTTGGACTAGGGCTATATTCTCCCATGCCCTATTCCAAATTGCAGAACCTTTTACCTGTCCTGTCATTCTGATTAGATTTTCCTCCTGCCATTCGCTAGCATATTTGTGCTTCCAGAGTTTTGCACAAGGGGCTTGAATTTCTTTCAGCCATCTCCACCAGATTTTGGCACCAAGAACTCTATTTAGAATTCCTAGGTCATGAAGACCCAGGCCACCATGGGACTTAGGTTTACAAACTTTGTCCCATGACACCAGGGTCCATTTCTTCTTTTCTTCACCTTTCCCCCATAGAAAGTCTCTTTGAACGTTTCTTAAATTGGTCATTACACCGGCTGGTGCTGGAATGGTAGATAGCATATAGATAGGGATACTTTGTAGGACAACCTTAGTGATAACTAGTCTCCCCGCTAGATTTAGTGCTTTGTTTGTCCATTTGCTGATTTTCTCTTTTAGCTTATTAAGAACAGGCTCCCAGATATCCTTGTGAAGCGGTTTGTCAGTGAGAGGAACTCCCGGGTACTTCACAGGCAGTGTCTCCCTTTGAAAGCCCAAAATTCTGGAAAGATTTCTTTGAATTGAAATATTTGTATTGAAAAAGAAGATTTTTGATTTAGTGAGACTTACCTCAGTGCCTGCTGCCCCAGAAAACTCACTCAGAATCTGTTTGAATGCTTTGGCTTCCTTAACAGTGGGAGTGCCTTGAAGCATAGTGTCATCCACAAATGGCTGATGTGTCACCATGTCCCCGCCATGAGTGAGTCTCAGACCCTGAATTCTTCCTTCCTCCTTAGCAGCTTTGATAGCTCTTCCTAACCCTTCCATCATTAGAATGAAGAGGAAAGGAGAAAGAGGATCTCCTTGCCTGAGACCTCTAGAAGGCTTGAAGGTTTTGGAAGGAGCGCCATTGAGAAGAATTGAACAACTGGCTGTGGTAACTAGCGCCATAACCCATTTAATCCAATTGTGATCAAGGCCATAGGATTTTAAAATTACTCTTATGTATGACCAGCTAAATTTTTCATAGGCCTTTGCTATGTCCAATTGCATTATCATTCCTGCCTGTTTGTTGGTAATGAGTGAATGAACCATTCATGTGCTTGCATTATTCTAGAATTTGTCTTCCTTCCACATAGCCTGTTTGTTCCTCTGAAACTAGGGTCAGGAGGAGAGGTTTGAGATGGTTGGCAATGACTTTGGATATAATTTTGTAGATCACATTGCATAATGCTATAGGTCGAAATCTATATGGAGAGGTGGCCTTCTCCTGTTTGGGGATTAAGGCTATGAAAGATTCATTGAGCACCTTTAAGACTTTCTTAAATCTTCGAGAGTCTTCCACTACCTCCAGGATGTCCTGTTTCACTATCTTCCAACAAGCTTTGAAAAAGTCCACATTAAAGCCATCCGGGCCTGGTGCTTTCCCATTTTGCATCTCTTTCATGCCTTCCTCATTTTCTTCCACTGTTACCGGTCTATTGAGATTGAAATTATCTTCTCTGGTGACCAATTTAAAGATGTACTGAGTGAATTTTTTTGTAAACTGGTATCTATCTTCCGAGGTTTCCTCAGCAATTTTCTGAAAATGCTGGAGTAGAACATTATCCATCTCTTCATGAGTGTTTCTACACCATGTTGATCTGTAAGTTTCACAATTCTATTGTTGTTTCGGTGAGCTATGGTGGATCTGTGAAAGAATTTGGTGTTTCTCTCCCCTTCTTTTATCCATTGTACTTTGGATTTGTGTCTCCAGAGTATTTCCTCTTGAAGGCATCGATTGTCCCACTCCTGCTGGAGTGACTCTGCCATCTCTTTCCTTTCATTTGTGTAGCCTTATGTGATAAGAAGCTAGTTTATTTCCTTTAGTTTATTTTCCACCTCTCCTTTAGCTTTGAAGATGTTGCCAAATTCCTTTTTGTTCCACTCTTTGAGTCTGCCTTTAATGTGTTTGAGCCTGCAGTGAAGTAGGAACATCTTTGTACCTTGGAGGTGAAGATCTTCCTTCCACCATTGTTCAATATTTGTGAGGAAATCTGAATGTGTGAGCCAAGCATTCTCAAACCTGAAGGGGGTGTTCCTTGGTTTGCCAAAAAGGGAGGCTTCCAATTGGATAGGCCAGTGATCTGAACCCCCAAAAGGTAGTATGAATGCAGTGATGCTGCTTCCCCTGAGAAGAAGTTCCTCTGAAACCATAAATCTATCTAATTTTGAGGCCACTTGGGTAGGACCTCCTCTTTTGTTATTCCAAGTGAAGATTCCATTGCCTGTTTCCATATCAACCAATTTCATATTGGTGATGAAGTTCTGGAAGGCAATTGAATCTCTCCCAAGTATTCTAGTTCCTCCTTTCTTCTCCTTGAGTGATTTTGTTATGTTAAAATCACCTCCAAGAATCCATGGTTGAGCTAGGTATCTCTTCTTCATATCCTCAAGTGTTGTGAGGATTCGAAATTTGTCCCCCATTGGTTGTGGACCATAGACATTGGTGATCATGTAACATTTCTTGTCTCCCACTGGTTGGAAAATCAGAGAAAGGTGATGTCTGGATGCCTCTGCATCAATCACACCAAATTTCTGTGGATCCCATAGAGTGAGAATACCACCAGCAGATTTATTTGCCTTAACTTCAAGGTACTCATATCTAGTTACCCATTTGCTATGTTTTTCGCGGAACCTCTCCACTGAGCATTTTGTTTCCTGTATGAATACTATGTCAAGTTTTTCCTCTCTAATCCTTTTACCAAGATTCCTCTGTTTTCTTCTGCTCCCTAGTCCTCTAATGTTCCAAGTTGTGATTTTCATTGAGGTGGGGTTATAAAGGAGTAACTAGAAAGGTCTTTCATCCTTCCTGAATCAATCATGAGCTTGCCACACTCCAGTAGTAATTCTTTCTGTCTTTTTCTTCCCCTCCTTTTGTCTGGATTCTTTGTTAATTTTTCGGTTATTAATCCTATTGAGGAAGTTTCTTTTTTTCCTGGTTGTCATGTCCTCTTTTGACTCCTGCAGCTGTTTGATGTGCCTTTTTAAGGAATATCTATTGGACTTTATCCACGTCCTCCTGAGGGATGGAGTTTATTCCCAAGTTGCTGCCCTGTTCTAGAAACTTTTCCAGCTCTAGGTTCTCCCTTTCCAGGATCTCCTGTAAATCTTGATCCTCCATACCACTTTCACTTTGAGTCATTTCTTGGTCTTTTTCTACTTCCATGGTATTCAAAGAGTCCATCATGTGTTCATTCTGTTCCTGAATGTACTCCATGCTGGTCTCTTTTTCTTTCCCCCTTGCTGTCTGATTCTTTGTACTTTCTTTATCCCCTCCCTCAATTTCTTTTTCTCCTAAGATCTCAAAACTGTTGTAGCTTTTTGTTTTATCATTCCCACTAGGGTTCTGTTGATGCCTCGAAAATCGCTGCAACAACATCGGGGATAACCACCCGGTCCGGACCTTAAAGGCAACTCCTTTTCCGTTTGGTGTGGTGGCTCCGACTGGAAATAATGGGACCAGTTTCCCAATGATTGGTAAATAAGATGGATAAGTGGTTGATTCTCTGATATCTAATGATAATGGATGAATGATTTAATCTAGAAGTAAAATTATAAACAACTATTCTATCCCGGGAAATTTCTGCTTTTAGTGTAACTTTTGATGGTCTTCATTCACAAACAGGCATATAGATGACTCTATTGGTAAACAAAGATATTTATTCATATGATAATTACTAAATTCAAATAGTTGAACAAAGAAATTAAGCAAACATTATTACACTATTCCTCATATATATCATAAACATAAATATGATTGAAAGAATAACAGTCCTTAGACATCCAATAGTGAAAAGTACAAGGATTGTTGTTAAAACACATACATATATTCAATGATAGCAAGATTAAACAAATGCCGATTCACATAAAAGAATGACACAAGAGCATAGATAATAGTACCATATGTTATTTGGATCACTCCTGATATCAATCGCATTCAAATTCCTTCTTCTAACTTAGAAACACTTCCACAAAAGGCAATAGTGCACATGTCATCAAAGCTTTCTTTGTTAAAATTTAGAATACTGGCCCAGTCTTCATAAAAAATAGATCAGAAGCACAATAGTGTGTCTTACTGATTTGAGTTTATACAAAAACTGAGGACCCTTTCTAAATGCATGAAAGGGCCTATAAATACTAATTACGCTAACTAATTACAAAATAAAAATGCTATTAATTGGTACAACTTTATTATGAATATCTCCTCAAAATCGGCTTGTTCTCAGTCGACATCATGATTCATTGTTTCAGATGATCTCCCTTCGGCTTGAGCTGGTAGATAGCAAGCATCGGTTGCAATTCTGGAGGGCGACTTAGACGAGAATGCAGTTGGGCTGAATATGTGGCATCATGGATTTGGGGAATCATGCAACTGATGGCATCGGTTAAACATTTGAGTGCAGCTCTCTGACTGTATGGTTTAATTAGGAAAAACCAAAAGGCATCCCAAGTTAAACTTTGGATGCCAACAATTAGTCTTCCATTCTTTTCCAATTCTTGATTGCATGTTTGTTCCAAGGCTTTGGCCGATGTCAATTTACCTGGATTGCACTGTGAAATCATGTTAGACAGATAAAGAGTGTCATTGACCAATTCAATTAAATTACTGGTAGATAATCGACATCTTGAGGTTTCTCTCTCTGCTTTCATCAGTTGTGACTGCCATTCTAGGAAAAGGATGTCTTTGTGTGACTCTAGAATTTTGGGTAGATTCGCGGCTTGTCCTTCACTGGTGTCTTGCCAAGCAAGAAAGCTGGTTAAGGTCTCGTCGGCCTGTTCTAAATCCTGCCTGGCATCGACTGATTTATCAACTATTGACGTAGTAATCTCACAAAGAGGCTCAACCAGAGAAATGTTATGACATAGCAGTTTTAGCTGTGTAATCAATGCCTTATTGATTTGTAGAGCTTCGGTTTTGAACTCTGCTAGTTGAGGAAGACTCTTGAACTTTTATACTTCTTGTGACAGTTGAGCGATTTGCTCATCCTTAGTCTTGCTCATTTGTTCATTCATCGCCTTCAATTTGGCCAATGCTTCGGACAATTCCTTTTGTTTCTGTACTGCGCTCAAGTCTATCCTCTGCTTCTCTTTGAGCAATTGCTCATTTAATTGATTGTTTGTCTACCGCTGTATTGATAGTTGCTATTTTAACTGTTCTATTTTTTGCTATGCTTCGGACACCTGTGACTACAATGAAACAATTGTTTGATCTTTTTCCTTAAGTAGATTGCTTACTTCCAAGGCCTTATCCATGGTGGCTGTCGAATAAGCTCTGGAATACTGAGAAAGTTTTGTAAGGTCATCGGAAGGGTTAAATTCGTCCTTCCACACCACATTAGCCATCTCTGTTTGGTCTGGTAAAAGGGAAGATTGATCAAGTCTCCTCCTTTTCCTTTGTCTTTTCACCACAGTCCTGTGTTTGGGACTGTAAAAGACATCTAATGGTGATATGTGTTCTATCTTCAAAAAAATCTGATCGGATGGATCTTTAGGAATTATTTCTGCATCTTTGCTGATGGATAGGCCGCTGGTCCCTTCAATTGGAACCGTAGTTGTTGTTGTTTGTTGATCGACTGTTACTTGAGGTGTGCTGAATCCTTGTGAAGTCTCGGGATTGATTATAATAGAGTCAAATTGTTGCCACTCTTTGAGGAGTTTGCGATCAATTTGAGCCTATAGATCAATAACTTCATTGTCCTGCTTCTTCGCTTTCTCCTGCTTTATTTCCTGTTCTGGCTCTTTTCCCTTTTCGGGAATTTTCTCTGTAGCAGGAGATTTGTCAATAATTTTCTGTTCAGGCTCACTTGACTTAGTTGTTGGTGTAGTAGCCAATAAGTCCAGAGGCAGAGTTTGCAACCTCTGTTCTCTGAGCCTATTGAATTCTACCAGTCCTTCATCATTATATTTCATCTTGGCCAATGTTTTGACCTGAGACAATGATTCTGCTGAAGAAAACAGGTCGTCAAATTCATCTTTTTCATGATCGAACTTTGTAAGTTTGGCTTGTTCAAGCACATTATAGGCAACCTTTCGTGGATCGAATTGCCTGTTAGGGATGGTTGCAAGATTGAGCATATTTATTTTTCCTGTCTCCTTCTCAGCATGTTTGTAATCATGTAGAGTATAAACACCGCATCTCAAAGGAAATATAGGCCATGACTGCTTTTTAGAAGTCCTAAGAGTTTTGGATGTTCCTGCTGTTGTTATTTGGTAAGCTAACTCTCGCGCCAACAGCTTATCAGGTACATACAATGGAAGGACATGGGGTCTTGTGAGGCTACCATACACCCTTACATATGTGAACTTGTCTTCCCCGAACCAATTCCCTACAGCAGTCAAGTCAATCTCTGCCTCCTCGGAAATCCTTGGGGCAGGCTTATCAAAAATGGCATAATAGATGGGCAACATGAAACCATTACAGATTTGATACAAGTGGTCTTTATAATGCGCCTTCCATAACATCTGATGATAAATGTGGATTGGCTTAGGGTCCTGTGGCGTCCATCTCCACCCAAGTACTAGGTATTCGGAATTAAAGCAAAGCATATTCATAACATAAGCACTGTAATAGAAAGGGGGAATAGTCCTGGTGGTTTTGCGTGAATTGAATCTAAAATCAAGAATTGCAGAGGCTAATTTATCAGACAATATATTCACCCAATCCATGACATAACTACTAACAACCGCTTCCATTAAAGGAACCATTTCGATAGTAAACTTTGCTGAATCATGCATTCCCCATATCCTACACATCATTGCCCCAACGTAACAGTAAGGAGATGAAAAGGAATCCACGGAGTACTTACCCGATGATTCATGTATGTGTTTTGTGGGATTCTGTCTCCATTGCCTAATTGGGGCTAATTCCGTCTTGTTCTCTGCTGCGAATTTCTCCAGAAAGGCTTTGTTGTATTTTTTTCAGGTTCGGGAAAGTGATACATCTTCCTTAAGTCATCGGGCTGAAATGAGCCAAAAGTTCTTCCGTCCACTGTACAAAATGTTCTATTTGAAACTGGAATTTGTTCAACCACCCATCTGACTACATCAATGTATGGAAGAATTTTCTCCCGAGCTGCTATCCTGTGCAAAAATGAGTCGGCTAAATCTTTCAGGGAGGCTTCTGATTTATTAGTCGAGCCCGCAGTAGCTTCTTCCGACACTTCCTCAGGTTCTTCTGCTTCAATTAAATTATAGATGCTTTGCCAGCTTGTATTTCCAAGGCCGAGACATGTAGTGTCTGAGATTAGGCCCTTTTTACTCGGTCTTGGGTCACTGGTGGGCTGGACTGTTACTGTAGGGGCCGTTGCTACTGCGGATCTCTTGGATTTCTTTCCCATTTGCTTAAAACTTGTTATTTCGACGGAATTCTGCACAAGGAATGAAACCAGCGTGATACAGGGAAATAGGTAGCATGAGCCAATATGAAAGAGTTATATCTATTAGCGAATAATCAAAGATTATAGTGAAACTGCCACAGATAGAATCTAAGTGGAAAATCTCGGCATAACTGCTTCATTAATTGGCCGCTTCACCTGTCAATCATGATAAGGGAGCTTTTAAATATCCATCATAACGTTTATATGGTGAATGATTGATTCAAGCGTGGCTTAGATTTTTGGCAGATAATCGCATTTGATGATTGGTGACGTGAGCGGGAAGGTTTTAATAAGAGTCCAAAATATCGTTCAATCACCAAAGGTGGTATAATGCATGCCAATCTTTAATATGTTTCAAAATACGCGCCTTGATCGCAATCGGGAAAGGGCTCGGGTCATATTACTTATGCCATTGCGAAATCGCCGATCGCCGATGGCGATACGCCTTATCGCATCGGGAGATTTGAAGGTGTCATAATTCATGCATGGGGTTGCTACGGCCGATTGCCGATAGCGATACCTTTTATCACATCGGAGGAATGGGGGAGGTGCTTTATATATACGATGTGCTTTACCTTTTCCCGATATCCGATAGCGATTTCCCTTTTCGGATCGGAGTGATTCAATGGGTCTTTCATATATGTTTCTCTTTATGATTATTTAAAAGTCCTCTTTTTATTGTTGTTCAAAAGGTTTGTTTTGGAATATATCATGATTGGACTTTTTGATGAGGGTTTTTCTAATAATGAGTTAATACCAATTTATTCACACATCTATGTTTAAAAGGGACCCATTTCAAATTATGTTTTTTAAAGAAAGATTTTATGAAATGGGGGGTTGTTGTACAGCACAACAGGTTCTTTTGTGTCTTCCTTCCTCCTCCTTTTCCTTTTCCTCCTAGTTTGGTGAAACCTGTCTGGTCTTTTATTTTGTTGGTATTTAGGTTTTCCTCCCTTCGATTGAGAGGATAGTCTCTGGATAGATGCCCATGCTCATGTCATTTGTGACATTTGAACAGGATATGTTCATAGTCAACTGCTTGAACCCATTCCTCATCATAGACGTCTAGAATGACCTCATCTGGAAGGGCTCCTGATAGGTACATCTCCACACATATGCAAGCAAAGGATGTATATTTTCCCCTTAGAGTTGCCTTTAAAATATTTAAGAAATGACCTAATTTATTGCCTATAGCTTTTAAAGACTCTGGCATCCAGTAATCTAAAGGTAACGAGTATAGTTGAATCCATACCAGTACCGAAGTGAAGGTTTCTCATTCTGGCACAAAGTTCATCGTCCATGGCCTCATATAGAGTCCAACATCTGCAAAGAAGTATGGCCCTCCTTCAAAGATTTTGTCTTTGTCTTCCATGTTCGTAAAAACCACAGTGAAAAAACCTTTGGATCCAAGATGAATATTTAACTCCCCCTTTGGTTTCTAGTTGTATCTTATCCAGGTGTACAATGCTTTCTCTAATGGCCAGATTCCCATAAATTTGCATATGATGGCATAGTTAGCCATGCGATCCCTGTGCGCTTGCAGAGCAGGATCGTTCAGAATAACCCGAGGTTTAGTTGTGGTCTTGGGTTTAAATGGCCCCATGTTAGCTCTGTTTTCTGACTCTTGACCATTGTGTTCCTCTTTCTTCTCCCGACAGTCTTCTTCATGGGCCCTTGATCTGCATTGGTTTTGCTACCTTCCACCTTCTGAGTTTTTGTGTCTTTGTCTTTCCCTCCCATGGCTGTGGAGGTTTGTTCTTTTTCCCTCCTCTTCCTCTATTTGCTACCATATAAATATAGGAGGGAGTGGAGCTCCCTCCTCCCTGTGTCTCCATGAATGCTTGGTCCTCTCTGCCACTAGTTTCGTTAAACCTTAGAACCAGAGCTTCTCATATCCCCATGCATAATTTTGGTTTCATGGTTTTTCTCTCTAGAAACCCAATTACAACAAAGACAAGAATTAAAAATTATTTTTGCAGTCTTTATTATTAAAATTTATTAACGGATTAAAAAAACTACAATATTCGCTCTTTGGGAATTTATTTATATATTTATACATGCATTAAGGTTATTATAAGAATAGTTTTAATATATACAACTTTTGTATATGCATCTATCTTTCGTATGTATGCAACACATATAAGGATTTTGCGCATATATGGAAGTTGTGCATGCATGGAGGTTATCGTATATGCATATTATGAATGTTACACAAAATTTCTGTATATACGCAACTTCTCTATATGTGCATATATGTAAGTTGCACAAATATGGAAGATATGCTTATATACGGAAGTTGCACATATATAGAAGATATGCACAAATACGAAATTTTTGCATATATGGAAGATATGTCCATATACATAAGTTATGCAAAACTTCAGCTTCTGTATATGCACAAGTTTCGTATATGTCCATGTCTTCCATATATGCACAATTTTTGTATATGTGCATGGCTTTCATATATGCACTTTTTGTGTATAGGCGCGTATACAAAACTTTTGTATATGCGCATAATATCTTTTATATATGCGGAATATTTGTATATGCACATATCTTTTGTATATGTACAACTCTTGCATATGCACATATATTCCATATATGTGAATATCTTTCGTATATGTACATACATATGTATAACTTCAACCTCTGCATATGTACATATCTTCTGTATGTGAGCAATTTTCGTATATACACATATATGAAATTTGCATACATGCAGAAGATATACACATATACAAAAGTTGTGTGTATAAATTTTCACGTTACGAGTCTTATTTTATACATATTGTTCAGGCAAAAATAAACATACTTGGTCATAGGTCATAGTCATCAAGTTGTAATCCAATTTCAAAGGGGAGTGATTAGTTCACTCTACATATTATAAGAATGAAGTGAAATGGCCACAAGCATTATCTATTTCCAATGACACCTCATCAATATCAAGTAATACACATATGAATGGAAAATAATTCTATGCACATTACAAATGACGTCCAATGAAAAAGATTACCATGCACATTGAATGCGTACATGTTGGTCTAGTAATAAAGAAAGGTCATTCATTGAATGATATGACACCCTTGGTCAAGTAAATAGTTAGTTTCTTTGCACTTAATTTCAAGAAAGGTTGTATCACTAATAAAAACAAGTTGCGATGGTAAAAAAAAAAATCTCCTAAGAAATCAAAACAATTGAATAACTTTCAAATTAAAATTCTTTAAATTAAACATTTAACACTGTAATTTACTACTTGTATAACCATGTCCACCTAGTTTGTGGAAAATAACATTAAACCAAGAAATCAATTTTAACTTTATGTTATAATATTTTTCAAATTTTAAAATGTTTATATTTTATTTATAGTAATTTCATTCTAGAAAAGGGCTAATTTAACACATCTAAGAAACCCTTAGAAGAGAAAAATATCATTACATGCATTAGAAAAAGACAGAAAAAAGTATAAATCCAACAAGAGTAGAAAGGAAATATTATGGAAAGATAATTTAAACCTATAGACCCAAGCCTCAATGTTTTTAAATAAGATGTATGTTCATATCAAGTAACCACAATTTAACCATCACTATAATAAGAAGGGGGGGCAAAAGTCATATATATATATTTAAATATATATTAATCTGCAAGTGAAGAAAGAAACCTATAGTTGTAGCTAAATGATTTGACTGACCAATGGACAATAATATAAGACACTAAAATAAACCCTATGAGGGAAGAAGAAACCCTCGTATAAAAAAGAGAGTACAAAACTCTATTAATACGAAACAAATTGTTTATAAGGAAATGGGCATTTCCCTCAAACATTCTTAGTAGTATTTCCATATATGAAGAAATATGTTTATTATCAGCCTAGGGCCTTAACTTAAAAAACCCTAACATTAAATCCAAGCTAGCCCAGAGCAATCCACAAGGGCATTAGTCAAAAACTTCAACATCATTGGTGCATACCTGTGAGCAAGTCAGTACAGTCATTATCTGCTCTAACTCTTTAAAGAAAACTCACCATGTGGGAAGGAAATTAACCCTAGCAGGGTTTAAATAGTTATTTGTGGATAAGAGAACACGGTTGTCATCAATCTTGCAAGGTATAGGAGTAATTTAGTCCTCAATATTACCATCCACAAAAAGGAAAAATAAAACCTTGAAAAGAAAACACTAGTGGGTTTAGGGTTTCTTCTAAACTCACCATGAGAAATTTCACCAAGATTAACCACCCAGATTGGCTAGAACTTAACTAAATTCCTAGTAGAAATTTGTTGCCATGACTAGAAAACCCTTAGAGAGGAGTTGGAGTACCTACGAGAAACTGAGAATTAGTTAGTGTAATTTGACATTAACATCTAGACAAAGCAAGTATATGTATAGAGATTAAGGGTGTAGGGTCTATACACATGTATATAAGGCATATGTGCATGTGTGTATGTGCGTGTTGAATAAATAAAAGGATCATGCACATATATAAAGAAGGTTTATGAGATTAAGAGTCGCGGGAGATAGAAGCTCAAATATTGGTACACTAGGACATGGCATTGATCCCAAATTTTAAACAAAGATACCAAAAGTAGATAAAATATCGAGAAAAATTTGATAATGAATTTCCTGGGAGCTGTCTAGAAACATCAAATGTTACTTGTACAATACAATAGAATAAAAACATACAATATAATCACTTTTGTCCAAGGTACACCTTTCAATTTACAATTTTTTGTATATCTAGTATAAATGTAAATATACCCATTACAAAATATTTATATGTTTGTGGATAAAACATGAAGAAGAGGAATAAAATAAAGCTCTTAAGAAATGACGAATACAAGTAACTTAAACAATAACAAAAATAGTTGAATAGATTAATGATGGTCAATATCATTGAATATTTTGAGTGTAGATATCAGACATTTTGTTTAATATGGACATATCATACCAATCATTATGATGATGGGTTAGAAATAACTAGAACAATTATTTATTGAAACTTTGATTATTATGGACTTTCATATTGTTTGATCTTTTAGAATCCCTATTCATTTTTTCATATATAATAAAATGTTTTTTTATTTATTCTATTTTACAACATTGTAATTCTTATGTGGAAATGATTTACATGTGATGATTATTAAAATGAATAGCGGTATAATCAATTAGTATATTTATTAAATGATATAATAAATAAATGCAATGATTTTATATCACTAATAATAATTTATTATATTTGATTTTGTGAAGGGTAATTAATTTTTTTTATTATTGTATTCCTATTTTAATGATTGTGGACACTAGTATATTCAAATTATTAATATGCATAGAAAATGTAATGCATTAAATATTTATGTGAATAATTAAAAAATTAATGCTTGAAGCAACAATAATAACATTGTTCTTTTCAATCATACCATTACTATTACCCAAAATTCATGGTGAATAAAAATATATTTATCTAGTTATCTAAACATCAAATGATGCCATAATGTTTCTTGCATACTTCTATCATAACCTTAGGCTTGCAATCCATGTTAGAAAAGGACATCAACAATTTTTTTACTCTTCCACTTGAAATCTCCATCACATAAGAGGAATTTATGACTATTCATTAGCACTATAACAATAATTCCACTTCCTAATGAATATCACTAAAGTATTGCCAAACTTTATAGTTCTTACTTCCCCCCATATTTATCAGTGAATGGTAAAGACTTGCTTTATTTTTCTATGTAAATATTTGGAAAACATATTCACTCTAAAATAATTTTATTTTTCTAGAATATTTGTGAGCCTTCATATTGTTCTTAATCAATTAATGGGACCAAGTGAAAATCACTGTCTATATCCAGAATTTTAACATTTTATCATAGTGTAAGATAGAATTCCATAAGTAGTGTTTTCCTTTTAGTGTATTTGTAGTGTTGTCAACATACATGCCTTTTGCTAATGTTTATGCAAGAATCCAAAATTGTTGTGTCACTACTTTGTTTATACATTCCTTCCTCAATGACATCTATTTCAAAATCATACTTAGAGTCTATGTACTTCAACCTAAAATGTTACTTGTGATTCTTCTTTAGTGTAGTGACACCTTAGTGGTCATAGTATACCATTATCATCCATTCATCAATTAAGACTCGTTCCCTAACCATCATTGCCACACAGTTTCCTTGCATAATCATGTACATGTATACTTGTTATTTTATATTCTAACTAATATCTCCAACATTAAGGAGTGTAGGGTTTGTCATCCACATTGTAATAGTTATGCCACTACAAAACTAAGATGGCTAAAGGATTGAATTATAAAGAAATAGTAAGGACTTACCTTCTTTGTTCTTTCTAAATATAAAAATATCACCTTCAATATTAAATTTGAATTGTATTAATTGTATAAATATGGATTGTAAACTTATGTGCCTTTAGACAATGTTTCCATATCAGTATTGTTATCACCCCAAGAAACTCTCCTAGGTTGTAGCTCAGAGATGCTCGGGAACATTACAAACTCAGCTCAATGTTGGAAATGGATGAATGGAAGGAATGGTGCATGTTCAAGCCAGATAACCACTCCTACTTTTCTTGACTCCAGACATGCGTGAACACCCCCAGACTACAAGGCTTTAGACCACCAATTACTCATAGTTTAAGGATTGGGTGAATATGGAGAATACTAACCACACCAGCAGATGCACAGGACCCTATGATGGCTGGTTGAAACCAGTAAAAAGGTCTGCAAATCTAGTTCCCTAGTGCACAGATAGGATGACAGCTCTCTATCACTAAGTGAAAAGAAACTTGATTAACAAATTCACTGATACATGCAAGATTCAAACACAGAGGTAGGATGATAGCTCCTCTAATGCTATACATCAAGAGTTTAGGAAAAATGCATATCAAGCATAGCCTAGAACAGAAAAGAGATGGAAAGTGAGCAATTAACAGCAAAAGAAGCTTATATTAGATGAAAATGAAGACGAGACGCTGCAAGTATCAAAGCAGTTACAGTCTCCAGAAGTTGAACCTTACATCAAAACAACAACCATCAACCCTAATTACATCTTGTTTCTGGGTATATATAGAGTTTTAATTACAAAGGCACTCGGCCATTCTGAGTATGGAGGGGTCATAATTGACCACCAACCGCTTTAACTAACTGGAGGGGTTTTTGAGTGCAATTGCTTGCTGTAGTGGATGGATTTGATATTTTCCTACACTATGTTGTCCTTCTTGGGTAGGTAGAGTGTTGTATAGGATCGAATTCCATAACTGTTAAATGCATTCACCTGCTCGGGTTCTGTTCTTTTCTCCTCGGCCATTCTATTTTTCAAATGTAGTTGTTGAAGATGAAATGCGCCGGGTACTGGTAGATGATCTCCTTCGTCCTTCGGGTGCATGGCATGATCAGGATGAGTGGACTGCATGGCGGATGTATGAGCAGGGCGAAGGAACAAGATTAGCTGTCAGATTGAACAGATGGACGATGGATACGGCTTGGCGGGAGGTATTGGGAAATACAAAAGCGGAGTGGACACAGGCCGTTGGATCTCGGGCGGGCAGATCCAACGGTCATCGGGCGTCGAAGGTGCATGGAGGTTAACGGCTGGGGAAAACGGTTTCGGTAGCAGGTGGTATTGATTATACCACCGTGGAGGGTTGGGCAGTAATCGTAAAAGAATGTGCGATCCCACACAATGCAGGACGCGTGGTGACGGGGAACGGACAAAAACCGCTTTTATCGCGAGTTAACGTCCTCGCGGTTTGAAGGTGCGGGGAAAGCGACTGTCGTCCGATCGCGAGGGAAGATGATCGGACGGTGGGGAACGGTTGCGCGAGTTTCTGCGATGTGAGCCGTTAGATCAAGGTGGCGGAGATCAATGGCTGGGGTTACAGGGCAGCTTTATGAAGGTGAGCAGGCGTGCGGGCGCGGGTTTCATAAGGTTTTGTGTGTATTAACGCCTGGGCCTCGAAAAGGGATTTTAATATGATTTTCGACGAAAACATGGGAAATAAAGACCAATGGAGGGTGAGGGGGGTAGAGGAGAATGTGAGGGAAACCACCATAGCCGCTCCTTTGAATGTGACCACGGACAAAATATGGTTCTGACTTTGGAAATCACTGTTATATGGCAGAGCTAACACTGGCTCCTTCTGGGGATGAGATCCTCCCTGTGAGGTCTCAAGAACTTGCAGATCAATGCCTTTCCTGTGAAAATAAAATAGCAAAATTTCCTAGTGTTCCATTGGGCATGGAGTCTAACTGAGCCTATACTAAAAACTGATAACATATTTACAATCTTAAGGACCAAAGACCTTAAGCAACATAAATTTTTAGGAAACACCCATTTACTGGGCCATCAAAAACTATCTCCCCTTCCAAATTCTGCAGTATGAAGGTATTGTTCCCCTAGATCTGAGAAATGATAAAAGGCCCTGTCCAAAAAGCATCAAACTTCCCATGGTTGCCTTTTTTCTCTTTTAGTACATCCCACTTAAGGACCAAGTCTCCAACCTAAAAATTATCTGATTTTGTCCTCCTGTCAAAGACTTCCTTGATCTTCTTTTGATGTGCTGCAGACTTTTCAACCAGTTGTTCCCTGATTTGGTGTACCTCTGCTAAATCAGTGATCCTTTTTGCCATGTCCTATTCCTCATTGTGATCTTCTTGTAGGAACTTTGCCACAGGAAGGGTTAACTGAATTGGAAACACAGCCTCAGTGCCATATACCAGCTTGAAAGGAGAATTCCCTGTGGATTTCTTGGTGGTCACTCTGTCAGCCCACAGTGCATATTTGAGCTTAGAATCCTAGTTCTTTTTATTGTCTTCCAGCAGCTTTTTAATTATCCTTATCAGGCTCTTGTTGGAAGATTCTGCTAGACCATTGCCTTGAGGGTAATATGAGGTGGAATGAACCAGCTTAATGCCCATTGAATCACACATGTCCACCAATTCTTTTTCCCTGAAGGCTGCTGCGTTGTCTGTAATTATTTTATGTGGACACCCAAATCTGGTGAAGATATGCTCTGTCAAAAACTTCATGACCACATTATAATCAGCCTTCCTGATAGGGATTGCTTCGATTCACTTTGTGAAGTAGTCAATGGCTACTAATATCCATCTGTGCTGGCCACTGGAATGTGGATTGATTTCTCCAATGAAATCCAAGCCCCACTGCTGAAAAGGTCCATTAGCAAGTATTGGTTTCAAGGGCAGGGACTTCAATTGTTGTTTTCCTTCAAATATTTGGCACCAGTCACATGATTTAACAAATGAGAAGACATCAGCAAACAAGGTGGGCCAATAGTACCCAGCTCTGAGGATCTTGTGGGTTGTGGTTTTCCAATAATGGTGTCCTCCACACATGTTGGAATGAAATTGCTGCATAACCTCCATCGATTGTTCTTCATCCAAACACCTCAAAAACATTCCAGATGGGTCCCTCTAGTAGAGTAGATTGTCATAGATTCAATATTTTGCTGCCCTGAGTTTAATCATTCTGGCTTGGCTTGTGCTTAAGCCTGGAGGTACTTCTAGCTTCAACAAGAATTTAACTATGGTAGAGTACCAATCACAAGAAGCTAGATTTTCGGCCAATGACTGATTTTTTCTTGGTTCAGCTATTTCTTCTGCTGCCTGATCCCTTTCTGCATCTGTGCTTATGAGATTTATGTCCAATGTTCTGCAATTTTCTTCAGCCAATAACTTGGCAAGGCCCTGACCTCTGACAAGCTTAGTGGGCTTCAATTCTATATTAAATTCAATTAACTTTGCAATCCATTTAGCCCTTCTTCCATCAACATCAGGCTGTGTTAAGACATATTTTATTGAAGCAAAGGGCACATATGCAATTATCTTGGAATGCAGAATATAAACTCTGAAAGCTTTCAAAGACTTGATAAGAGCATATGCCTGTTTTTCAATGATATCATACCTCAGCTCAGCATCCCTTAAGGTTTTGTTGAAAAAATCCACTGGATGCTCTGAGCCTTTTTCATTTGCTTGTAATAAAACTGCTGCAAGGGTGTCTTCAGAGGCAAATGAAAATATATGGAACTCCTGACTGTAATCTGGACTTCTTAAAGTAGGAGCTTCCATAATAGCTTTCTTAATGGACTCAAAAGATCTTCTTGCTATATCAGTCCATTTAACCTCCGACCCCTTTCTCAACATGGAGGTAATATGCTTTACCAGCTCTGCAAAATTTGGGATAAACCTCCTTACAAAATTTATCTTGCCCAAAAAGGACTGGATGTCCTTCTTTGATCTTGGTACAGACAAAGTCTGTATTGATTTTACTCTTTCTGGGTCAATTCAGACACCTACAACAGAAACAACATGTCCTAACAACCTGCCCTCTTCTAAAGCAAACTGTGATTTTTTAGGATTGACTAAAATCCCAAACCTTTTTCACTTCAGGAACACTTTCTTTAAATGCTGCAAATGGTCATGATGGCTACTGGAGTATACTGTTATATCATCAAGGTAAATAAGGAAAAACTTGTCCTTCTCCCCCACAAATGCTATATCCATAGCTCTCTGAAAGGTGGCTCCAGCATTCATCAACCCAAAAGGCATCTTGGAATACATAAAAGTGCCCCAAGGAGTGGTGAATGCAGTCTTCTCTTGGTCATATGGATGTACAACAACCTGGTTATAGCCTGAAAATCCATCCAGGAAAGACATCACTTTGGCCCCTGAGACCTTCTGCAATAAATGCTCCATCTTGGGCAGAGGATAGTTGTCTTTTTTAGAGCATTTGTTCAAGTTTCTGAAATCAACACAGAGTCTGATTTCTCCACTTTTCTTCCTCACTACCACTAAGTTGGCTACCCATTTTGAGTATCTGAGAGGGACTATGATTTTGGCAGCTAGTAACTTCTTTATTTCTTTTTCAATCAAAGGGAGGAGCAAAGGATTTATTGGTCTCAGCTTCTGCTTGAAAGGGATGGTGTCTTTCTCTAAAGGGATTTTATGCTGGATGATCTTTTTGTCATATGTTTTCAGGTCACTATATTCCCAGGAAAAGACATCAGCAAATTGCTTCATTAAATTGCAGTATTCAGCACTATGGGTAGCAGACAGATGAGTGGACAGATTTATGTATCTTGGCTGACTTGGACTCCCTATGTTGTGCTTACAGACTATAGATTGGTCTTCTTTTTGGGAAGCCTTATAAGGCACATCATTTTGGTCAAACAACTTTTCTAATGGAACCAGACCCTTAGGTATATGATTGCTGGGCAGTTGGACAATGCTATATTTGCCGATTTTGCTTCTAGGTTAGGATTGGGGATTTTCTTCCAAGGCTTCATTTTCTTGGTCAATTCACATTTCAGAAAATTTATCAATGACTTGCAGGAATCTATTCACTTCATCATCATCTTCAAAAACTTTCCAATGCTGGACATTGTTAGGCAAGGATGGTCTGTATTTTATTTGAACTTCATAAACTAGTCTGGGAGGCATGGGAGGGATGAACATGCTAGCAAACACAACAAGGGAATCAGCAAGCTGATTTTTGGCTCTAGGGACATATGAGATACAAAAATTATCAAAGGAATCTTTGAGTCTCCATACCTCATCTCTGTATGCTTTCAGCCTTGGGTGCTTTGCTTGAAATGTTTTATTCACTTGCTGAATGATAAGATCAACATCTCCAAACACTTTTATATTTCTGATTCCTCTGTCTTTAGTTGCGTTAAGGCCCAATAGCAGGGCTTCATATTCTGCTATATTGTTGGTGACTTGAAAAGCCAGCTTAAAGACAGATGTGTGCTTTCTCGTTTTAGAGATATCAGCACCACCCCTGCTCCTGCAGTCTCCCTGGAACATGCTCCATCGAAGAACATCTTCCAAACTTGACTTCCTTGCCCTCCCTTGGCCTAATTTTTTGGCTTCTTGATCTGCATTGAGACCCTCTAGGATTTTTCAATTTGGAGAATGCAAGCTACAAAGTCGGTGTCCACGGCATATATGGGATGATTAGAAGGATTCTTCTCATCACTGATGATGTAGGCCAGCTATGCTTCTCTGTACAATCTCCTGCTTTCTCCTCCAAAAACTGGGACAATGGCATAAGATAGGTCATTCTGTAATGTCCCACCTAGTCTCTTAATCCACCCTCTGGATAGAAGTATGCAAAACTTAGGAGGGACATTTACCACCACAATATCCATCATCATGCTCTTCATGCGCAGCTGAGTCAGGGTAATGGCCAAGTCTTTGATTAATCCTAGGCATTTTACCTTTCTTGAATCAAATGAGAATAAATCATGATACGGTCTAGTGATATCAAGGCCTAACTCTTCCATGACAGCTTTAGGCATCAGATTGTGGCTGGCCCCTGTGTCTAGTAGGCAATTGTGGAGGATTTTGTCATGAATGGTCAAGGAGACATAAAATGATGGAGAATTATTATCAGCAGGTTCGATCATAGGGCTAAGCACAACTGTAGGCTTGTCATCTTGCAAATTGACATAGTCAGTAGGGGTTTGTGTGGCTTTCAGCTCAAGAGCCTCAAGGATAGGCTTTCTAAAAACTTCACTCCTTACAAGTTCTAACAGAGGCACATATATTTTTAACTTTTGGACTTCTAACTCAAAACTGAAAGGGGAAGGGGACTTATCAGGGCCTCTTACCTCTTGAGCTGGCGCTTTGAGGATGACTGGATCAGCTGCTAGCTTCTTCTATCTGATATTCTGTGACTCTGTCTGGACAACAGCTTTTTGGGCAGGACTCTCCTTGACATTGTTTACTTTTAACCTCGGATTATATCTTTGCCGTTCACTAGTCTGCAGAACAGCCTCTCTGTCCCACTCTTGACTGTTTTGTTCCTGCAGTAATGATTCTTCATATGCAGCCAATGTCAAAAAGGTAGCACTACCTTTATCTTCCATGCAATGAATTTCATCCTCCTCTTCAAACTACTCCTCCTCCATGACTACATTTTGGAAAGGGGCCTTAACTCTTTGTTCTTCATTTGCTTCTTTACCCCTTTGAAGGATTTGTAATTGTTCATTTGCTTTTCTGAATGGATTTGGGATTTTTGGAGCAAATGTGTTTTGAAACCTTCTTTTTCCAGAACTCTGCTCAACTTTCATCTTAGATATCTCAGCAGCTAATGACTCTATCATTTTAGTCATTTTATCTAATTTGGGTTTTGAAGATGAAGCGGAGGAAGAAGAAACCTCACCTCTCTGCCTTATTCTATCAGCATGTGTTTTAAGCTTTTCTGCAACCATGATATTTGATTCCACCTCTAGTGCCGCATCCTGCATATCAGCTAGAGTGGCACATCTTCTTTCTCTCAAAATTAGGCAGAAATTCGAGTCAAAAGCATTGGCATAAGTGAGTTTGGCAGAGGTGGGGGTATGCTTTACTTCAGCTGGTATCTTACTATACATACGGTTAAATCTTTTATTAAAATTGGGCAAAGATTCCCCATTCTCCCTATTTAGGTTTCCAAACTCTGTATGGTAGTAGAGCAGGTCTTTTTTATCTCCCCATTGCTTCAGGAATGCATCATCCAATGCCTCAATGTCTATTATGAACCTATGGGGCAATTCTCTGAACCACTTTCTAGCCTCCCCATCAAGGCTCTGGACAAATATTCTCATCCACACATCATCTTCACTGATATCTAAGTTATCAGCATAACTATAAAAAGACTCAAGGTGTTCTTTAGCTGTTACCCCCTCTGTACCAGTGAATTTGTGCATATATTTCTGATATTCTCCTGTACGCATAGCATTCAAAGGAACAGGCAAGACCATGGGTCCATACCTAGCAACTATGATTCTTTCCATCTTCGTGGGAGCTTGTTGGCCTGCCATGACTGGGATAGGTGGAAGGCTACTAGCATATTGAATGGTAGGAAGTAATGAAATAGATGACAAAAATGAAGGAATATGATGGATTGTATGGGAGGCTTTCTTTGGACTGAGATCCAAAGGGGAACTGACTGAACAAGGAGCTCTATTAATCTCTGAAGGAATTTCTTTACTAACAGTGCTAGGCTCTAAATCTTCAAACTGTATATCCTCAGCTATAACCTTCTCCTTCAAAGATACATAAGATTTCTTGGGCTTACCTGATCCTGATGCTCCTTTCTGTGATGTTTTCTTCTGCTTAGCAATCTTCTCAGGGTCAAGCATTGGGTTAGCTGGTGATTTCTGAGGATTTCTCTGGGTATGCCTCACAAAATGAGCCAGAACTAAAATGTGGAGTCGCCACTAGGTAGGTTCTCTAGTAGAGTCACCAGATAGATGATTACAACCATAGATGTGTCCAGACTTTGTTTATCATCAAAGCGTGGAACTGTGTCATTCTCCCAGGGAAGCTGAGCTTCAATATCCTCTCCCCGGAAACGACACCAATCAATGTTATCACCCCAAGAAACTCTCCTAGGTTGTAGCTCGGAGATGCTCGGGAACATTACAAACTCAACTCAATGTTGGAAATGGATGAATGGAAGGAATGATGCATGTTCAAGCCAGATAACCACTCCTACTTTGCTTAACTCCAGACATGCGTGAACACCCCCAGACTACAAGGCTTTAGACCACTAATTACTCACAGTTTAAGGATTGGGTGAATATGGAGAATACTAACCACACCAGCAGATGCACAGGACCCTGTGATGGCCGGCTGCAACCAATAAAAAGGTCTGCAAATTTAGTTCCCTAGTGCACAGACAGGATGACAGCTCTCTGTCACTAAGTGAAAAGAAACCTGATTAACAAATTCACTGATACATGCAAGATTCAAACACAGAGGTAGGATGACAGCTCCTCTAATGCTATACATCAAGAGTTTAGGAAAAATGCATATCAAGCATAGCCTAGAACAGAAAAGAGATGGAAAGTGAGCAATTAACAGAAAAAGAAGCTTGTATTAGCTGAAAATGAAGACTAGACGCTGCAAGTATCATAGCAGTTACACTCTCCAGAAGTTGAATTTTACATCAAAACAACAACCGTTAACCCTGATTACATCTTGTTTCTGGGTATATATAGAGTTTTAATTACAAAGGCACTCGGCCATTCTGAGTATGGAGGGGTCATAATTGACCACCAACCGCTTCAACTGACTGGAGAGATTTCTGAGTGCGATTGCTTACTGTAGTGGATGGATTTGATCTTTTCCTGCGCTCTGTTGTCCTTCTCGGGCAGGTAGAGTGTTGTAGAGGATAGAATTCCATAACTGTTAAATGCGTTCACCTGCTCGGGTTCTATTCTTTTCTCCTCGGCCATACTGTTTCTTAAATGTAGTTGTTGAAGATGAAATGCGCCAGGTACTGGTAGATGATCTCCTTCGTCCTTTGGGTGCACGGCATGATCAGGATGAGTGGACTACATGGCGGATGTATGAGCAGGGTGGAGGAACAAGATTGGTCGTCAGATTGAATAGATGGATGGCGAATACGGCTTGGCGGGAGGTATCAGGAAATACGGAAGTAGAGTGGACATAGGCTGTTGGATCTTGGGTAGGTAGATCCAATGGTCATTGGGCGTCGAAGGTGCATGGAGGTTAACGGCCGGGGAAAACGGTTTCGGTAGCAGGTGGTATTGATCGCACTGCCGTGGAGGGTTGGGCGGTAATCGTACAAGAATGCGCGATCCCACACAATGCAGGACGCATGGCGACGGGGAACGGATGAAAACCGCTTTTATCGCGAGTTAACATCCTCGCGGTTTGAAGGTGCGGGGAAAGCGACTGTCGTCCGATCACGGGGGAAGATGATCGGACGGTGGGGAATGGTTGCGTGAGTTTCTGCGACGGGAGCCGTTAGATCAAGGTGGCAGAGATCAACAGCTAGGGTTACAGGGCGGCTTTATGAAGGCGAGCGGGCGTGCAGGCGCGGGTTTCATAAGGTTTTGTGTGTATTAACGCCCGGGACTCGGAAAGGGCTTTTAATATGATTTTCGACGAAAACACGGGAAATAAAGACCAATGGAGGGTGAGGGGGGTAGAGGAGAATGTGAGGGCAACCACCATAGCCGCTCCTTTGAATGTGACCACGGACAAAATATGCTTCTGACTTCGGCAAATCACTGTTATATGGCAGAGCTAACAAGTACTTTATTAAGTTTTTTAGCCTTACTCGATTTCAAACACTTCTTTTATAGTAAAATTATTTAAACCTCATAACATAAAATATAATTTAGATTAAAACATATACACACTTTTAATACTTCCATGACTCCAAATGCAAATTATAACTTTAAATTATAGTGTAAATCCAAACTTTATTAATTATATAAATATAGATTGTAAACTTTTGTTTCTATAGAAAATATTTCCATATCATTATTTCATTAATTTTTTAATCTTATCTTATTTCAAACACTTCTCATATAGTAAAAGTATTTAAACCTCACATCATATTTAGGATTCCTCTTTAGTGAAATAACATTTTTATATTATAATAAACCATTAGTGATTTTCTAGATAATTAAATATAATTATTTTAATTTCCATTAATTCCATAATGTTTTCTTGCATGATTATTTGATAGAATTTCACTTAATCTATGTTAGAGAAGTCATTAACCATTATTATTATTCTTAAAATTATAAGTGTCATCATTAAAGAGGAATGTAGGGTTATTTGTCAATCTTATAATTTGTAACGAATAAGGTTCGTATATGTAACAAAGTAATATTCAAAAGACTTGGAAGACGTAAACATCCATACTAGGATAGTAGTTGTATATTAAATATTATATAAAAATTGATGAGATATGAGATGATTACAATGAGGGTGAGGGTCCGCTTATATACCATAGGAAAGTACCTTTTCACCAATAGCTATGTCCTTAGTGACATAGCTTTTGATTAACGAGTTACTAATTAATAATTATTTTTTATTATTATTATAGTTTTACATCATTTATATTATTTTTTATTTATAACATTTTCTTTCTCTTAAAAAAGATTTGTCCTCAAAGCTTACTAATGAAATGACATGATTTGTTTTCTTGTTTTGAGTGTCTTCTCGTTGTGGAATTGTCATCCTTGTTGACACAAGATGATAAGATCCTCCGAGCAATAAATAAAATTGTTGGGCTGAGAATGAATATGCAACTAATAAGGTCCGTATATGAAACAGAGTAATCTTCAAAATACTTGGAAGACATAAACATCCATAATAGTATAGTAATTTTATATTAAATATTATATAAAAATTGATGAGATATGAGATGATTAGAATGAGGGTGAGGCCATGCTTATATACCCTATCCAGGTGCCTTTTCACCAACGGTTATGTCCTTAGGAACATGCCTTTTCATTAGCTAGTTACTAATTAATCATTATTTATTATTATTATAGTTTTACATCATTTATAATATTTTTTATATATTTATATTCATAACATTGCCTTCCTCTTCAAAACACTTTGTCCTCAAAGCTTGCTGATGAAAGGGCTTGGTCTCTTTTCCTATTTTGTGTGTCTTCTTGTCGCAAAATTTTCATCCTCATTGACACAAGACGATAGGATCCTCCGAGTGATAGATAAAATTATCGATATGATAATGGATCAGACCATCCTAGATTAATATTTTGTGGAATGTTTCGATCACTGGAAACTAGTAATGAATTGTTATCATAGGAATGGATTCTGCAAACTTCAGTATTCCTTGGAACATAAATATGTTTCTTCTGTTCCGATTAGTTCAAATATGTAGACTCACTTACTTGTCTTCTTTTGTGATTCAGAAATCGATAAGGAGTTCTTCTAGTTGGACTTTCCCTTATCTTGTGTGTGCTAGTTTCTTGATTTACTTCAGGTACTGTTGTAGTTGAATTGGCTACTGAATCATGACTTGGAATTTCCACCTTTTGAACTACAACTTCTGAATATGTTTTAATTTCTATTGGTTTCTCATCTTCTTGAGTTGTGATATTGATTGGATCGGTGTTTTTTCCTCTTTCTTCCACTTGGACTAAAGACTTCGACATTTATTTCATGATAAGTTCTTCTAATTTGTTTTTCAATGATTTCTTATCATCCTTAAGTTTCTTAATTTGAGTGAGTAGACTTTGATTATGGTTTTTGAGATATAAGAGTTCCTCATTTTCTGAATCAACTTTATTTTGGTCTTCAAGCTTCTCATATTTTAAACACTTGATTTGTTTTAATAATATTCGGTTAAGGCTATTTAAGCATAAACTTTCCTCTTCTTTTCCTGAAATACTTTTGTTGAAATTCTTTTTAGAAATTTAATTTTCTTGTTCTAAATCGTTTTTATGAACTTTACATTTTCTCACTTGTGTAAGTAGTTTCTGATTATGCTCTTTCAAACATGAATTGCCCTTATTTTTGTTAGATATGACTTCTTCAATATTTTTCCGCTTCTTTGATACTGTTTCTAGATTCTCTTGAAACATTAGTTTCATAATATACTTAAGATATTTTGATGAAGGAATTATTAGTTATGATTTCATTGTCATGTCTTGGAATGTGACCATCTTCTTCTTGTAAGGGAATATCAAGATTTTTTTTTTTTTGTGTGTGTGTTTAAAATGAATGTACCTAATTCCTTGAACGAAGGTCGATCGAGAATTATGTCAACCTCTTTGTCAAGCATAGTTAACATCAAATCGAGATATTTACTCATAATTATCAATTGTCACCTGTAAATTATTAATTTCATATTCGTTTTCACCAAAAATACCTTTTCGTGCACCTATATTTGGCTCTAGAACTAATAGCTAATTTTCCAAATTAATACTAATGTAATTATCCTTGATGTTTGGATTAATAATGATACTAATCTCTTTCCTTTGGATACACCCTTTTAATGTAAATAGTATAAGATCTACAATTGGGATACCTTTGTAGGAAAAACTTCCTTCCTTTATTTTCAAATTAGGCCCCATTTTTCTTCTTCTTTAAAGATTGACTTTATTTGTTGTTAGCCTCACTCTCATGTGATGAAAGCAATTCTAAGTCCAAAATAATTAAATTAATTAAAATCATGAAAGTTAGGATTTATTACTACCTTTCTAGATTGGGTTTGTTCCTCATAGTTAGGAGCCAGTTTGGGCCTAGTTGGTTGAGAGATTCTCTCCAACTAGATAGGCTCATAGATTAGTGTATGATTGAGATATTTTCTCAACCAAAGTATCCAAGATAGACACACTATCTTGAGTCAAATTTCCTCATGTATTTATATTTGTATTATTATCATGATTTTGTACAATAACATTATGAGAGAAATACAATGAAGTTGAGGCCTTTTCTGCCAGTATTTTGTCTCTGGTATATTCACGTGTGTTTATTTAATATCCTTCATGTGGTATCAAAGCCATTGGCTTGAAGAGTCACTGGTGTTGTTGGAGAGAACATACCTTGATATCTCTTTCTGTTGATTGGTTGCAGGAGAGCTACGGACCAGTGTATTCGTAGAAAAGTTGTCATGTCGGTGAGGACTAGGAAGGCGCTGCGATTTCTAGAAAGAAGTTTTCATGTCTTGTTGGAGCAATGAAGAAAGGTGGGTAGGATTTCTCCTCCAATTTGGTAATACCTATTACCATGTTGTGTTTATCGAAACCTGTGGATCGAACACAATTCCTTCCACTTGATGTATGAGCCTCATTTTTTAATTCTTGAAAGAGAACTAGGATGTGCACACAACAATGGTGGAATAAACCCCTTGAACGAATGTAAGCATGCATTATGGCGATGAGAAAATCCTCATACATGCCTTCAGCTTCAGAGGCTGTGGCATAGCCACGATGTACATCATTAGACTAAGTCTACTATGTTTTTTATAGTTGTTGGGAGGAGCTTACAGGTACATCATTCAATCCAAAGGAGTTTATGGTGCAAAAGAATCTATTGTGCGCACAAATATAATCGTGATCGCTTTTGGAGATGTTAGTGCCCTAGTTGGAGGTGGATCTAAGCTCAGGACTTTGGAGATAATTCTATGCATACAACCAACTGTGGATTCCAGAAGCGGAACGAGGTGATCGAGTATGTTCTATGCCTCCTTTGGATGCACGTCGGTCTCGAGACTATTTGAAAGACAAAGCAAGAGGTGGATTTCATGAGTCAAAAAAAACTTGCAAAGTTGATTGCATCAATTCCTTATGATCTTTGCGTAAACATATTTCTATTTCTTTGTTAATTGTGAATCTTTTTTCTATGGTTGAATCCGATTAGAATGAAATTGCAGCGACGCTCTATGTGTATTAAGACTGTATAATCCTTAGATAAAAACATGCAGACAATGTTGAAAATAGCAACAAGAAATGCTAAAAATAGCACTGCTATAAATATCAGTTCAACCAGTGTTGAACTTAGCAACAATGGATGAAAAGTGAAAGTGCTAAAAATATATTTTCTATAAATAGCATTTCGGGATACCTTCCTATTTTAGTCAGTCCCTAAACTAAAATAGGAAGTAAAATTCGAATTTGAACTTAACAGTTGTTTGAAAATAAATTAATTAATTCACCATGAGTTAATTAGTTGTGAAAAACCAAACATGAAGTCTATGTGAGGACATGCAACAGTTTTTCCATTGATTGAGGAATTTATCCATCAGTTAAAGAGATAAGGATGAGTTGTAATTAGTTGGCTCAGTTAACTAAGTCAAGTCCAGTTAGATTAATTCAAACAATTTGTTGAATTAATGTAAGTTGAGTTAGTTAATGCATGCTTGTATATAACTATTGTTCTTTAGATAACTGAATATTCTCTCATACATAACTCATGCATGTCAGTTCAAACAGAGACCCAATTGAGATCAGATGGAGAGACAGTGTACTATCAGTTGCTAGAATATTCCATTGCGAATATTCCTTGCATGCAGAAGGAATTCTTTCCTTGAGGATTGTGTAGTTACTTCTTCCTGTTTAGTAAGTGTGATGAGGCCAATTCACACATGTGGCTTCACTGGACCCCAAGAAAAACTACGCAAGGAAATAGGAGGCTTGGGGGGCTTGAGGAGGATATATTCTATGTTTATTCAGTCTGTGAGTTGTATTGTTTGATTACAGAGGGACTAGGATAGCTTGAGAGATGATTCTTTTTGTAACTTGAACAAGATTTACACTTGTATGATAATACAAAGTTGGGGTTTTAGGCTGAGGCTTCCCCCTAGTTATTTCTTCTGTGTTATGTGTGATTGATTTCTTCTTATTAGTTATATGTGTACAATTGATTTTGCTCAATTCGATTAATCTTCCGCATAATTGTTTGTAGAAGTAGATCAAGTGTTTTGCTTTAGTATATTGCATTATCAAGTGATCTACAGTGGGAATTTCTACACGGTATCGGAGCAAAGGTGATAAAGGAAGAATAGTATACAAGAAGGGAGAAGTTTGAAGTTTGTGATTCCTGAATATAGAAATTGAGTTCTTATCACATTTGTATTTCACCTATGGCGTTCAGTGGTTTAAGACTCGAGTATGCCCTTGATGGCAGCTCGAATTATATAGCCTGGAAGGATTGCATGGAAGCAGTATTAGAGGATAACGGTCTAAAGGAATTCATTGATCAAGAAGTCCCCAAGCCGACTAATGATATTAAATTGGTAGAATGGAAGAAATGTGTGGCTAGAGCAAGGAGAATTCTTCTGGAGGGAATTCGAGACCACATAGTCTCGAGTTTCCATGGGAAGGAGACATCGTTTTGAATGTGGAAAACATTGAAAGATCTATATCAGAATAGCAGTGATTAGAGGAAGTTGGCGCTGAAAGACAGGCTTCGAAATATCAAGTGTGAAAAGGGCGACACAATCTCTACGTATCTGAACAAGCTCACCACCTGCAGGGATGAGCTTGGAAGTGTAGGGATCACGACAGTTGATGATGACATGGTGAGTCTTGCACTTCTCGGTCTTCCTAAGAGCTGGCATAGCTACTAAGACTCGGTTAATGGAAGAGAAAAATTGTCAGATTGGGAACAACTTTGGTCGGATTTGATGCAGGAGGAGATAAGAAGAAGCACCAGAGATCGATCCTCATCGAAGTAAGATGATGAGGAAAATCTAGCCTTAGCAAGTAAGGCGAGGAAGGGGAAAGGGAAGGCATCCCAATCCAAATCCAGTTCTTCCCATGGTGGGAAGAAGTTTGACAAATTGAAAGTGCGATGCTTTCATTGTCATGAAGTGGGCCATTATGCTATGAATTGTCCATAGAAGAAATCCAAGAAGGGTTCCTCAAAGGGATTTGATGGTGAGGCACTGGCCTCACAGTTTGAGCTGGATTTCTCTCTTATCACATGCATGGTTTCATCCATGGTGGGATGTGTTTGGTACTTGGATAGTGGAGCTTCATTCCACATGTTAGGTGATAAGAATCTTTTCAGTACCTTGGAGGAGAAGGGATCTGCATATGCGGATTACGATAGGCGATGATGGAAAGTACTGTGTCTCAGGTGAAGGTACGATTGTGTTTCAAAGGGAGCATGGAGCTCCTCTCACCCTTACTGATGTAAAGTATGTACCAAGTCTGAAGAAGAATCTTGTGTCCATTGCTCTACTAGAAGATAAAGGCTATGATGTAGTCTTTAGCAAAGGAAAGGTATTCCTGAGGCCTATTGGCACTCGATAGACAAAGCGAATAGGGATTTGAGTTAAGAATATCTACAAGATGTAGGTAGATGACAGTTATAGCTTCGATACCACTTGTTATAGCTCTGACTCAAAAATATATGATAATATAAATAAACCCAAGAATAACAAGATTTGAATATAGATAGAAATGCTTCTTTATTGATCAAACCCTTAAGGTAGGGCAACACCATACATTCACTCCTTAAGGAAGGAGAACACTCCACAAGCCATATGCCTATTCATACAATAATCCTTGACATCTCTCAATGTGGAGTCTCTAGCCTCTATATAGGCCTCATACATATAATACCATGGGTCATTACCATGGTTCCCTCAATACCATCTATCTAATACCATGGGCCCATTACATTATTACTAATTACTTGTGGTCCCTTACATGATTCGGGTTAACCACCTTATTTATTACTATGGCCCATCCCATTATTACATTATTCCCTTGGGTACCTCCCTTTGTACCCCATATTATCCCCCCTAGGTATATAACATTCCAGCCCCCTTAACATGTTTCGTCCCCAAAATATGGGAAGAACACAAATAATAAGATCTACTCAAAAGAGTAGTCCACTGGTACCATGCACATGCATCTAGCCATCCAAGAGAAAGGTGAACCCTCAATATCACTCGTGCCTCGCTCGCTTGAGATGGAAGTTGACCATGGCAGTGCTTCTGTGTTGATGTGTAGTAGGTGGATCTTCGCTACTCTCTATTTGTCCTGTGGGGGTTGTTGTCCTTGTGACTAATTGGTTGCGATCTTCTTGGTTTTTGTCTTGCTGGGTGATGTGGGTGATGATATGTTGAATTTTTAACCCACGGTGTCTTTTTCTTTAATTCACCCTTTACTGGAGCCTGACTGTTATCTGGCGCATGTTGTGGTGCTTGCTGTGGTGTCTTATCTTCCAATATTACTTCAACCACTGAGCCCTCATTTGATGTATCAGTACCTATAGCCTTTTCTTCTTCAGCCTCTGTTTGTGTTTGATTGTCAATCATTAATGGCTCGTCATCTAATATGTCAGTCCCTAGAACATCTTCTACTTCAGCCTCCATGGACTCTACCTATTTATTGATGGAAATATCCTGTAATGTAATTTTCTTCTTTTTATACCAAAGCTTCAAGAATTTCTTCTGCACATTAATACTGATAGTACCCACAGATTCTATCCAAGGATATTCCAAAACAACATCCATATTATCCATCTTTGAAGTATAAAAATCACCATGCAACACATACTTATCCATAGAAATCTTCAAATCCTTATACACTTGAACATCCTCATCATCTATCTGTGTGTTTTCAATGTGTTTTGCTAGAACTTGCAATTTTTTTGCCAAATTAACATTGATAAAATTATGCTTGCAACTAGGATTTATAGACACAACAATCTTCTCCTTCTGAATCAATCCATGAACCTACAATAAGGAGACTCTAGTAGAAAATAACCCCTTGCGTGTCTCATTCTTTTTTTTAGCACGGGACCATTTGTCCATAAGGAGTTTTTCAAATTCTTCATCCGAAAATTTGGACAACTCTTTGATGCCAAGTGAGTTCCACCATATGTCAGCCTATTCTTTCAAACGAGTCAGTACTATAGCCTTCCAAAATACCCCATATTTGAACTTTAGTTTTTGTATGAATTCTTCAATAGTAGGGCTATCATCTTTCCCTGTAAAATTAAGATCCGCCATGAAGAGTGTTTGAGAAAAAATTCACTTACTTGGCTAAAATTTGAAATTGTCACGGTTTAGTCAATATTGCTCAGAATCCCATTATGATCTGTTTTTGGAAATGGAACAACCATTCTGCATCTGCCAATGTGATAGAAATCCTGATCCAGGCACTGGAATTTCCGATCTGTGCTGCAACTCTCCCGCCATCACCAAAAATTCTGAAAAAAGAGCTGATTTTAAATCAGTGATATCTCCCTCATCCAGACTCTGATTCGACTGATTTTTTTTTGAAATTGGGTATATTTTCACAAAGAATCCAGATCTGTAATTAGATTTTGCAGATTTTTCCCCAAAATGTACAGATCTGTGCCGCAAACTCACTGCCCCAAAAAATGTCTGCAACACCACTGATTTTTAGATCAGTGATATCTCTTTCATCCGGACTCCGATTCGGCTGATTTTTTTTTTGAAATTGGGTATTTTTTCGCAAAGAATCTAGATTTGTAATTAGAGTTTGTAGATATTGCACCAGAACATCCATATCTATGCCACAAACTCACTGCCCCGAAAAAATGTCTGTAACACCACTGATTTTTAAATCAGCGATATCTCCTTCATACGGACTCCGATTGGGTTGTTTGTTTGTTTTTTTTTAATCGGGTATTTTTTCACAAAAAATCTAGATCTGCAATTAGATTTTTTAGATTTTGCCTAAAAAAGTATAGATCTGATCTGCAAACTCACCACCCTAAAAAGTACCTGCAAAAAAAAAAAAATCTCCACTTTTGCCCAAGAAAGTGCTCTAATACCACTTGTTATAGCTCTGATACCATTTATTATAGATCTTATTTGGATATATAAGACAATGCAAATAAACCCAAGAAATAATAAGATAGAAATAGATAGGAATGCTTCTTTTTATTAATGTCAAACCCTCAAGGTAGGGCAACACCATACATTCACTCCTTAAGAAAGGAGAACACTCCACAAGCCATATGCCTGTTCATACAATATTCATTGACACCTCTTCATGTGGAATCTCTAGCCTCTATATAAGCCTCATACATACAATACCATGGGTCATTACCATGGTTCCCTCATACCATCGAACTAATACCATGGGCCCATTACATTATTACTAACTACTTGTGGTCCCTTACATGATATGGGTTAACCACCTTATTTGTTACTATGGCCCATCCCATTATTACATTATTACCTTGGGTACCTCCCTTTGTACCCCATATTACCCCCCTAGGTATATAACATTCTTGTTATAGCTCTGATACCACTTGTTATAGTTCCGATACCACTTGTTATAGCTCTAACCCAAAAATATATGATAATATAAATAAACCCAAGAATAACAAGATTTGAATATAGATAGAAATGTTTCTTTATTGATCAAACCCTTAAGGTAGGGCAACACCATACATTCACTCCTTAAGGAAGAAGAACACTCCACAAGCCATATGTTTGTTCATACAATAATCCTTGACATCTCTCAATGTGGAGTCTCTAGCCTCTATATAGGCCTCATACATACAATACCATGGGTCATTACCATGGTTCCCTCAATACCATCTATCTAATACCATGGGCCCATTACATTATTACTAACTACTTGTGGTCCCTTACATGATTCGTGTTAACCACCTTATTTATTACTATGGCCCATCCCATTATTACATTATTCCCTTGGGTACCTCCCTTTGTACCCCATATTATCCCCCCTAGGTATATAATAACGACTGTGCTACTTTGAGTTCCAAATCAGAGATGGTGCAAAGCAAAGATGTTGGCGAGATATAGCATAGAAGATTGGGCCACTTGCACCATGGAGCCCTGAAGATCATGTAGCAGATTTCTACCGGATTACCCAAGGGAAAAATTGAGCAGATGATGACATGCAAAGGTTGTACCTTGGGTAAGTATGTGAAATCTTCCTTTCCGGATTGAGACAGTAGAGCTGGAGCAATCCTAGAGCGAGTTCACTCAGATGTTTGTGGACCATTCTCTACAGCCTCCACTGCTAAACAAAGGTACTATGTTATTTTTATTGATGATTTTTCTCGTAGATGTTGGATATACTTTATGCAAAAGAAGGATAAAACCTTCTTGAGGTTTTATGAGTTTAAAGCCTTGGTAGAGAAAGAATCTGGAATGAAAATAAAAGCCTTGCATAGTGACAATGGTGGAGAGTATGTCTCCCAACAGTTTAAGGACTTCTGCGCTACAGAAGGAATTAAATGGGAATTGACAGCACCCCATAACCCACAGGAGAATGGGGTGGTCGAAAGGAAGAACAGATCGATTGTGTGAGCAGCTTTCAACGATGTTGCATGACCAAATCCTACCACTGCATTTGTGGGATGAGGCATGCAATACAATAGTATACTTCCAGAATAGAAGTTTGCACCATATACTAGGGATGAAGACACCTATGGAGGCCTATTCTGGGAAGCAACCTGATGTAAGTCACTTCTGAATCTTTGGATCATCAGTTTACTATCATGTGACCAAATATGCTAGGAAGAAGCTAGACCCAACAACTGAGTTGGGAATACTTGTGGGGTACACGAATGCACCCCACAACTATTGGGTGTACCTGCCTTCCACTCAGAGGACTGTGGTACACAGGGATTTGAAGTTTGATGAGTAGAAAGCCATGCAAGTGTCACTTGAGAGGGAGCTCAAGTTGCATGCAGAGGAGGAACTTTTAGTTCCTAAGGAGGAGGAGCCTCAGACTGATGTGGAGTAGCCGCATGCAGAGGATCCGAGAGCGGAGACATCCACTCATGCTGATACTTCCAGAGATGGGTAGAAATGCTCAAGAGAAGCTGATAGGTTGATGCTGGATGTGCGGGAGAATGTGGGACAACCATCTTCTCAGCGCAGACAGAGGAGGTCGCCTGAGAGGTACACTAGTTACATGGCCCTACTTGGGGAGTGTGTAGATCCCAAGCCTTCTTCATTCGAGAAGGAAATGCAGCAACCAGTTTGGGTTGATGCAATGGTGGAGGGGTATGATTCCATCATGCGGAACTGTGTTTGGGATGTTGTCCGAAGACCTCAGGACAAGTCAGTGGTGAGCTCTAGATAGTGTTACAAGGTAAAGTAGGCAATTGATGGCAGTGTTGAGAAACACAAGGCAAGGTTTGTTGCCCAAGGTTTCTCATAGGTTGAGGGGATCGAATACGATGAGACTTTTGCTCATGTGTCAAGGTACTCATCGATTAGATCGATGTTGGCACTATCATCTCAGATGGGGTCGAAGATCCACTAGATGAATGTGAAGACAACATTCCTCAATGGGAAGATTGAGGAGGAGGTGTACATTGAGTAGCCAGAAGGTTTCGAAACCTTCGATAGCAAGTCGCATGTGTGCAGACTCAAGAGGGCTTTGTATGGGCTGAAGCAAGCACCCCCTTCTTGGTACACCAGGATCGACGGCTATTTCACTGGGTTGGGCTTCACCAAGAGTGAAGCAGATGCGAACCTTTACCACATCATGTTAGGCCCCTATACTACTAGTGTAACCCCTTATTGTTATTAGTACAACCCACTTATTATATTGATGTACCCATGTAGTGCCCATATTGTTACTATTGTGCCCCATAGAAGCCCACTATTATTATTTTTGTGCCCTTACATTATTATTGTTATGACGGCTCTGATTATGTTATGACCCTTTAGACTCCTATATATAGAAAGGAGGTCTTTTCAATTGGATCATCCAAGAATTGTTCATTTGTGTAATGTAAAGGAGGTTGCCTCCTCGAAGAGGCTGAATTTTAAGGTGTTGATCTCTCTTTTCTATCTTTTTGTGAGATGGTTTCATCACATTTGGTATCAGAGCTTTGGATTCTAGGGTTTCGCTGCTCCAAAAAGGTCATTGTGCCATTTTCGCTATAACGTTTTTCTGTGATGTTGCAGAAGCTAAAAAAAAATCCATTTGAGAAGAAATCACGTTGAATGTCGGGTCCAATTTTTAGAGCTTTTCGCTCTATATTTGCATAGATATGATCTGAGGAAGTTGGTCTTTTTGCAGACTCCTGAATTACATTCCAAATAGGTGACCTAGGGAAAATTTTCATAACTTCCTCTATGAGCATCGGATTGAAATTTAATAAGAAGGTACAGAAAGAGGACAAACTATAGTTTCTTGCAGATATTTTTTAGAGCCAAAGGTCGAAACAGTGACACGTGGCACTTCATACAAGTTCGCTCTTTTGGAAAGGTCTATAATCAGGTCATCTTGGGAGATTATGCATAACTCTTTCTTGGAGAATCCAATTTGGATAAGACTGGTGGCATTGGAAAGAGGACACAGAGGGCTACTACAAGTCGCAATTTCAAAACTTAAAGATCTGAAAGTATAGAGTTACAGTCGTTTCAAGATCAAGCTCCTAAAATCAAGAAAAAGCAAGATGAGGAAGTTTGATGGCAAGGATCCGATAAATTGGATACTTCAGATGGAGCAATATTTTGATCTATATGGTGTACCACTGTTACAAAAGGTATGTATTGCATCTTCATATTTAGAACCGGATCAATTTTTATGGTATGAAGGGCTTTGTTCTCGTAAACAACTTGTTACGTGGTCAATTTTCACAGAAGAAATGATAGCACATTATGAGGATACAAAGAGCAACACCTTCTTTAGAGCAACACCACAACAATTGGAAAGAGTAAAAGGGATTTGTGACATAGTGGAAAACAAAATTATGGAAACCAGAAAGCATACCCCTGACAACTATAAAGATGGAAGTGTTGTTTCTCCTAGCCTTCCACAACCTACAAGGGTTACACCACAGCAATTGGAAGAAAAAAGAGAAAAAGGGCTTTGTTACAATTGTGATAGAAAATGCACTAAAGGTCATAAGTGTGCTGAGAAGAAATTATTTTACATAGAATATGAAGAGGAGGAAGAAAATGATCAAGAAACATCAAAAGAAGAAGATATACGCCAGGACCCCACCCCAGAGAAAGAAGAAATGAATCAGACCATATCTTGTAAAGCATTGGAAAGAATTACCACTCCTCAAACTCTCAAGATAGAAGGACATATCAAGAAGAAAAAGGTGCAAGAAGTGAAAGATCACATCGAGAAAGACGAAATGAATCCAACCATATCTTGTAATTCATTGGTCGAAATTACCACTCCTCAAACTATCAAGATAGAAGGACATATCAAGAAGAAAAATGTTCAAGAAGTGAAAGATCACATCGAGCATCAAGAAATGAATCCGACCATATCTTGTAAAGGATTGGAAGAAATTACCACTCCTCAAACTCTAGAGATAGAAGGACATATCAAGAAGAAAAAGGTTCAAGCAGTGAAAGATTATATCGAGCATCAACAACAAGTTCTCCAAATTTTAAAGGATAGCGCCACTTCGGTGCAAAATCAAATGAAACAACAGGTAGATCAACATCGTAGCGAAAAATGTTTTGATGTAGGTGATTGGGTATTTTTACTGCTACATTTCAAGCAATTTATTTATGAGAAGGAAATGTTGGCAATACTACATGCACTTAAAAAATGGCGACCTTACCAAATGGGAAGACTCTTCAAGGATGAGGATGTGGAAGCATTGTTTTGTGCTATTTCTATTATCCAACCAAATTGGATAAACAAAGCAAGGGATGAATGAAAGAAGGACAAAGAAGTATGGCCACTTATTCAAAAGCTGCAAAAGATCCCAATTCAAACAATATTGCCAGAAATTGAAGAGGAAGGAAAAATCATATTGGAACCTGAAGCAGTCACAGAAACAAGAACTCGACAGCTACAAAATCGATGAATTTCAGAGTATCTCATCAAGTGGAAGAACTTACCCGCTGAAGATTCCACATGTGAGGATAATAATTTTATACAGAAGCATCAAGAACTACTCAAGCATTGAGGACAACGCTTTTTGAAGGAGAGGGGCATGTTAGGCCCCTATACTACTAGTGTAACCCCTTATTGTTATTAGTATAATCCACTTATTATATTGATGTACCCATGTAGTGCCCATATTGTTACTATTGTGCTCCATAGAAGCCCACTATTGTTATTTTTGTGCCCTTAAATTATTATTGTTATGTCGGCTCTGATTATGTTATGACGCCTTAGACTCCTATATATAGAAAGGAGGTCTTTTCATTTGGATCATCCAAGAATTGTTCATTTGTGTAATGTAAAGGAGGTTGCCTCCTCGAAGAGGCTGAATTCTAAGGCGTTGATCTCTCTTTTCTATATTTTTGTGAGTTTGTTTCATCACACATCATGGTAGAAGGTAAGCCATTGATCATTATTCTTTATGTCGATGATCTGATTTTGACAGGTCATGATCAGCTAATACAGTCTTGCAAAGAGGACCTTGCAAGAGAGTTCGAAATGAAAGACATGGGTCTTATGCACTACTTTCTAGGCATGGAGGTGTGGTAGAGAGATGGAGAAGTTTTTGTAACTCAATGCAAGTATGCCAATGAGATCCTCAAGTGGTTCCATATGGAGAAGTGCAAGCCCATGCAGACTCCTCTAGCTGGGAACTAGAGGAAGGAGTATGCTACTTTAGGTGAGGTAGTCGCTGCTACTGTTTATCGACAGCTGGTGGGTTCACTTATGTATCTAGTGAACACACGACCCGACTTATGCTTTGTGGTGAACCAACTGAGTCAAGCTATGGTTCAGCCTACCAAGCTGTTTTGGAAGGCAGCGAAGCATGTGCTGAGATACCTCAGAGCACATCTCAGCTTAGATTGTGGTACAGACGGATAGAGGGAGTGAAGCTTCTAGGCTTCATAGATGCGAATTGGGCAGGGAGTCCATCAAACTAGAGGAGAACTTCTGGAGGAATATTCAACCTTGGTTCACCTGCAGTTTCCTGGTACAAAAGGAAACAAAGATTAGTTGCACTTAGCTCAGCAGAGGCTGAATACATGGCTGCTACTCAGGCTGCATGTGAGGCCATTTGGATGCAAAATATTCTAGTAAGATTGTTTGGTCAGAGGATGGATCCTACAGTGATCTACTGCGATAATCAAAGTTGCATCAAACTCTCTGAGAATGTAGTTTTTCATGACAGGTCCAAGCACATAGATATCCAGTATCACCATCTTCGAGATTGTGTGGTCAAGAGGATCATGTTGTTGCTGTATGTTTCGACTGAGGAACATGATGCAAATATTTTGACGAAAGCATTATCAAAATGCAAGTTCGAGTTCCACAGAGACATGATTGGGGTTACTAATAATCCCTCTCTTGTTGAGAGGGAGTGTTGAAAATAGCAACAAGAAATGCTAAAAATAGCACTGCTATAAATAACAGTTCAGTCAGTGTTGAACTTAGCAACAATGGATGAAAAGTGAAAGTGCTAAAAATATCTTTTTTATAAATAACATTTCAGGATACCTTCCTATTTTAGTCAGTCCCTAAACTAAACTAGGAAGTAAAATTCGAATTTGAACTTAGCAGTTGTTTGAAAATAAATTAATTAATTCACCATGAGTTAATTAGTTGTGAAAAATCAAACATGAAGTCTATGTGAGGACATGCAACAATTTCTCCATTGGTTGAGGAATTTATCCATCAGTTAAAGAGATAAGGATGAGTTGTAATTAGTTGGCTCAGTTCATTGAGTCAAGTCCAGTTAGATTAATTCAAACAGTTTGTTGAATTAATGTATGTTGAGTTAGTTAATGCATGCTTGCATATAACTGTTGTTCTTCAGATAACTGAATATTCTTTCATACATAACTCATGCATGTCAGTTAAGACAGAGATCCAGTTGAGATCAGATGGAGGGATAGTGTACTATCAGTTGCTAGAATATTCCATTGTGAATATTCCTTGCATGCAAAAGGAATTCTTTCCTTGAGGATTGCGCAGTTACTTATTCCTGTTTAGTGAGTGTGATGAGGCCAATTCACACATGTGGCTTCACTGGACCCCAAGAAAAACTACGCAAGGAAATAGGAGGCTTGGAGGGCTTGAGGAGGATATATTCTATGCCTATTCAGTCTGTGAGTTGTATTGTTTGATTGCAGAGAGGGCAGGATAGCTTGAGAGTTGATTATTTTTTAAACTTGAACAAGATTTCCACTCGTATGATAATACAGAGTTGGGTGATTGATTTCTTCTTATCAGTTATATGTGTTCAATTGATCTTGCTCAATTCGATTAAGCTTTCGTATAATTATTTGTAGAAGTAGATCAAGTATTTTGCTTTAGTATATTGCATTATCAAGTGATCTACAGTGGGAATTTCTACAGACAAAAGGACCAACAACATAGCAAAAATGGGTCGAAACTTAATTTTTATGTAAACTATGATGAGTCTATTACATAGCAGGATTGAGGAGACATAAACTATCTGTGTTAAAAAAAATTCGTCCCTAGATAGACCTTCCCTTGAGGTTTTTATCTCTCATTCGAAATTGCTAGTACTAAGGTGAAATTGGGTGCACACACATATATTTATACATTGTTTGATATTGGCCCATGTTGTATAAATGTAGAGTTGGGATTTGCCCACATTGATAACTATTTTTCGCACAAAAAGGTATTCCTCCCCCTATCCCCGTGGTTCTTTATAATATATGCGTTGTCTTATATGTGAATCATTGGAATTACCAGCAATTGAGCGCAGAGGCCAGTGGAGCCTATAATCTGCATCGAGTAGTTTATAAATGTGTGGAGCATGCAATGAATGTGTGTGGAGTGATCTGCTGCATGGAGTTGAGCCGAGCATAGTGCAAAGAGATCAAATCCGGTTGTGGCTAAAAAAACAGTGTGAAATAAATCCAGAATAGAGGAGTTTTGCGCTGAACGAAAAGCCAATAGTGTGAAAATAGGTGAAGTAGCCAACAACGAAGGAATCCAACATGAAACTATTGACCATGCATGGATAGGACCTATATGAAAGATAACACCATGCTGATTTTTTTTTGATCCCTGGACTTCTGCAACACGAATGTATCGTTGAACCAGCGTGGAGGAAGTAACAACATTAAAAACAAACCCGTGTTGAGCCACTTCTCCAAAGAATACTACCTTTATGAATTGTTTAAAGTGTGCTTTGACCTTTCAAAAGAAGGGATATTCGTTCACTTTCTCAAGTGACTGCATAAACTTGAATTCACTTTTTAATTCTCTCATTTAAAAGGGGCTTCATATTTTTTTAATAGGTTGATAAAGCCTGATATTCTCATATCATTTTTTTAAAAGGGATATCATAAAGGTTATTTCACCTTTTAAAGTGACTTTATATTAATGGAACTTTAAAAAAAGGATGATCACTAAAGATTTGTAATTTGGAGGTGTAATAAGGTGTATTATTTTGTATGAGATGAGTCCTAAGTTTAGGGAATGGTGTTGAAATTTATGAAAGTGAAAATTATTTTTTATTTTTATTTTGGAGAGATAAGGTGTTATTTTTCTGTAAATTTGGAGTGATTAGTGAATATTTTTAAAAAGGGAAGCTTATTGTTGTACTTTGAAAAAAAATCTTTTTAGGAGATTGAGTCAATATACAATCATTTTTGAAGACAAGTTGCTTCAAGAATTTGCGAGTTTGGCATTCTCATTGCTTGAGAAATTTCAGTCATGATGTTGTGAAGGTGAAGGTTGATGTACTTCAATATTTAATAAAGACATTTTTTTGGTGTTGATGTGTCCTAGATCTGCCTGAAATTGAATAAGGGGATCTTAGGTACACCATGAGTACATTTTTTATGGCGCATGATTTTCTGGATTTTTTATGTTGCTTACTTTTTGTGTCTATTTTTGTCACTATCTTTGTAAAGTGGTACACATGGAGTACACAACAAATTAAATAATTTCATGCACATACTAGATTCTATTCAAGCTCATGTAATCAAGCATACATAAGAAAAGTACAATCAATCAATAGTATTCAACACATAATCAAAGATATCAAGTTGTCAACATCAGCATTCAAAAAATGATTGTACATCAACATGAAATTCAATACTATTCACTCAAGGCAATAAAGTTAACGAAATTGTCATCTACATTACTTCAACATCAACTTTTGGATAATGTACTTGTAACTTTTTTGTAAGAGTCAACTCAAAACAAATTGTAACTCGCAAATAACCTTATTTTTTTGTAAGTTAACTTGCAATTGAATTGAATTGAATGGTAAGGGTGCATTCTCGGTTGAAACTGACACCCAAGCTTTGAATTGTTAAAGAGTCAATTAAGTCCAGTGAGCCCATTGTTTTCAACTAAGTCATAAAATTCATTTGAAAATGTCATTCATACCATTGTAAGCCTTCTCTTGGGTGCATTTTAGATAGTATTCGACACCCTTCTTTTGATCAATCAAGTGAGTGTGTTCAAGCAAGTGCAAAGTTCACAACATCAAGTGAGCTTGAAACTAATTGAAGCAAGCATCAAGCGAGCAAGTTCAACTCTAAAGAAAGAAAATGTGATATTCAAACAACAATCAAGCTCATTCATATCTACATTAAGCAAGCATGCAACAATCAACCAAGCATTAGGCGAGCGAGTTTAACTCTAAAGCAAGCGAACATGCAATTCAAGAAACAATCAAGACAAGCATCAAGTGAGAGAATCAATAAAATACAAAAGCAAGTGAGTGTGAAATTGATTAAGGAAAGTTCAAGCGAGCATGTCAAAGATCAACATGGGTAAAGGAGGAAAATGTCTTCAAAGTGTAGAGTTGGAAATTCAAGAGTTACAGAATACAATTGAATTATTGAATGGAAGTTAATGAAAAATCAAAACTTAATCTATCAAATGACCAACACATTAGAAGCAGAAAAATATTTTCAAATTGAGCTAGAAATAAAAGAAAAACTCGTCAGTGCACTCCAAATTAAGTTAAGTGAAAAGCAAGATTTACTAGATGCACAATTTACAAAGAAGTTAGATGCAAGTTGTGACACTGAGGTTGATGAAAGTTGTGATACATATGATCGAATTCACCAGATTGATACAAGTTGTATCACAATGATCTAATCCACCAAGTTGATGTCAGTTACAACACAAGTGATCTTATCCAACTAGTTGTACTACTTAATGATGCAACGAGTAGTACCAAAGATCAAATTGATCAGTTTTATACAGCATGTCAAACTGAGGACTTGTTAATGATTGATGCCCAATGTGATACAAAAGATTTAATAAATAAAGGACAAAATGTTAGAAGCAGCAACAAGTATAAAGAATAACAACAAGATAGTCTTTCCAAGAAAGTGATTAGCCTTTGGGAAGAAATCTCCTTCAACAAAGATCAACGTGGCCTTGGATACAACAAAGGGAACACTTTGTTTGTTCCAGATTTCTCAAAACCAGTTCATTTTGTGAGTGCCTGTTTTCTAGACAGTGATCAAAATATGGTTAAGTGTAAGCCTTGTAAGTGAAATGGCCACATGGAGACTAAATTCTTTGACCTCCATCCTCGTCACTATTGTGGAATAAAAATAATTCATCCGAAAGATTTTGCAAGCGAAATCAACCACCTAGAGTAAAGATCAATTATGAATGAATTGATCCTTGGAAGTGGTCATATACATTCAAACAATTGTCTATGTGTTACTGAAGGATTCAGTCTCACATGAAGACAACAATTGCAACCAAGAGTCAAATGAAGATGGTACTCTCATACACCTGAAAGCCGGAGTACAATAATGAAACTCTTCTACACCTGAAGTGGGGAGTTCAGAAATCAAGTGTAGATGATTGTATCTCCTTTCAGCTGACAAAGGGTGGCTGTCAAAATGAAAGTATCGACAACATAAACAAAAGCAGCCAGTGGGTAGTCTTCATCAAATCAACAGCGGGCATCAACAAATTCTCTAGTGGGTGGTCAATAACAAAAGCAACAATGGGCATTTTTCGATAATAGCTGTGTTGAGTTTCGACATTATCAATATCAAAAACTAATCCAGTGGGTGATCATCATAAGCAACCAGTGGGCATTCATCAAAATCAAAGCATCTAGGGGGCGGTCAACATCAAAGTAGCCAGTGGGCGTTCTCAACAATTTTTCAGTGGACAAAGGATGTTGATTGAAGGAAAAATTGATCCTTTTGCACCTTGGCACCTGATGGATTTGTCAAGCAACTTTCAAAGATGAATCAGGCTTGCAGCTGATTCATGTTCTCTTCAGATTAGAGTTTATCGGCATCTATCTTTGGCGGTTTTTTAGGCAGTGTTTTTTGAGGAGCAACAGTTTTAGCATGAGAACTTGGAAGATGGTTCCTGGTTCTTGTTTTGGACTTATGATTTAGGAGGATAATGTTAGCCTCACTATCATGTGATGAAAACAATTCTAAGTCCAAAATAATTTAGATAATTAAAATAATAAAAGTTAGAATTTATTCCTACCTTTCTAGATTGGGTTTGTTCCTCATAGTTAGGAGTCAGTTTAGGCCTAGTTGGTTGAGAGATTCTCTCCAACTAGTTAGGCTCATAGATTAGTGTATGGTTGAGATATTTTCTCAACCAAAGTGTCCAAGATAGACGCACTATCTTGAGACAAATTTCCTCATGTATTTATATTTGTATTATTATCATGATTTTGTACAATAACATTATGAGAGCAATACATTGAGGCTGAGACCTTTTTTGCTAGTATTTTTTCTCTCATATATTTATGTGTGTTTATTTAATATCCTTCATTTGTATTAGTCAATAATTTGGTTTTTCACCTCCCTTTACTCTTGAAAAGTGTCTCCTTAATTTTGATTTATTTTAATTAATTCTTTTATAATTGAATTAGAATTTTCCCCTTCCTTCTTCTTACTTCAACCTTTTCTCTTCTTCTTTATATATATGTATTTTTAACTTTCTTTTTCTTTTTCTTTTTTAACTTTATTTTTATTTTTATATTGTTTTAATAAACTTTATATATATATATATATATTATTTCCAAAAAGTTACAACCCTAGTGAAATTTTTCTATTCACCTCTTTGGGGTATAATATAAAATATATGTCCACTTATGTGCTTTTGATTCGGTGAATTTTCTCTACGTAAAAAGTAAAACATACCATTCACATAAAGATATTTTGGGTTGCTAAAACCACTATCTTGTAAACCACTTTATGAAGAATCAAGATAATCTTATATACTCTTCATTTTCCTAAGTATAGTTCTAAAGATATTTGGAAAGATTCCCTTTTGACTTTACCATGCACTTTTTATCAATAATATAGAACCTTTTTATATATATGAATGTTCTCCTTCAAAATTTACATGAAACTATTTTTTTTTTACTAGAATCATCGAAATGTCAATGGCCAAAAGCTGTATTTTTTTTTTAATTATTATTATTATTATTATTACTCTTTTCTTTTATAATATTTTTTCCAATTTTTTCTAAGTGGACAAGGTTCTGATCAAAAATGGAAAAACTCCAACTCGTGTAGCAAAACGCTTTAGTTTCGATGACAAGTTGATGACCAAAGGTTGGGATTTCCCAACGTGGCTTTGAAACCAATGTAACAAACAAGGTTTGTACACGCAGTGGAGTGATCTTCAAAATACTTGGAAAACGTAAACATCTATAATATAATAATAATTCTGTATTAAATATTGTATAAAAATTGATGAGATATGAGATTATTACAAAGAGGGTGAAGACCTCCTTATATACCCTAGGTAGGTACCTTTTCACCAACGGTTATGTCCTTAGGGACATACCTTTTCATTATCTAGTTACTAATTAATCATTATTTATTATTATTATAGTTTTATATCATTTATATTATTTTATATATATCTTTATTCATAACATAATTTCAATTGCCATTCCTAATCAACATCACTACGGAAATTCAAAACTTTGTTTTTACCTCTCATCTCTGTTTCTCATCGATGCTAAATACTTACTTTCTTTTATATATATATATATCATCTTTAGTATAATCCAATATTGTTTCTTTAGAATATTTCTGATTTCAGTGTTTTTAATATATTTATGATTTTAAGTGCAATTTATTATCACTCTGTTCTTGCCTAGAGAATTTCAAACCAGTAACATTCACACCACATAGTGACTTAACAATACACCCAGTCTCTATATATTCTAAACCACATAGGTATAATAATTATTTTGTTTAATCCAAATTGTAATTTATATTAAATTTTTAATTAGAAAACAAAATTAAATTATAATAGTAAATAAAAATGTTATATAAATAATTGAAACCAAAATTAAAATTACGAAGAGAAAAACACATTATTACTTAAATTAAAAGTAGGAAACCTATAATATATTATTTATTTATTTATTTAAAAATATAATTTAAAATAAATATTTATAAATAAACAATTACAAATGAATAAATTAAACTAATAATTCATATTGCTAATAATTATATTTTAAAAATTCATATCCAACTTTAATTAATGAATATATTTGAAATAAAAACTTTTATGAGTTAATATTATATTAAAATATAATAAATTTTAAAGAAAAGTTCCAAGTGGATATGTATTTAAATATTGTATTAGGGTTTTTAAAAGTATATATATATATGATTTTAAACTTAATAATTTTAATTTTTAATTAATTATATAAATTTTAAAATTTTTATATAATTAATTTTTTTACATTAATGAAACTCTAAATAACTTTGAATCAAGATAACAATTTGGTTTTTTATCTTAATGAAATTTCATATAACTTTTAATCAAAGGAAAATTGAAAAATCCATCTGAGCGAAACATTTTAATATCGCAATCCTCGTGGCCTCAAATAAAATCTAAACATTCTATATAATAAATTGTTAATAACTATAAAGTAGAATTAGGCAATATCAAACACCCCTCCCTAATTAGTCCATATTATTTCTCCAAACACTCAATCACTCATATCACTCAAATTTCTAGTTAATAAAACATAAAAGACCTCAAAATATCCATATATTAGATTGTAAAAAAACTTAAGAAAGCTACGAACGAATATTATATTGCATTAAAGACATATAGCTTCTTACATTCTGTTATCTATGATAACCCCTTTTCTTTTCCCTTTGTGTTATGAAAACTTTAGCCATAGTGATCAATTTTTTAACTCTAGCCATAAACCCTTTGTTTTTCCAACTCCTACCGTCATTGCCCCCTATTACCACTGGTCCCTTCGCTGATTCTGATATGACATGTTATACTATCAATGTTAAAAAGTGCACATTTCCCACTCCTTGTCACACGGAATAAGTCGATCTTGCGGACAAGATAGACCTTCCTAGAATCTAAAGAAGACCTAATGACAAGCAAACCAACCAGACACTATCTTTCTCTAAATATGCTTTTGTAAACAATGGCAAACAAGTGTTTTTAGGGCCTAACTTAGGTCCAACGCAAGTTTGTGGATTCCCTCGCTCCTTCGATCCAAATGAGCTCCTTTGTCGCGAATCTGCAAACACAAACAAGGCAAACAAATTAAATAGCACCTGGAAAGCCAATATCATAAAACATATTTAACATGAAAGTCAAGGAGTCCATGAAACAAATAACATGAGATACTTGTTGAGAAAAATGAGTTTGATTGTATTAATTCAAAAGAAGAAGAACTTTACAACCTGTGCCTTGACGCTGTACAAGCTCCTCCCAGGGTCCAGCAAGAAGTCTCCTCTACTTTGACAAGTTTCACTCTCTTCCCAATGAAGCCAAAAAGGTATGTGATCTCTCCTCTTAAGCTCAACTAGGAAGTATTAATTTCACCAGCATTTACCCTCAAAAATGTTCAGCTTCTAACCTCCTTAGCAACCAGCCCAATGCCTGAATTTATAGTGCAATGGAGGGAGGTTACTAGGTCCTCCTTCAAAGGGATAAAGCCCTCCTTCAAAGGGATAGCTCCTCTCATCAAGGGATTAGCTCCTTCTCTTTTGGGACGCATGAACCACCTAAGAGCGGAAAATCCACGTCAAAATTCCTTCTAGAATCATCTAGAATTAACCCAAAGTGAGTTTTTTAGAATAAACTTCCGCCTTTTTGACTTTCATAGGGCTCCGCACCCACACCTTTAGGGACAGAGCGGGTAGGTCCGCAGTTTTTGTAAACAGAAGGTGCGGGACCGCAGGTAACAGTGAGAGAAAATGTGGAACCAGAGTTTCATTGATTTTTAATATCTTTCTCTTATCTCCAAAGCTTGACTTGAAGAGCTGAGGTCTGAGACTTGCTTAGGAGGTCAGTACAAGTGATGATAGACCCATACTGACTGCAAATAATCATGGTGACGATATTTTTGTGTAACAGATTGCCCCCTAAAGTGCGAAGTCTGTAGTAGATGAGGATTTCATTTATCATTTAGGAAGAGTGAAGTACTTTATCATTTCGAGGATCATCTTGTGGAGAGCCCGGTTGGAACCTGTAAAAAGCATTCAATGCAAGATATATATATGATATCATATCATCGCTGAGGTAGGCATTCCCATACTCAGATCAAAACTGACTAGAAAACTAACTACTGCTCTGATACATGAATGATCTTGTAAAACATCACAAGTATAGACTCATGTGGACACAGTATGGACGCAACCATTTGTTTATGAATAGTCCATTATATAATGAATACAAAATTCCTCGCAACCTGGATTGTGGAAACTAGATCCAGGGTCTTCATTTCTACTTCTCGAAACAGTATGATTCTATCCATGCGAATGAATGTGTTGGAGTCGAACATGGTAGAAACCACTTGATTACCAGTCAATGATGTAAACTGTTAACAAGTGTGAGAGAAACCACCAGTGATGTCAATGGCTCTCAAAGTACCCAGTACAATCCATGAGATGTGAATAAATGTGTTGATGTCGAACATGTCACGGAATCCTTTGATCGAAGGTCAATGATGCAACCTGTCGTCAAAGGCGAGAAACCTGCCATTGAGGCATGCAGATCCCAAGGTACTGACGATTTCTAGATCATCTTTCTAGATAATGAGCTGAAGTCGATAGAAAGCGATTCGTCGTAGGCAAGCCCACAACACGAAATCATAGATCAAGTTGAAGAAATTTAGTTGCAAGGACTGACTCAGGGATGGTCAAGATGGATGACAGATATTTTGCAGATGAATGGCTTATTGGCAGTGACCGCTTGAACACATAACGACACGACAGATGGTTTGGTGACAATTGACCCAAAGTTAATACCCAGAAACCGGCTGAAGACTTTCAATGTGGTTTGATCAACTGTTAGGCAAAGGATTTCCCAACCCAGGTGAATAAAAGTGTCGTGTTCAAGAGTGGTTACAAAGTATGACAAACAGGCTCATTTTTCTCTCTTTTCCCCCACCATTTCTGGCAAGTACCTCTTTATTTTTGACAAGCTTGATGATGATAAAATTTGCTTGATTATAAGCTCATCCTTTGGATGAGTCCAACTTAGTTTAAATTCGAACCCTAAGAAGGAGTGGTTCGTTCCTGTTTGTAATTGAACAGGTCCTTTACTGTGAAATTTTAATGAGTCCAGTATAGGAGAAACTTGGCGTTTTTCAATTTTAGAGAGTCTGAAAAAACTTAAGAAGACTCCAGGGTTGACCTTTTTCGTAAATTTGTGTCTCCCAAGCCCGAAAAAGTATAAAATAATACTTGAGAGAACCGCTTGATCTTTTACGACCAAGGAGTACTTTTCATTATTAGTGCCCTTGACCTGAAAAAGTAAAAAAGCGATCAATGACACGTCGTTTTATAACCAATATCGAATTTGAAACGACAAAAATCCGACAAGCTTTTCATGTTTTTACGGTCGGAAAAGAGCTGTAAGTGGACCGTCTTTTAATTCCGTTTTAACGAGTTTAAAAGAAAAACTCGGCAATCTTTTCATGTTTTAGGAGTCAGAAAAGAGCTTAAAGGTGACTCTAAATGTTTTTCCGTCGAAAATGATAGATTTCGCCTGAATAATCCGTTATGCAAACATTACTCATACCTGTTTGAAATGGATAAAAATGTCGCAAAAATACTTTTTCAAAGTGAAACATAAAAAAATTTGCAATTTATTTACTCAAAAAACTTATAAAAAGGGCCTTTGTCAATTCATTTTTACCGTTTGAGTTTTGGGTGAGAAAATAGTGCTTTTTGTTCAGAAAACTTCCCGTGAAGATTGTGGAAAATCCAACCGTCGGAATAAAACGCTGTCTTCTCCAGGTAATCCACATCATCCTACTCTTCATTTTTAACCATTTCATTTTTTTTTTGTTTTAGTCATTCATTTCATTTTTGGGAGGGTTTTTAGGCTTAAAACCCGCGCGCGGGGGCCCGTAGGTTTACCACTGCTGGCCTGCGGACCCCGACTTTTTCTCCATTGGGAAAAAGTCAGGGGTCCGCACCTTCCATGTAGACAAAGTGCGGTCCCACGCACTGTGTCTAACCCGGAGGGTGCGGTCCCCGTCGCAAGGGTTTTTAACCCAAAAATTCTCAAAATTGGACCAAACAAAATAATTTCTAGCATTTTAACTTATCTTTATACTTGATGCAGAGAGTACATCATGCTAGATTGGCGTGAACGAGAGCATGAGGACGTGGATGCTGCCGCATGGAATCATCAGCCTTCACTTGATGCTTTGAGGGCGTGCGACTTGTACAAATTCTGGGCCATTCCTGGCATGAGGGCTCAGGTGGATTTCTTACAGTGGCTGGTTGACAGATGGAGCATACAGGACCAGTGCTTCTTCATTGGTGGCCACCAGCTCGAAATCGAGCCGACAAACATATATTTCTTGATTGGTTTTCTTAAGAGAGGCGAAGACTTGACTCTGTTTGGGGCTATGCCAGGTGGCCAGTCTGTCGATAGCCTCCGGCTAGAGTTCTGCAACAGCTAGGCTAGAGACAAAGGGATAGATATAAAGACCATATCCCTTCCTGAACTCATGGTGATTGCGTTTACTGTCACCAGAATTTGCGGGGCTGCCGCATTACATATTGCCACCGGATCCCAAATGCGTATGACAGTTGATTGCTTTCGAGGCACCAACTTCAACTGGTGCGATGCTGTGTTGGCCAATCTGAAAGGCCAACTGACCAGGGCCAAAAACGGACAACTAAAGACCTTTGGTTATGGGGCTTTTGTTGTGAGTTTTGGTCTGGAGAGGGTTCCCATGTTGATCCCGCAACACCTTACTGTTGGAGGTGGGCTTCCTCGAGAGCCCAAATTGATGCGATGGGTCGCAGTTATGGCCCGTCACCCGGACGAGAGGACAGAGGTTGCTCGATTCAAACCTGAGTATTTCCAATGGTTGGAAAACCGGGTCTTTTCTATTAAGGACTTCCCTTACGCTGGGGTAGATTTTCGTGGTGACCCAGACATGGCTCTTCCACTAGGAGAGCGTGGGATGACTCAGGTAAAATCATTTTCAACATTTTTCCTATTTTAATTTTTTTTTATTATTTTTCCATCGTCCCAAAACTGATAGCAAAAGTTTCAAATGCAGATGTGGGTCCACAGTGATAGGATGATTTCCTATTGTGGGCACATATGACATTTTTGCTTTTTGTACTTATCATTTTTGCCGATCATAAGGTGTTTTTCAACCTATGATTGAGGACGATGTATTTTTTGACACACTCCTATATATATATCACTATTACCGGCTTATCTTGTAAATCATGTTATGGAATGGTTTTAAATTTACATGTATGATTATTGCAAATGTCTATTTAACATTCGAGAAGCAATTGCATCTGCTAATGTATTTAAAGATCTTGGAATATGCTGATATTCAATATAATCAAATTCACGTTCCAAGAGACGCACTCTCAAAAATAATCTTAATAACACTGGATTTCAATGGCATACACTCTATTAAGCTGTAATACAACGAGTTCAGAATCTAACCTCACTATCAAACTCTGAATCCCAAATGAAATAGATTCAGATGATAACTCAATCACTGCACTATACTCGGCAATGTTGTTCGTTGTTTGACCGAGGCTTACCCCATGCATAGATACTAACTCGTCAGAGGTCGAATAGATAACCCAAGCTGCGGAAGAAATGTTTTGTGTATTATGACAAGCACCATCAGCGAAACCAATGTATGTTTGGAGAGGCATCGACATCTGCAATATCAAGAGTAAAACCAAGATAAGCAGGAATAATGACAAAAAAACACTCTCTAAGCTAAGCACACCGTTTAAACTAAAACACACCAGCTAGAAAGAAAAACTATTCTAACCATAATACCTCTTTAAATAAATACCATTTCTGGGTTTACCCAAAGAGTCCCCGTCAAAGTCTACCAATTCATAGGCTCCCTTTTGCTAGCTTTCGCTTGACAACATAGGGACCATGCCACATAGGAACGAATTTTCCAGTGCCTAATTTATCATTAGCTTGATCTTAAAATAAGACTAGATCTCCTTCCGAAAAATTTCGAGGGGTCACATTTCGATCATACTGAGCTTTCATGCGTTTTGCGTGAGTCTCGATCGCCAATGCAGCATCACGTCGATTCTCATCTAATTGAGCCAAGTATAACAAACGCTTTTCCTCTTCGGAAGTGGCTGGAAGTAACTCGATGGCCATTTGCAGTGATGGGATTTCACATTCAATGGGTAACACAACTTCCGAACCATAGACTAGTTGGAAAGGAGTGAACGCTGTTTATGTTTTTATTGAAGTTCGTACGCCAAAAGCGCTGAAAATAGCATGTTATGCCAATTCGACCGATGAATCCCAATGATTCGTCAGATCATGATAACTAAAACTTTGTTGATGGATTCAACCAGACCATTAGCTTGTGGATAATAAGGGGTTGAACTATCGTGACGTAAACCAAGTTGACCTGTAAGTTCGGTCATCATAACGTTTCGAAAATGACGCCCATGATCAGTGATTATCGCTTGCGGGACACCAAACCTAGCAATTATATGATTGAACACGAAAATTGCACCTGTCTTGCCGTCTGCCTCAAATGTAGGCATCACCTCGGCCCACTTGGTAAAATAATCTACCGCAAGGATAATATATGCATGCCCCCTGGCTGAGTGAGGGTTACATGTAATAAAATCGATACCCCATTTGGCAAAAGGACCAACGGCAATTATAGGGTGGAGAGGAGCAGGTGGAGCGCGCATCTTTCGATAAAAAATTTGGCAGTTGTGGCATTTTCGGACCGCCGTAATACAATCCTTAAATAAAGACGGCCAGAAGTAGCCAGCGCGCAATATATTTTGGGTTGTGGCATACCCAGACATATGATCGACACACGCTCCAGAGTGACAGTCATTTAGAACCCTTTCAGCTTCCTCGTGAGTTAAGCAACATCAAAAAACAAAGTTCGCCCCACGGAGATAAAGAGTATCTCCAATAATCCTGAATTGTTGGGACTGGAATCGAATTTTTCGACGTTCTGACCTTGAAATTTCTGGCCAAAAGGATTGGGTCTGGAGATAAACGATGATATCCCCATACCACGGATCTAAATTACTGATTAGAAACAAGGACTCGTCCGCAATGGGCTCCTCCGCCACAGTTTCCGTGTCAGCACACAGGAAATCACACATTAACTCCGCAAAGACTAAAGATTTCTTAGACTTGGATTTCTCAAATTCCAAGTCGAACTCCTGCAGGATAACAATCCATTTAGAGTACTTTCCCCTTAGCAATTGCTTGGTCAAAATGTAGATCATAGGGTTGCAATCCGAAATTACTGTAGTTTTACATAGTAAAATGTAGTGACGAAAACGTTGGACAACTTGAACAGCTGCCAATGCCAATTTCTCCACATGTGAGTATTTTAGCTCAGTTGGATTTAAAGTTCGACTAAGGTAATATATCACATGCTCAGTTCCGAATTCATCTTCCTGAACTAAGACCATTCCTATGGTGGAACGAGAGGTGGCGAGATACAAGAAGTAATATTGGTTGTAGTTGGGAGGATGCAATAACGGTGCATGGGTCAACGCGTATTTAAGTGTATCAAAAGATTTCTGAGCTATCTCATCCCAATAGAATGGAGTATTCTGTTTCAATAACCGGGTAAAACCCTTTGTAACCTCAGCGTAGTTAGGAATGAATCGTCGTAAAAAGTTTGCTTTCCCTTCCAAACTTTGGAGTTGGCGAAGACTCGAAGGAGGAGGTAATTTGACAATAGCTTTGACCTTCGAGGGATCGACGCGAATGCCGGATTTCGAAACTACAAACCCCAGTAATCGACCCGTTTCTATACAGAAATCACATTTGTGTGGGTTCAACCGAATCCGATAATGCCTACACCTCATAAATATTGCTCGTAAATGGACGAGGTGATCAGCTCGATGTAATGAATGAGCAGGCAAGTCATCGAGATACGGTTGCACAATGTGCTTGATGTCATGAAACGCATAAGACATAGCCCTTTGAAAAGTTGCTCCGGCATTCTTGAGCCCAAAAGGTAACTTGCAATAAGAAAATGTTCCCCATGGACAAATGAAAGCCGTTTTTGGTTGATCGGTAAGTAGAATATTGATTTGATTGTATCCAGAAAAACCATCCATGAAGGAGAATATTTCGCTGCCGGCACAATCATCAATGATTTGATCGATATAGGGAGTTGGGTAATTGTCCTTTGGACAGGCTCGATTAATGTCCCTATAATCGATGCATATTCTTATTGTTCCCTGCTTTTTGCTAACCGGAACAATATTCGATACCCAATCCGTTAACGGGATCGGATAAATGAAACCTGCTTTGAGTAATTTTTCAACTTCTGCTTTAATTGCAGCAGCTTTTCTTGGGTGAATCTGACGCAATCGTTGCCGGACGGGTTTAGCGTCCGTGTAAGTCTTGATCTCATGAACAACAATCGCGGGATCAATTCCTGGCATTTCCTCATAGGACCAGGCAAACACGTCGCATAATTCTTGAAATAGGGCCTTATATATCTGAATTTCATCATCTGTACACGAGGCACCTATATGAATGTTCTCAACAATTCCAGGCTTAACCGAAATGTCAATAGGAATAGTTCGAGAGATGTTTCCCAAATTTAACTCTGAATCGGGATGTTTCATTGGATTCTGAGGTTCCTTGACATATTCAGTTGTAAAAATTGATGAGAAATCATTTTCAAAACGATCATTCTCGGGTAAAAACGAAGATCTGTGATGGAGATCTTCCCATGGTAAATCATCTACACATAGGATTTCATGAATTTGCTCATCAGAGTGAACAAGTTCAGAAAACGTGATTAAATCCGAGCTTGATGTGAAAAGTGATTCCTCACGGACCACATTCATGAAGTCAATTTCGGTTGAAGATGGGTCGGTAAACGATTGCATGGCCTCATACGCAATTTCATATGGACTCAAAGGCATGACATCACCAAATAAGTCTATCTCAGATTCAGAAGGAATGATCCAAGGATCATCATAAACAATGGTGTCTGATGTAATCATATGAATAATTGCAAATGAAGATGATGCGTTGATCGAAGGAAAAGGAAAAGTTCCCAGTAAACCGGCATCTTTAACTAGTCCTACTCCAACATCCTTATACGGGATAGTCGTTTTACCGACATGTTGAATACTTTTAGAAGAGGCTGGGTCATAAGAAAAGTAACCCAGCTGGTCTATTGTTATGATCTTTCCATTATATGGAAACTTTATTACTCGAAAGACCGATGAAACGACTGCTGTCATAGCATAAGACCAACTTCGACCCAAGAGAAGGTTGTAATCTAGAGGGGCATCAACCACCTCCACATCTAGATTAACGGTTTTTCCTTCAACCCCTATAGGAAAATCCTGTAGAATGCCAAAAGGATGAAACACACGGCCATCAAAGGCCTTTAGAATCGTCGGGGATTGGTTTAGCGAAGGAGAACCAAGCGATCTCCAACACTGTATCGAAATAATACACGTTGAGGCTCCCTCATCAATTACAGTCCGATGAATAGGCCTGTTTTTGACTATCACTGGGATCTGGAAAGCCATTTGATGAGGCAAACGTGATGTACTATTTTCTAGATCGAAAATTATTAGGTTCGAGTCCTGAACGTCAACAGCTCCTATAGCCGACAAAAGTAATTTACGTTGTGCTGGACATGATTGCAGCACTTCCAAAGCCGACATTGTTGAGGGTGAAACAGCTAAATCCTCAACAATGTTATAGTTCTGAGCCGCTCTCGCATGTGGATTGAAAGCTGACTTTTGAAGTATACCCTTGGCAGGCAGTTTGATTACCAAGTCTGGATTAGGTTTCTCGATCTGTAGTGGATCGGAACCGGGAGCTGAGGTTGATGGATTAGAATGAGAAGATTCTGCTTCTTTACCATCAACAGGACTTTTACTACCATAATCTTGCGATCGAGTTGCAATCCTAACATGGGACATCATCAGTATGGGTTCTTCATTGGCACTCGAGGAAGAACCTATCATCTTACTGTCTTGAGCTGGAAAAGGATCCTTCAAAACAGTAGGCATTTAGGAACCTTTGACAATATTTGCAACCTCTGCACGATGAGGGCAGTCTCTTGTAAAATGTTCATCGTCACAAATGAGACAAGGATAATGAGGTTTGCACTTTTCATCATTGGATTCCGACTTTTCAGGTTTCTCCTTTGAACTTTTGTCCGTTTTATTCTTCTTCTTTCCTTTCTTCTTTCCACCGGATTTTGATTTGGCTGTAGATGACTCTATAACGTGAATATCGGCAGAAATATCTGCAGAAGAATCTCCTGTTGGGGAATCAGGCAAGGTTATGATAGGAGAAGAATTCTTGGAAGACTTCTTCTTACTTTTAGTGTTAACCGTGCCAATCATACCATCGGCAGCATGAGATCCTGAAGGAGCTGCAACGATTTGATTTTGCTTGGGAAGATCGGGGATTTTCTCGTGTAACGTACCTGACTGAGTATAGACCAAGTCAAGGTACTGTGCTTGAGCAATTACCTGCTCCTCAGTAAGAACTCCGGCTTTAGCTACATCTTCAGTGATCTTTGGCAACAAAGATTTTACAAACCACTCAGCCAAAATCTGATCCGGAATAAAAACCTTCACTAAACGCCGTCGACGTCTCCACTCATGAATATGATCTGAAATGTAAGTGGATGTTGATTGCTTTAACAAAGTTAACAATTCCGTGCCATTGTCATATCGGACTGGCAACTGAAAATGAGTTAAAAACGAGGTAGCTAACTGACTAAAATTATAAAAAGTGCCTCGTGGTAACTCAATGTACCACTTGGCCGCGAGACCAATTAGAGTGCGCTGGAAAAGTCTAAGACGGATTGAATCATCTGAAATGGAGTTAGACGCACACCAGAGGTGGTAAGTCATCACATGGTTCGACGGGTCCTCTCCTGATTTACCTTCGAACTTAGGAATGTCACTAGGCAACTTATTCGGCATTGGCGGCCAAAACGGAAGATAATTAATGGGATCGTTCGTTAGGCGCGACAAGTCAGGTAAGTCCAAAGTTGCGATAAATGGTAACTGACGATTAGGGTCCCTAAAACTCTGGGTCATGAGACCAGCCCCAGGAGGAGGATATCCAGGATAACTAGGAATAGGAATTGCATTTGGGATATTGTATCCTCCTGGAAAACCAGGATTAACCGGACCGTACTGGGGTTGTTGAGGTTGTTGATAAGTGTACCCAGGGTACGGTTGATACTGATAGACTGGTTGCTGCACAGCAGGACCGAATTGGTACTGTCCCTGGTACGGTTGATAAGTAAATTGTGGTTGACTTGTGACAACCGTACTTGAACCAGGTTGTCCTACAGGCATCTGAACCGAAGTTTGAATCATAGATCTAGACGGTGGTAAAGATGTCTGAGGAGTAGATACAGGAACAGTAGAAACCGGAGCTGTCGATACTCCGGAAGTAGGTGGGGTAGATTGAACAGATGTTGCGGTAGTTGTAGCAATCGTTTGAGGTGGAGTACGAGGCATACTAGACCCAAACTGAGAAATTACCGAAGGTACAGAAGTTTGAAAGTTAGACTGGACTGGTTGCTGGGGTGTACCATAAACTAAGGGTTGTCTAGTTTGAGATGACAACTGTACATTTGGCTACAACACCTGTTGAGTTTGCGATGGATCCCACACTATATTCATTCCGGGGTACTGACCCGTAACAGGTTGAGAATATTGAGGACCATAACCGGGTTGAGGGTAGGATTGATAATTGAAAGGTACATTTCTCGTTCGTTGAACATACGTTTGACCGGAGGGTGGTTGGAAACCTTGGTTGGAATACTGACCTTGGGATTGATACCCTTGAGGCATGTACTGATACTGGGGTTGACCTTGAGGTATAAATTGATACTGGGATTGACCTTGGGGTACATATTGAGTCTGGGGTTGACCTTGAGGAACGTACTGTCCTGTAGGTATGTACTGTCCTTGAGGTTGCCCCCCAGATGCAAATTGGGTACCTTGAGGTTGCCCCCCAGGCGATAATTGAGGTTGGCCCCCAGGCGGTAACTGGCCACCTTGAGGTTGAGGATTGGGAATAGAACCTGACATCATGAGAATGTCTTCTACGCTCAACGGCTTAGTACCATTGCTTCCAGCTAATAACCCTTGCTCAATGGGTTGAGGAAATGCTCCCGAAAAAGTACCAGAAAGTGACTGATACCCAGAGGGAACAGAAGGACCACCGTACAATAAGGATTCGAGCGATTGATTAAACACGGACGACTGTCTTGACATATTTAACAAAGGATAATAACCTCTAGGTGTTGGGTGATAAGGAACGCGAGGTGGTGAAAAAATTAACCCTGGGTTTTCTAAAACATTAGTCAAAGAAAGATACCAAGTACTGCTCCGAGGCGGACTGTAAAAAATTGATTCACCCTCCCTTAGTTCAATAATAGGTTGATTTTCAGGGATAGGGATGCCTACTTCTTCTTCCGGAGTAGCAAGTTCTTCAATAGCAATAAGTCCAGAAGGAAGATCTTGGGTGATTACTCTCTCTACCCTAGGTGAACCAAGACCACTAGAAGCTGGAGAAGAAAACCCCGATGTCGGAGTAGCAGCAAATTCACTTTCAGGCTCGGATATTTCAGGTTCTTCACCTATATCACTAGTAGATGAAAAGCTACCAGTAACTTCGGAAACAGACATTGACTGTGGATTATAATCTGCTACTAACGCTTGAAAATCAGGATGTACTATCAAAGAAGATTCTCCTTCTTCAGGTGACCCAACTCTACTGTCTCTAAGAGTTACGAGGATTTTCAAGCCTTCAAGCTGGCTCAGTGAAAACTCAGGAGGTTGGACCCGAAGTCTACGGGACTTCCTCGGTAATTCAGCCACGGTTAAAAACTTTTAACTACTTCACACGCAAGCAAAGTAAAATCTCAATGAAAACCACCTAAAGCCTCTAAAGAACCAAACAAATTTGAATCACACGCCTAAAGAATCTAGGAGATCAAACACACACAAACAGTAACTTTCCGTACTGAAAACACTAGTTGGTGATGAAATCCAACGTCGCAGAGTTCAATACAGAAATGGCGGTTGGAACAGTTACCCCGGCAACCTGCTTAATGAATAGACTGGCACAAGTTCCTCCACTTAATCGTCTCGAGTGAAGAGAACCCCCCAGAAAATCCAAGTGAGTCTAGCCGACGTCTGCTCCAGGTACAATGGGATCTTCCCACCACTGTCACCTCAGGAAGAATCCTAAAGAATATGGCCACTAAGGTTACCAACTGAAACAAATATACCTGGGGGAACAGTCTACGATCCGATACGCACGCAAGGGCAGAGTAGCAAGCTCAATCCCCTTGAAGGCTCCTTGACATAATCCAAGGTTTACCAACAAGTGACCCCAGGCTCCTCGACAATGGTTAATTCGAGGTTTACCGTTTTTAATACGTGAATTTCTGGCGTCGTTCCCAATGAGGAAGGATTGATTCCCACACTGGTTCGGACACGATCTCGTGCTTCTCCTTTAAGAGGAGCTTTCCCAGAGCATAAATGGAACAATTGGATTTCTTCCCTACCACAAGATACAGCTACTTGTTTGTTTTTACTATCTTGGAGAGTTAATTACTCTCCTACTCCAAGACACTAGCCTAAGCTAAGTTGGTGTATCAGAGCCCTAGAAATAAAAACGTTACTAGATGAATTTTACTTTAAGTGTTATTTTTTATTGGTTTTTGTTTAAGTCAAAAGGTGCGGAGATGAAACTCGTGGTATGAAGACTCGACTCAAAATCACTAAAAATGCACTTAAGATGATTTAAACAATCTTTTTCTCTTTGATGAACTTCTAAACTAAGAAAGAGTTTGAGAATGCAAATACTTTGTAAACACAAATCCTTCTTAAGAAACAAATTAAAAGAAGAGCTTTTGTCCTTTCCAATGCACTCAAAACGAGACAACTAGTTATTTCACAAAAATTTCCCTTTTTCGTTTCAAAGCACTCAACCACTACAAAAACAAACTTTTTTCAAAAGAGATTTTTTATTTTTTATAAAACACTCAAAACTATGGAAATGACTAACTTTGAGATCTATAAATTATAAAAACCTATTTGAAGTCAAAGCCTACAAGATGTCTTTTTTAAGGATGTTTTACTTAGCTAGATGTAAGCTAAGGACCAATTTATGCAGAATCACAAATCAGTCAAGAACAACTAATTTTGTTTTCTTTTTGAAAATGAAAATCCAAACTTTTAAACACAAGTTTTTCGAAGTTTTGTAAAGAGAAAACTCAAAGCAGATTCCTCAACAAGGGGAGATTTCATAAATGGTCAGACTCATAAGAAGGCTGGTAGACACCAAGGTGATCTGAAGTCCCTACAGCTTCTAAGCTCAGAGCCACTACACAACCAAAATGAAAAACAAGCCCAACAAGCAAAACTCCTAGGAATTTCACCTAAAACCCTAACACTAATGAAATCAACATAAGGAAAGCTTCTGACAAGTTATATGCAGGTCTGGGCAGTGGATAACAATTTCTAAACAAAAACTAAGCTGACTAACAGAGAAAATCTTAGGTTTTTCAAAATTTTGACAGGGTCCGCAGGCCCACAGTTAACACAGGTGCGGTCCCGCTCTGTGCTAAAAGAAAAGGTGCAGATAGGTATGCATTGTGTCAAAAGGCTAGGGTGCGGTCCTCTCTGAAAGTTATGAAAAACGAAAAATAACCTTGGATCTACAAACTCTACCCAATTTTACACACAACAAGCCAAAAACAGAAACAAAAACATAGTTTCTCAGGTCAAAGTAAAAACAAGGAAAACGATCAAGTCCCCAACGGAGTCGCCATTTTGTCACACGGAATAAGTCGATCTTGCAGACAAGATAGACCTTCCTAGAATCTAAAGAAGACCTAATGACAAGCAAACCAACCAGACACTATCTTTCTCTAAATATGCTTTTATAAACAATGGCAAATAAGTGTTTTTAGGGCCTACCTTAGGTCCAACACAAGTTTGTGGATGCCCTCGCTCCTTCGATCCAAATGAGCTCCTTTGTCGCGAATCTGCAAACACAAACAAGGCAAACAAATTAAATAGCACCTGGAAAGCCAATATCATAAAACATATTTAACATGAAATTCAAGGAGTCCATGAAACAAATAACATGAGATACTTGTTGAGAAAAATGAGTTTGATTGTATTAACTCAAAAGAAGAAGAACTTTACAACCTGTGCCTTGACGCTGTACAAGATCCTCCCAGGGTCCAGCAAGAAGTCTCCTCTACTTTGACAAGTTTCACTCTCTTCCCAATGAAGCCAAAAAGGTATGTGATCTCTCCTCTTAAGCTCAGCTAGGAAGTATTAATTTCACCAGCATTTACCCTAAAAAATGTTCAGCTTCTAACCTCCTTAGCAACCAGCCCAATGCCTGAATTTATAGTGCAATGGAGGGAGGTTACTAGGTCCTCCTTCAAAGGGATAGCTCCTCTCATCAAGGGATTAGCTCCTTCTCTTTTGGGATGCATGAACCACCTAAGAGCGGCAAATCCACGTCAAAATTCCTTCTAGAATCATCTAGAATTAAACCAAAGTGAGTTTTTTAGAATAAACTTGGGCCTTTTTGGTTTCACAGGGGTTTGCACCCACACCTTTAGGGACAGAGCGGGCAGGTCCGCAGTTTTTGTAAACAGAAGGTGAGGGACCGCAGGTAACAGTGAGAGAAAGTGCGGAACCAGAGTTTCATTGATTTTTAATATCTTTCTCTTAACTCCAAAGCTTGACTTGAAGAGCTGAGGTCTGAGACTTGCTTAGAAGGACAATACAAGTGATGATAGACCCATACTGACTGCAAATAATCATGGTGACGATATTTTTGTGTAACACTCCCGATCACAATCTTGTTTTAATCTGATGGCTCTAAGGCCTTTTTGCCCCCCTCGCTATGTTTCTCTTTATCGACAGGGGAGGGTCTGAACAGGTGCTTTCCTCGCCGCTACGTGTCCTCCCCTTGTCATTTCACACCCCCCTTCTCAATACCTCTTACCACTTGCACCCCCCTCCAAAAACCGCTCAGCCCTTACGCCCACTCCCGCCATATCATGTGCTCCTGGTTACATCACCCTCATTTCTGCTCCACCTCCACTACCATACTGCCACGAATATCCTCCTGCCTTATCTCACTCCCGATTACTATTCCATCTCTCACCCTCCATCCACAATGTGGCAAGCCAGCCATGGACGTCCACTCCTGTCCCGATAGTATGTTCATTCCCTCCAATCCCCAGCTGCCATGTGGCCCATCCTGCATGAACAGTTCTGAGAGAATTGGCCCTCCTAGTTTCCTTCATAAAATCAGACCACAATGGGATTTCCAAATTGATCAACGACCCAGATCAATGAATGCTTCCAATTCATGAGACAACAAGTGTGATTTTCAGCGTTTCTTCAGCAACATGGTCATTAAAGAGACATCAAGAAAACAAGGCAGAGACATAGTGGAACAATAATGGAACTTTCAAACACATTTCAAACAACAAACAACACGCCTATCCATAGGATAAATAATATTTCTCATTTAAAAGCCCAGAAATAGTACAACAAAATTTGAAAGGCTGGATGCTCTAAATTTCCACAAATACAGCTCCAACGCTACAACAATTTTATTTCCTTGAAAAATTGTAACTGTTAGATAGGATTTGTTCATACGACTTCCATTTGTATTCAAATTCTGTTGTAACAAAAATCCTGATGAAGTCTCAAAGTTTTATTAATCAGATAGGAACAAGTCTCTAGAACAATAGATTGAATTAGGCCCAGGTGGTAAGATATGTAAAGAGATCTTTATCTATAAATAAGTATATTTTGTAGAAAATCCTGTAGATTCACAAGCTAATGCAATTTGCTAATGCAAGAGACAAGAATCTACTACTTCTACTCTTTACAATGGAAGCCCATTAACATCGAGCAAACAATAATCAATAGAGGAAGAGAATCAAAGGCACATAACACAATAAATATCTGGGGAAAGCTAGAGCTCAAAACCCCACTATCTGATTTGTATTAATCTGGAAAATCAAGATTAAATCACAATACTTGTTCTCTTTAGAACAATCCTAGCACTCAACAAATTCAATCTCCAACTCATAAGAAATCTTAAGGCCAAAGATTAGCCTCTTCACAATCTCTCCAAGTCTCTATTCCAATATGTAATTCCTATGAAGGATAGCTTGTATTTAAAGGGAAATAAAGCCTCTAAAAATAGTGCAATCCCTCAAGGATCAATTCCTGATTGCATCCACTATTAGTGAAACTCAGAAAAATCTAAAACAAATAGTACATTGTCCATGCACTCTTGTCTCAACTGGGTCCTTCTCAGAATCGACATGCATGAATTTCTTATGAGTAAATATTCAGTTAACTAGAGTAGCATTGTTGGAGTTCATTAGTGTCACCACTAACTCTTAACTCACTATTAGTTCTCTTAATCAGTTTGGGAACTAATTTAACTGAACTGACTCATGAAACTGACTCTTCTATTTTACAATGCACAATTAACTCACACTGGACTCCTACAAAGTAGGGAGAACATATACATGACTTCCAACTCGAATTAACTAAGTTAAGTAAGTTTAATAAACTTAATTTAACTATTTCAATTTGCTATGAGAATTGAATTAGAATTTAATTCACAGTTTAATTCAAGGACAAATTAATCTGGAATTTCTTGTTGTCATTTCTCAACACTCCCTCTCAACAAGAAAGGGACTATCAAATACCTTGAGCTTGTCTCTGTGAAACTCGAATTTACATCTTGACAATGCCTTTGTCAAGATGTCAGCATCTTGCTTCTCCATGGGAATGTAATCTAACAACATGATCTGCCTCAACACATAATCTCTGAAATGATGATACCAGATATAAATATGCTTGGACCGATCATGAGAGACTGGATTTTCAAAGAGTTTGATACAACTCTGATTGTCACAATAAATCACTGTCAGATGCATTTGTTGACCAAACAAACCAACCAGGATCTTCCTCATCGAGATAGCCTCACATGCTGCCTGACTTACAGCCATGTACTCTGCCTCTGCTGAACTGAGTGCAACTGGTATTTGTTTCTTGTTGTACCAAGAAACTTCCGCTGACCGAATACTAAAGATCCCTCTTAATGTTCTCTTCCTCTCAGATGGACTCCCAGCGCAATCTGCTTTGGTGAATCCTTGAAGCTTCACTCCCTTTGTCCATCTGTATGATAACCCAAACTTAGTAGTGCCTTTGAGGTATCTCAATACGTGGTTTGATGCCTTCCAATATAGCTTGGTAGGCCTAACCATCACTTAAATAAGTTGGTTAACTACATAGAACATATCCAGTCATATGTTCACTAAGTACATGAGTGAACCCACAAGTTGCCTATAAACAGTGGCTTCCACTACTTCCCCTGAAGTAGCATACTCCTTCCTCTAATTACCAGCTAGAGGAGTCTCCATGGGCTTACTGCTCTCCATGTGGAATCTCCTGAGTATCTCATTGGCATACTTGCCTTGAGATACAAACAACTCCCCATCTCCCTGCCATACCTCCATGCCAAGAAAGTAATGCATGAGCCCCACGTCCTTCATCTCAAATGCTCTTGCAAGGTCCTCCTTGCAATATTTGATGAGCTTTTCATCACCCGTCAGTATAAAATCATCTACATAAAGTACAATGATCAACAACTTACCTTCCACCACTACGTGATATAGGTTCGCATCCACTTCATTCTTCGTGAAGCCCAACCTAGTGAAGTAGCTATTTATCCTGGTGTACCAAGTACAAGGTGCTTGCTTCAGCCCATACACCATTCTCTTGAGTTGGGACATATACCACGCACAGTCCAAGGTTTGAAAACCTTTGAGATGCTCTATGTACACCTTTTCCTCAATCATGCCATTGAGGAAGGTAGTCTTCACATCCATTTGATGGATCTTCCAACCCATTTGTGTTGATAGTGCCAAGATAGATATGATTGATGAGTACCTTGCAACAAGAACAAAGGTCTCATCATAGTCAATCCCCTCTACCTGTGAAAATCCACGAGCCACAAATCTAGCCTTATTCTTCTCCACACTACCTTCTACAACTTTATTTACCTTGTAAATCCAACGGGAGCTCACAACTAACTTGTCCTTCAGTCTCGTGACCACATCCCAAACACTGTTTTGAACTATGGAGTCATACTCCTACGCCATTGCATCAACCCAGACTGCCTGCTGCACTTCTTCCTGAAAGGAAGATAGCTCTATCACAAAACATGCTCCCATAAGTGCCATGTATCTAGTGTACCTCTCTGGTGACCTCCTCTATCTGCACTGAGAAGAGGGTGCTCCCACATTCTCCCGTGCATCATACAACAATCTTCCAACCTCTCTAGTGTGCTTTCTTCCCTCTCTAGAAGACTCTTCATGAGTGGATGTCTCCACTCCCAGAACCTCTGCATGTGGTTTCTCCACATCAATCTGAGGTCCCCCAACCTTAGGAGCTAAAAGATCCTCATCTGCATGTAGCTGAAGCTCCCTCTCAAGGGATACTCACATGGCCTTCTCCTCATCGAATCTGATATCCCTGTGAACCACCGTCATCTGACTGGTTGGTATGTAAACCCGATAGTTGTGGGGTGTATTAGTGTACCCCACAAAGATCCCCAACTCTGTCATTGGCTCAAGATTTTTCCATGCATCTTTGGTCACATGGCAATAAACCGATGACCCAAAAATCCTGAAGTGACCAACATCTGGCCTCTTACCGGAATAAGCCTCCTCTAGTGTCTTCATCTCAAGTATCCAATGTGGGCTATGGTTCTAAACATAAACCATTATGTTGCATGCCTCAACCCACAAGTGTAGTGGTAGGCCCTGATCATGCAACATCGTCCTTGCTGCCCCTACTATGCTCCTGTTCTTCCTCTCGGCAACCCCATTCTATTGAGGGTTATGGGGTGTTGTCAACTCTTGTTTAATCCCTTTCGCTACACAGAAGTTCTTAAACTCATTTGAGACATACTCACCACCATTATCACTTAGTAGAGATTTAACCTTCTTGCTTGACTCTTGGGTGTTGTCAACTCTTGTTTAATCCGTTCCGCTGCACAGAAGTTCTTAAACTCATTTGAGACATACTCACCACCATTATCACTTAGTAGAGATTTAACCTTCTTGCTTGACTCTTTGTCTACCAATGCTTTAAACTCACAAAACTTTGTGAAATTTTGATCCTTTTTCTGCATAAAAAATACCCAACATTTACGAGAATAGTCATCAACAAATATAACATAATACCTGTGTTTGGCCGTGGATGTTGTCAAGAATGGTCCACACACATCTGAATGGACTCTCTCTAGAATAGACTCTGCTTGACTATCTTTGTCTCCAAAGGAAGACTTGGTGTATTTTCCCAAAGTACAACCCTTGCATGTATCAACTTGCTCAAGCGTACCTTTGGGAAGACCGGTAGAGATTTGTTGCAATGTCTTCAAAGCCCCATATAGGTGCATATACAAAAGCTATGCATATATGGAAGATATGTGAAACAATAGATGCATATATATATATATATATATATATATATATATATATATATATATATATAGATATATATATATATATTGTGAAACTTTGGTATATGCACAACTTTTGTATATATGCATATCTTTCGTATATGCGCAACTTTCATATATCTGCAACTTTCATATATGCACAAATTTCGTATATATGAATAATATCTTTTATATATATGCAATTTCCATATATGCCCATATCTTTTATATATGTACAACTTTTGCATATGCACATATTTTCCATATATGTGAATATCTTGCGTATATGTACATACCTGTCTATAACTTCAACCTTCGTATATACACAACCTCCATATATGTGCATATCTTCCGTATGTGTGAAACTTTCATATATACACATATACAAAAGATATATGCATATACAGAAGTTGCACATATATAAAAATTGGGTATACAAAGTTGCACATTAAGAGTTTTATTTTATACGTATTTGTTCAGGGAAAAAAAAGCATACTTGGTCCTAGGACATGGTCATCAAGTTGTCATCCAATTTCAAATTGGAGTGATTAGCTGACTCTACATATTATAAGAATGAAGTGAAATGGCCACAAGCATTATCTTTTTCCAAGGTCACCTCATCAATATCGAGTAATACACATATGAATGGAAAATAATTCTATGCACATGACAAACGATGTCCAATGAAAAAGATTACCATGCATAGTACAAATGCACTGCCATGATGAATGCATACATGTTGGTCTAGTAATAAAGAAAGGCCATGCATTGAAGAATGATATGACACACTTGGCCAAGTAAATAGTTGGTTTGTCTGCACTTAATTTCAAGAAAGGTTGTCTCACTAATAAAAACAAGTTGCACACAACTTGATGGTCAAAAAAATTTAGCTCGTAAGAAATCAAAACAATTGAAGAACATTCAAATTAAAATTCTTTAAATTAAACATTTAACACTGCAATTTACTACTTGTATAACCATGTCCACCTAGTTTGTGGAAAATGACATTAAACCAAGAAATCAATTTTAACTTTATGTTATAATATTTTTCAATTTTTAAAATGTTTTATATTTTATTTATAGTAATTTCATTCTAGAAAATGACTAATTTAACACATATAAGAAACCCTTAGAAGAGAAAAAATATGCTTATATACAATAGAAAAAAGACAAAAAAAATTATAAATCCAGCAAGAGTAGAGTGTTATGTTGGAATCGTTTTACAAAAACACTATTGGATAAAAAAAAAATGTTGTTTAGAATTTAGCATAAAGAAAAGATTACGGAAAGAAAATTTAAACCTATAGACCCGAGCCTCAATGTTTTTAAATAAGATGCATGTTCATATCAAGTAACCAAAATTTAACCATCACTATAATAAGAAGGGGAGACAAAAGTCATACATATATATTAATCTGCAAGTGAAGAAAGAAACCTACAGTTGTAGCTAAATCAATTGATTGACCAATGGAAAATAATTGAAGGCATTGAAATAAACCCTTTGTGGGAAGAAGAAACCCTCATATAAAAAAAGAGTACAAAACTCTATTAATATGGAACAAATTGTTTACAAGGAAATGGGCATTTCCCTCAAACATTCTTAGTAGTATTTCCATATATGAAGAAATATGTTTATTGTCAGCCTAGGGCCTTAACTTAAAAAACTCTAACATTAAATCCAAGCTAGCCCGCTACAATCGAGAAGGGCATTAGTCAAAAAATTCAACACCGCTAGTGCATACTTGCGAGTAAGTCAGTACAATCATTATCTGCTCTAACTCTTTAAAGAAAATTCACCATGTGTGAAGGAAATTAACCTTAGCAGGGTTTAAATAGTCATTTGTGGATAAGAGTACATGGTCGCCATCAGTCTTGCAAGGTAAAGGAGGAATTTAGTCCTCAAAATTACCAGCCATAAAAAGGAAAATTAAAGCCTTGAAAATAAAACACTGGTGGGTTTAGGGTTTCTTCTAAATTCACCATGAGAAATTTCACCAAGATTAACCACCCAGATTGGCTAGAATTGAACTAAATTATTAGTAGAAATTTGTTGCCATGACTAGAAAACCCTTAGAGAGGAGTTGGAGTACTCACGAGAAACTCAGAATTAGTTAGTGTAATTTGAAGTTAACATCAAGACAAACTAAGTATAGGTATAGAGATTAAGGGTGTAGGTTCTATACACATGAATATAAGGCATATGTGCATGTGTGTATGTGTGTTACAGATCCATTTGGGCACATCACTCCCATCATCTAGATTAGTGTTTTAGGGCTCATCAAACCCTAATTTCAGTTGCTACATGCCCTAAACAAGTCACCCTTTTGAATGCCTCCTTCCCAGACAGTTTCATGACATGAAGACATCCTGAAATGACCTCTAGAGGGACCAGTGCAGGTAGGCCCATGTAAGGGTGCGCTGTAGAGTAGTTGAATCCATGCCAGGGAGCTCTACAGAGCACTTAGGCCACCTTTCACCTGCGTTGGGTGATTTTGAGTGAAATTCACATAGGGTTTGGGGAATATTCTTATCTTTTGGAGTCATCTAGAAGGTTCCCTCACTTATCAACTCCTATGAGCTTGAAAATAGATGAGCAATGAGTTAAGATGCATCCTATCCTCCCATCACTTCCTCTATGGAACTAATTCTAAGTATGGAAGGCCATTCAATACCACCATTTATGACAAAACCTCCTTCATCTCCTTATAAATTGACCACTCATCTAAGTGATCAGGGGTCTAGACTATGTTGAATTCTAAGGAGATAATGTTTCAATGAAATTGGGTTTGAAGCAAGTATTGTAATGCTAAAATTTTGTCATGCTTTTGATGTGATGTGGATGGGATCCAAGCTGGAGGAATGACTTTGAATCAGACACAATGGTTTTAATTCCTTCTTCTATTCAATAAAGTATTTGAACCTTTCTCCCATATGTTTGTATTGTCATATGATGCTTATATGTGTGAAATGCATCTGATTCTATTTACTTGTATTCAATAGATCTTTTGCTTTGATCGAATCTTTGTCTTCTGTTTGTGTTTACAGGTACTTCTCAAGCGTTTTAAGTATAGGAAGGAGCAACAAGATTGATACAAAGGAGACAAGAGGAAAGCAAAACTACAAGTAGGTATTCTCATCTTCTTTGTCTTATCTATTACTTATAGGAAAAGGCTAAAGTGCTTTAAATTGTTGTTCTAGATATGGCTACTTATTTAGGGAATTAGTATTTATCCGTAGATACCAAATTCTCCAAAACAAATTGGCAACCATACTAGGGAAGATCATCCTTCCTAGTAGCTTATCCACCTCCTAGGACATTCTTGTAGACCCTACTTGTGTTCATTGATTGTATTTTAGCTCTTTTGCATTGAATTTTGGTCAAAACTTTGTCAAATTTCCTTTTGAAATGGATCATTGTCACCATCACAGGCTTGTGAGGGACACATTGTGCTAAAAAGGACCCTTGGCTTAGGGACAGTGCTATGAAGTGCACTGTCTCTCATTTAGGGCTGCATTGATCCTCCTAGTGTTAGCTTCCCACCTTTGGAATGAGTTTTTGCCAACTTTCTCTATTTGTTTGCTTGTTGATTGATCAATGAATGTCATGTCTCAGAGAACAAGTTTTTATCTCATTTGCTAGCCCTAATTTGACTTGGTTGATTAATGTTTCTTAAATGTTTTCTTTGTCATTATCGATCCATAGTCAGTGTCGTAAAAGCCTTATTTTCCTTCGAAACAGAACTGTCGTAAACTGTTCGTTCTTGTTAAAGATTGATTGATTGTATGTGCATTAGTTTCCTTTTGTTCACATTCACATTAAGGAAATCGAAAAGAAATACATGCATGTTGCATTGAAAAAGTTTGTGTGTGCTCATAGGAATAGTGTAGGGAAATTGCATTAGATTGTGCTCTTTGCTCTTTGATCGAAAGAAATATGATTGCTCTATCCCTAGTAGCTAGGATTTTCATTGTTAAATTGAATGGAAAGAATGCTTATCATGATAGTTGCATTCCTAGGAATTTCAGAATACATCACGTGGTGAACTTGAAAGGAAAATTCCTAAGCAAGATCAACTTAAAATTAACATCAATTTACCTAATGGAGCATTGTCATTAACGAAAAACATTTAGTGGTTCTAGGCTAGAGACATGTTCCGACGTCATAAAAAAAGCAGTTGTTGCTAACTTGTTTGCAATACATCCTGAGTGTGATACCTCATTCCACCTACGTGAGTATATCGTAGCTCATCCACGTACCTTCGGTTATATAGGGTGGCACTACAGTACGTAAAGTATATGGGAATGCTCTCACTGTGCGGTTTTGCATTAGACAATGCTTATATGGATTGGGCCTCCATGTACCTCCATGGATATATGGGAGGACAACACTAGGTTTCTATCCAACCTTAGGTAACCGAGTCGGCCGCCTTGTACACTGTGATACACCAAACACAACATTCAAGGAGATTGCCTGCCCATACTTCTTGGTTTTCCAGGAGGTATTCTGCATTTCATAGTTGCTTGGTAAACCTTTTGCCTAGCTTACCCATTTTTGTTTATTTCTTTTTTTATAATAAAATTAATCAGCAATCGTGGAGGAACATCAACCCTTACCCCATCGTTCACGGAGAACAGTGAGTAAACCGCCTTTGCTGCCCAAAGCTACACCTATTCAGTCAAAGTGGTCTCGCTTAACTGAGTCAAGTACATCAAGAACTCCTGGTTCTTCATCTGAATTACTTGAATAATCCATTTCGATAAGTACTAAGACTCTAATTACTCCAACTATATCTGGTACATCCGTTTATGAAGAAGAAGTTTCACAATTATCTGAGGACATTATCAGTGATATCAGTGAAAGAGTAACTGAAGTTGTTCAACAACAAGTTGATCCTTAACTTGAAGTTTCTCAATAAGAAATTACTTCTGAACTTGAATCAGTTCAACCAGAAGTTAATCCAGAACCTATCACAGTTCAAACAGAATTTACATATGAACCTGAAGTTGTTCAAGAACCTCTCTCTGAAACTATTGTTCTTTTACCCAAACATCTGGACTTCGAATTTGAATATTTAGAAGTTGTTACTTTATTAGAATATGATCAACCGATTATCCCTCAGACATCAGTAACTACCGAAACTTCCACTTTATCAACACCAGAAGTTTTTTACGGACCAGACGGTGAAGTTCTTCCATCGGGTTTAATTTCTATCGAGGGAGAATTGGAAGAAGATTCCACACCTGGAACCCTATTCCATTTTGGAATTGGGCTTTATCTTTACCCTCATACTCCTCATTTTACTGCTCCATTTGATCCTGCTTATTTTCAAGTACCCGTCGATTCTTTAGGACAACTTTTGGGTCAGTTAACTATGGTTGAACAACCATCAACATCCCAGACTGTATCATCTGATGCAGCTATGGTAGAATCTTCTGTCGCAACCTCTTTGATGTTTTCTACTACACCTGAGTCACACCTATATGGTGAATCGTCCATCCCAGTTAGTTACCAATCTTTATCTGGAACCCACTTAGGGGTTGCTTCTACACCATGGTCATCACCCATGTCCTCAACCAGAATTCTACCTGGTTCTTCGTTAACAAGAACTCAATAGTTTGATCCTACACATTAATATCAAAGTGGGCAATATAGTCAACAAAGACCTATGTAACCATTACATACTAGATTGCCACCATATGGAGAGCAATATGCTTATTCACCTTATCCTCCCTATCCTGGAGGACCATCATATGGTAGTATCCCGCAGTATTCAGGTCAACCTGGAATTCGAGTTTTTCAATGGAAACCAACAATGCCAGTTCAACCAAGGCTTGTGTATCCAACACAACCAATGCAAACTATGTCAGCTATTCCTACTACACCTATTGTTACCACTGTACCACAGTCACAAGTTCAAACAGTTGTATCTCAACCTGTACAAACTGGTCCTTCTACCTCACAACCACAAGTTTCGAGTCAAGAGGTTCAAGTTTCTCAAGTTGTTATACAACAACTACTTGTGTCTAGGGTCCAACAACCTCAGGTTAGTATACCTTTATCCGAAGTGACTCAGGCTTACACTGGTATAGTTTATTCACAACCTAGCCAACCTTTCATTGCTAGGCAACAACAACCATTAAATCAACAACAATTATACCAACAACAACAACAATTGATTCAACAATGGTGGAAGCCTCAATTCCAACAATTCCAACCCCAATTTGGACCTGCCCAATAGGCTCAACCTGGGTTTGGACAATATCAATCTTACCAAGGTCCTGGTCAATAAGGCTTTGCTGGTTATGTGCAACTGCAAATTCAACCTGCTTATCAACAACCACCATATGCTAGATTTGTTCAACAACCACCTTATCAAGATTACCAAATGTTTGTAGGCAAAGACCTATTTCTCAGGCAATTCCATCATATCCTGGGTATGCTCAACCTGACTTGAATCGACAGTTGCCATTTGTAGCAACTCTAGAATTACCAGATTTAAACCGGCTCACTAATGATCCAATCTTATATGCACCTTGGTGGCTGGTAATTCCGCATAAGTTACCTTCTGACATTCCAAAATTCAATGGAAATCTCGAAGAAGACCCATCAAATCATGTCATGACCTTTCATTTGTGGTGTTCATCAAACTCCTTAAATGATGACTCAGTTAGACTCTATCTTTTCCAAAGAACGCTTACTGGTCCGGCTGCGAAGTGGTACATTGAGTTACCACGAGCTTCTTTCAACAACTTTATGACTTTAGCCACCACATTTTTGACCCACTTCCAGTTACCTATCAGATATGAGACTGGAACAGAACTCCTAACCAACTTTAAACAGACTACTGCTACTCATATATCAGATCATATTCATGAGTGGCAGCGTCGTCGTCGAATGGTTAAGACCTATGTTCCTGATCAGATTTTGGCTGAGTGGTTCATAAAATCCTTGTTGCCATCAATCATCGAGGATGTGGCAAAAGGTGGAGTTGTCACAGAAGAGCAAGTAATTGCTCGTGCCCAATATTTGGATTTGATTTACACACAATCTGGCATGCTCTATGATAAGATTCCCAATGCACCCTGACCAGCTTTAACTGTTCCTCCTCCTCCATAATCGAGTAAGGACTCTCATGCTGATGATGGTGTGATCGATTCTTCGAGCATGTAAACGGTAGGGAGACCATCTAGTAAAACTCTTGCCATTTCCAATCAAACAACCAATGCATCAGAAAACATTCTTGCTTCCGAAGTCAATGTTGTGTCATCTGACAAAGGAAAAAATCAAAAGCAACCAGGAGGCAAGAAGAAGGGGAAAAACAAGAAGAAACAAGATAATTCCCCTCAAAAGAATTCATCTGATTCCTCTACTTCGACAAGGAAACCTCGTTATCCATGTCTAATATGTAATGACAGGAATTTTACAAGAGATTATCCACACCCCTTAGAAGTCTCTAAAATTCTAAAGAATTCTAACACATCTGCAATATTGAATGATCTGTTTCCAAACCTGGAGACACATTTGGTTGCGACAGACCATGCTTCCACATCCCAAGTACTTATGTTATCCATCACAAAGCCACAAAATGAATTTTTGGTGTCAACGAGAAATAAATATTATGGAAATCCACCGTCATCGTCGAATAATCAGGCCATTGAGCAACCTAATCCTTTGGCTTCAACTTCATCTGAAAATGTTCCACCACCTATTACGCCATAATTGACAATAAAACCACCAAAGGGAGTTGTGCATAAATCGACATTTAACCCTCGAGCTCGAGCAGCTCAGAACTATAACATAGTGGAAGATCTTGCTCAATCACCTTCTGCTATGTCGACACTTGAGGTGTTACAAAATTGTCGCTTCCCAGAAGCAAGCTTCACTTTCAGTAATTGGTGGAATAGACCCTACGGATTCCAAACTTGTGGTTTTTAACCATGCGGGATATACACCACTGTTACAGACGCAATTAGATTTCCTAATTCAAGTAAAGGCTCTCAATAAGAATGTTCACTGAACTATTGTTGATGAGGGGGCATATACTTGCATTATGTCAATGAGCTGCTGGAAAACACTTGGTTCACTGTCATTGTCACGATCACCAGCCACGTTAAAAGCTTTTGACAGACAAACATATACACCTTGCGGATTTTGAGTAACCTACAAATCGAACTAGGGGGAAAAATAGTTACTGTTGAGGTTGAGGTAGTTGACAGACCCCTCGACTACAGCATTTTACTCGGAAGGCCATGGGTATATGCTATGGCTATTGTGGTTTCCACGTACTTTCGTACTATTGCATTCCCTCATAAGGGTGCAATCATAGTTATTGATCATCTATCCTTCTTTGCATCTATTTCTCAGTCTATGGGAAGCATTCCGTTGGTACACGGACCCTAGTTGTCACTTCATAGCTCATCTTATCATCCTAAATCTAATGGGAAAATTGAGATAGTGAACAAATGTTTGGAAGGATATCTTCATTGCTTTGTATCTGATAAACAGACACAATGGGTCAAATGGTTGCCTCTGGCTGAATGGTGGTATAACACTTCCTTCCATGCTACTACAAAAATGACCCCATTTATGGCACTTTATGGATATCATCCACCTTCCATCACATCATATTTAAGAGAAAATTATAAGGTTTGAGTAGTGAAAGATCACATTGAGCATCAAAAATAAGTTCTCCAACTCTTAAAGGATAACATCACTTTGGCGCAGAATAGAATGAAACAACAGGAAGATCAAAATCGCAGCGAAAGAAGTTTTGATGTAAGTGACTAGGTATTTCTACGAATACAACCATACAATCAAATGTCCCTCAAGTAAGCTAAGAAGGATAATAAATTATCACCAAAGTACTATGGTCCATACAAGGTGTTGCAAAATATTGGTACTATGGCATACAAATTCGAGCTTCCTGGATCTTCTTGAGTGCACCTAGTTTTCCATGTTTCATGCTTAAAGAAGGTTATAGGTGAAAAGATCCAAGTTCAAACAATATTACCAGAACTTGACAAGGAAGGAAAAATCATATTGGAACCTGAAGTAGTCACAAAAAAGGAACTTGACAGCTACAAAATCGATCAATTTCAAAGTATCTCATCAAGTGGAAGAACTTACATGCTAAATATTCCAAATGGGAGGATGATAATTTTATACAGAAGCATCCAGAACTACTCAAGCATTGAGGACAACACTTTTTGAATGAGAGGGGCATGTTAGGTCCATATAATAATAGTGTATTCCCTTATTATTATTGTCATTGTAGCCCCTAATTGTTATTTTTGTGCCCATGTTGCCATAATATTGTTGTTGTTGTGCCCCATAGAATCCCACTATGGTTATTGTTGTGCCCTTACATTATTATTGTTATGTCAGCTCTGATTATATTATGACCCCTTAGACTCCTATATATAGAAAGGAGGTCTTGTCATTTTTATCATCCAAGAATTGTTCATTTGTGTAATGTAAAGGATGTTACCCCCTTGAAGAGGCTGATTTTGAAGTCGTTCATCTATCTTTTCTTCTATTTTGCAAGTTGGTTCTGGAGGATCTAGTCAATGAGGTAATCTTCATAAGGTTTTACCCCTTATATAACAATATCTATGGTACATATTGGATGGGATGTTGCATGATACACTTCATCTTACTCCTCCTCTTCCAACCACAAGGGTAAGTCATGCTCAATGGATGGATGAGTAGGAGGGTGCAATACCAATTGTTTGGACAAATGCCCATTCTTAATGTTCATGTTTCTGGAGCTACAACTAATGTAAGCATCAACAATGGTTAACCATGGCCTTCCCAATATGAGAGGATAACCATTGAATTTGGTTTTGGGTTGGAGAACCAAGAAGTTAGTAGGATACTCCCAAGAGTCAATGGAGACCATTACATCCTCAACAACTCCCTTTAGAGGCACCGTGGATCTATCTGAAAGTTGCAACACCGTAGTGGTCTTTCTTAAGGCTACTTGGAGGTTTAGTTTCAGCATGGTTTCTTTAGTCATCACATTGATGGCAACCCCCAGATAAATTAGGGTACAAGGGACAATTATGCCATCAATGTGCACATCTACCACTGGACTTGCAAGGTCTACATACAAATCACTCTCCCCAACATCAAATGGGATAATTGACCAATAAAATTGATGGTGGTGGTGTCTCTTTCTCTCCTCCCAGGCTGTTTGAAACATTTCTCCTTGATAAGATTATTATAGATGAGAAAATCCTTAATAGCTTGAAGAAGGGATATTTTAACACATAGATTCTTCAATTCTCCTAGAAGTTCAGTCTCTTCTAGGGTGTGATGGTTAGGATGGATCAATCTACCAGGAAAAGGAGGTGGATTTACTTGAGGGTTACTCTCTTTGTTTTCCTCTTCAAGTTATTCACATGGAGATGGAGGTTGGTTCTCTGGAAGCACTCTTCCAAACCTAAGGTTGATTTCTTGAATCTCCATAGTATAGGCAGGGTAAGATGTCACTCCATTGTAGATTTGTTATGCTTTCTTGTTGTTCAGGTTCAGATTGGGTTAATCAGGCATCTAAGGTTGATTGGGTGGAGTAGGATGAGTGAGTTGTGGTTGATGTGGAGGTGGAGGCAATAAATAAGGAGGTTGGTTGAGGTGAGGCCTCCACCCTTGTGATGGGTTATTCCACGGAGGAGGTTGAGAAGCATATGGCTAAAATGTTTGATTGACAGGTTGGGGAGGATATTGAGGAGCATAAGGGCAAGAGGGAGGTGTGGACCATGATGGATAAGTGGAAGAATACTAGGGTGGCAAGGGTTCATTCCAGTTGGGATGGTAATACGAGTAAGATGCATGTTTCATGCCCTCCTGGTATGGTCGAGGCCCTTGAGGCCTCCTTTAATTTATAAAGCAGAGTTGCTCAGCCCCACCTTCTACCCCTTAGTATACAAATTTTAACCTAAGAAAAGAAGAACATTTATATGTGGCATGATTTTCCTCACACACTGAGCAGACCTCTATGAAATTTAATGGGAATTCATTTTTGGGGTGCCTTCTAGTGCATTTAGGGAAAAAAATAGCTAGGGATCTCTCTGCTTCCTCTTGTCTCCTTTTGATCTACATGATATCCATTTGAAAATAAAAGGTCTGCAACATTTCAATTTTAAATTTCTCCGACATGTTCCCAATATCATTCTTGATCGAAGTTGTGGAAGGAGAGGAACTGACCAAGCCTTGACTAGCCCTACCCTTCTTCCTAACAGCCCTAGAGTGATTTTTGAACACTATTTTGATGTCATCATAGGATAAATGATATATTTATCCCCTAGACATCATGTTGAGGTTTTCTAGCATGTCCTCCCTGATCCCTCGGAGTAGATCAAGCTTGAGTGATTCATGATCAAGGGTGCGTCTGACCCTCCTATAACTAAGTTGAAATCTCTCCTCATAGTCCTCTAGGGATTCATCAGGTCCAAGAGTCATTGTATAAATTTCTTCCTTGGTTTCTTTGGACCTACAGTAGTCCATGTACTTGTTCTTAAAGGCTTGCTACATTTCATCCTAGGTAGTGATGTTATATGTAGGCAGACCCATAAACTAGCACAAGGGTGCATCCATAAGGGTATATAGGAATAAATTCAGCTTCTGGTCATCAGAGGCATAGTCATAGGTCCTACAAACAACAACAAATTCAAAAATAAAATTATTAGGATCCTTAGAGGTTAAGCCATGGAAGTGTGCAAGGGTAGTAGGGTTTATATTCTTCATTCTAGCCACTCCATTAGTCTCTTTGATAGGGAAAACCTCATTGTTCCTATTTGTCCATTGTTTAGGTAGGTGAAATGGGTTCTTTTTCTTCCCAAATAAGTTCTTCAAAGATCTCAGGTTGCTCACCTAAAGGGTCTTCTAACTCCCTTGTAGTCAGAGGGGGAAGCTGACAGTCACCAAAGAAGAGTGAAGGTTGATTGTTTGAGGGTGTGGAAATGTTTGGTAGGAATTTTCCTTGAATATCTCTATTACTATGAGGCATGAAAGAATTTTTTCTTCTTCTTTTATATGATTTTTTTTTTTAAACTGAATGCAAAACATAAAATAATGCTTAAGAAGACATAAAATCTACTTAGACACCTCCCCTGCAACAACGCCAAAAAGTGGTGAGCCCCGGTATTGCATCAACAGTGCTGCAACTCGCAAGGGCTCCTCAACTAGGTTTATCAACATGGGGTTCATACAAACTTCGAGATAACAATGCTATATACCCAATACATGGGATTCAACTAATGCCACTCTCAACTAGGACATTTGATCAATAGTACTCCAAGACGATTCTTTCTACTAAATTAGAAGGAAACTAACTAATAAAGGTGCAATTCAGAATCTAGCTCTAATGATAAAAAGGAAAATTAGTTTTAAACCTCAACTTGTAAATTTTATTGAATTAATTCATGAAAAGACAAGAGCTACACTACTTGCAAGAAGGGAACTACATTATCTTGCAATCAACCATTTACCTACCAAAGTTGAAGGAAATTGTAGGGGAGTTAGATTGGTGGGAATGGAATAAGTTGGGAGAATGATGACGTAAAATCCAAACTTGCTCACCTTTTTAAGGAATATGAAGATAAAGAAATATTTCACCTTTTAAAGGAATTTGGAGATGAAGAAGATAGTGAATTTGAAGATGGTGAAGTCGAACTTGAAGGAGGGTGAGGGTTAGGGTGAGGAAGATGATCTGAAATGTAAATGTAGTATTAATATTTTTGTAGAGATATAAATTTTGATGGAATGTATATAAAGAAATAATTATATTAATAATTTTTAAATTATAAATTTATTTTATTTCTTTTAAGAAGGTTATCTTATATGATAAGAAGGTTATGTTATATTATGTTAATTTATTTTATTTTTTTTATTTGGTTAAGAAACACATTATGTTATATTATGTAAATATTTTGATTTCTGTGAAATTAAATAATAATAATAATAATCTTAAAATCAATTTAAAAAATCAATAAAATTAATAATTATAATGATCAATTATTGATAATTAAATCAATCTAGATCTATCTTAATTCTAAATCTACAAAGGAGAGGTATCAAATCTCTTGAAGTGCATACTTATTTTAGAATTATTAGAGATTTGATCCCCTCATCAGTTGGTAGATACAGAGTTAAAATGAATATATATTAAAATTAATTAGTTTTTAAATAATTTATTAATTTCAATATTACTTCTCTAATATATAAATTTATATTTATAGAATTGCAAATAATTTTAAATATTTTATATTAACCTTATATTATTTATTACCAATACAAAATTCAATATTATAAAAATGAATTGTTAAATTTTATTTATTTATTTATTTATAATTTTTTCGCGTGGTTCACGAACACCCGTGGTCAGTGGATGCCAGCTACGTCCACGTAAAGACTAGAGTTGATCTCTAGGATCTTGCCCCTCGGCCATCACAGACCTGACCCCAAGGGCTTTCGGGGAGAATTGACCCTGTGACCTCCCGAACGGCGAGGCATTGACTTGACTAGTTGGACTAACCCTTGGGGCTTAATTTTGTAATAATAATATTTTAGTTTCCTTTATATATATTAAATATTCGTTACAATCTCTCATCTATATATATATCTATATATATATATATATATATATATATATATATATATATATAAAAGTATTTGTATTTCATAAATAAAACAAAAGATTTACTTTACAAATCTTATTTAGCAATTCATACCAGAAAATTGAAATATTCCAGGGACTCAATTACAACAAAAATAAGAATTAAAAATTGTTATGCAATCTTTAATATTAAAATTTATTGCAAAAGTGAGTCATAGTCAGGATGGGTTACTCCTCTGTAGGGAAGGTTTATTCATGAAGCACTTCTCCTTGCTTGGTTGGGTCGTGCAAAGAGGTATATGGTGAAAGCGAAAGCTCATAAGAACTGTGTCATAACTCAATGATATATGTAATAATAAAAATGTTTTCTTCCTCTGCCCTTGGTCGAGCAACCTTATGGCACCTAAAGAGCCCATCCTAGGAGCATAGGAAAGAATTGCCCGAAGCCCACCAGGATTGTTAGATGAAAAGGAAGACCTTAAGCCCTCGAGCATTTGAATCATAGTGTGAAGCCCTCGAGCTGGGAAAACATGGATCTTCTCGATGGGATGAGCTTCACCCTGTGGCTAGCTAGAATATGATTTCTTAATCAAGACAAACAGCATTGCTAGGAAATGGATGCCCACTTGCTCATGTTTATTATATACAGATTGATGAAATCCAGGTTTAATGCACACCCTTAAAAAACATGCTAGGCCAATAGGGAGGGAACAAAGTTATGCAATACTTCTGTATAAATGCAACTTCCCTTTATGTGAATATATGAAAGTTGCACATATATGGAAGATATGTGGATATACGAAAGTTGCACATATACATATGCAAACATACAAAAGTTCTGCATATATAACAGATATGTGCACATGCATAAGTTATGAAAAACTACCGCCTTTATATATGCACATCTTTCGTATATGCACAACTTTTGTATATGTGCATATCTTTCGTATATGTGCAAGTTTCATATATGTGCAACTTTTCGCATATCTCCAACTTTCATATATGTATAACTTCTGTATATGTGCATAATATCTTTTATATATATGGAATTTCTGTATATGTGCATATCTTTTGTATATGTACAAGTTTCTCATATGCACATATTCCATATATGTGAAATATCTTCCATATATATACATACCTGTGTATAACTTCAACCTTCGCATATACACAAACTTTGTGTATGTGAATATCTTCTGTATGTGTGCAACTTTAATATATACACATATATGAAATTTACACATACACAGAAGATATACATATATACGGAAGTTGTGCATATACAAAAGTTGAGTATAGAAAGTTCCACATTAAGATTCTTATTTTATACATATTTGTTCAGAGAAAAGAAAACATACTTGGTCCTAGGTCATGACCATCTAGTTGTCATCCAATTTCAAATTGGAGTGATTAGCTCACTCTACATATTATAAGAATGAAGTGAAATGGCCACAAGCATTATCTTTTTCCAATGACACCTCATCAATATCAAGTAATACACATACGAATGGAAAATAATTCTTGCACATTACAAAGGATGTCCAATGAAAATGATTACCATGCACATTACAAATACACCACCATGATGAATGCATACATGTTGGTCTAGTAATAAAGAAAGGTCATGCATTGAAGAATGATATGACACCCTTGGTCAAGTAAATAGTTGGTTTGTGTGCACTTAATTTCAAGAAAGGTTGTGTCATGAATAAAAACAAGTTGCACACAACTTGATGGTAAAAAAAAAATTAGCTCCTAAGAAATCAAAACAATTGAATAACATTCAAATTAAAATTCTTTAAATTAAACATTTAACACTACAATTTACTACTTGTATAACCATGTCCATCTAGTTTGTGGAAAATGACATTAAACCAAGAAATCAATTTTAACTTATGTTATGATAATTTTCAATTTTTAAAATGTTTTATATTTTATTAATAGTAATTTCATTCTAGAAAATGACTAATTTAACACATCTAAGAAACCCTTAGAAGAGAAACAATATGCTTATATACATTAGAAAAATATAGAAAAAAGTATAAATCCAACAAGAGTAGAGTGTTATGTTGGAATCATTTTACCAAAACACTATTGGATAAAATAAAAAATAAAGTTGTTGTTTATAATTTAGCACAAAGAAAAGATTATGGAAAGAAAATTTAAACCTATAGCCTCGAGCCTCAATGTTTTTAAATAAGATGCATGTTCATATCAAGTAACCACAATTTAACCATCACTATAATAAGAAGGGGAGACAAAATTCATACATATATATTTAAATATATATTAATCTACAAGTGAAGAAAAAAACCTACAATTGCAGCTAAATGAATTGACTAATCAATGGACAATAATTTAAGACACTGAAATAAACCTTGTGAGGGAAGAAGAAACCTTCATGTAAAAAAAGAGTTCAAAACTCTATAAATACGAAACAAATTGTTTACAAAGAAATGGGAATTTCCCTCAAACATTCTTAATAGTATTTCCAAATATGAAGAAATATGTTTATTATCAGCCTAGGGCCTTAACTTGAAAAAAACTAACATTAAATCCAAGCTATCCCAGAGCAATCTAGAAGGGCATTACTCAAAAACTTCAACACCACTAGTGCATACCTACGAGAAAGTCAGTACAATCATTATATTCTCTAACTATTTACAGAAATTCACCATGTCAGAAGGAAATTAACCCTATCAAGGTTTAAATAGTTATTTGTGGACACGAGAACATGTTGCCATCATTCTTGCAAGGTAAAGGAGTAATTTAGTCCTAAAAAATTACCAGCCATAAAAAGAAAAATTAAAACCTTGAAAAGAAAACACTAGTGGGTTTAGGTTTTCTTTTAAACTCACCATGAAAATTTTCACCAAGATTAACCACACGGATTGGCTAGAACTAAACTGAATTCCTAGTAGAAATTTGTTGCCATGACTAGAAAACCCTTAGAGAGGAGTTGGAGTACCTGTGAGCAACTGAGAATTAGTTAGTGTAATTTGACGATAAAAACAAGACAAAGTAAGTGTATATATAGAGATTAAGGCTGTAAGGTCTATACACATGAACATAAGGCATATGTGCATGTGTGTATGTGTGTGTTGAATAAATAAAAGGATCATGCACATATATAAAGACGATTTATGAGCTTAAGAGTTGTGGGAGATAGAAGCCCAAATCTTGGTACACTGGGACATAGCATTGGTCCCAGATTTTAAACAAAGATATTAGAAATAGATAAAATATCCGAAAAAAATTGATAATGAATAAAAATTGATAATGAATTTCCTGGGACCTGTATAGAAACATCAAATGTTACTTGTACAATACAATATAATTAAAACATAGAATATAATCACTTTTGTCCAAGGTACACTTTTCAATTTACAATTTTTTGTATATTAATAAAAATGTAAATATACCCATCACAAAATATTTATATGTTTGTGGATGAAGCATGAAAAGGAGGAATAAAATAAAGTTATGAAGAAATGATGAATACAAGCAACTTAAACAATAACAAAAATGGTTCAATAGATTAATGATGGTCAATATCATTTAATAGTTTGAGTGTAATAAAGTTATGAAGAAATGATGAATACAAGCAACTTAAACAATAACAAAAATAGTTCAATAGATTAATGAGGGTCAATATCATTTAATACCATGCCAATCATTATGATGATGGTTACAAATAACCAGAACAATTATTTATTGAAACTTTGATTATCATGGATTTTCATATTGTTCGATCTTGTAAATACCCTATTCATTTATTCATATATAATAAAATGTTTTATTTATTTAAATTCTTATGTGGCAATGATTTACACGTGCTGATTATTACAATGAATAAAGATATAATCAGTTATTATATTTATTGAATGATATAATAATTAAATGCAATGATTTTATATCAGTCATAATAATTTATTTTTAATAATAATATTAATATATTTGATTTTGTGAAGGGTAATTGAATTTTTTTATTATTGTATCCTAATTTAATGATTGTGGACACTAGTATATTCAAATTATTAATATGCATAGAAAATGTAATGCATTAATTATTTATGTGAATAATTCAAAAATTCATGCTTGAAGCAACAATAATAACATTGTTATTTTCAATCATACCATTACTATTGCCCAAACTTCATGGTGAATAAAATTATATTAATCTAGTTATCTAAATATCAAATCATGCCACAATGTTTTTTTGCATACTTCTATCATAAACTTAGGCTTGCAATCCATGTTAGAAAATGACATCAATAATGTTTTTTACTCTTCCACTTGAAATCTCCATCACATAAGAGGAATATATGACTATTCATTAATGTTATAACAATAGTTCTGCTTCTTAATCATTATCACTAAAGAATTGCCAAACTTTATAGTTATTACTTCCCCATGTTTATCAATGAATGGTAAAGACTTGCTTTATTTTTCTATGTAAATATGTGGAAAACATATTCACTCTAAATCAATGTTATTTTTCTAGAATATTTGTGAGCCTTAAAATCATTCTTAATCTATTTATGGGACCAAGTGAAAATCATTATCCATATCAAGAATTTTAACGTTTTATCAATATAAAATTGAATTCCATAAATAGTGTTTTCCTTTTAGTGTATTTGTACTGTTGTCAACATACATGCATTTTGCTAATATTTTTGCAAGAATCCAAAATTGTTATATCACTATTTTTTTTACATTCCTTTCTCGATGACATATATTTTAAAATGATACTTAGAGTCTATGTACTTCAATCTAAAATGTTACTTGTGATCCTTCTTTAGTGTAGTGACACCTTAGTGGTCATAGTATACCATTATCATCCATTCATCAATTAAGACTCGTTCCCTAACTATCATTGCCACAAAGTTTCCTTGCATAATCATGTACAAGTATACTTGTTATTTTATATTCTAACTAATATCTCCAACATTAAGGAGTGTAGGTTTAGGCATCACGTTGTAACGGTAATACCACTACAAAACTAAGAGTGCTAAAGAATTGAATTATAAAGAAATAGTAAGGACTTACCTTCCTTGTTCTTTCTAAATATAAAAATATCACCTTCAACATTAAATTTGAATTGTATTAATTGTATAAATATGGATGGTAAACCTATGCACCTTTAGAGAATGTTTCCATATCATTATTTTATTAATTTTTTTTTAGTATTACTCGATTTCAAACACTTTTATAGTAATTTTTTTTTAAATCTCATAACATAAAATATAATTGAGATTAAAGCATCTACACACTTTTAATACTTCCATGAATCCAAATGCAAATAGTGTAAATCCAAATTGTATTAATTATATAAATATAGATTGTAAACTTATGTTTCTCTAGAAAATATTTCCATATCATTATTTTATTCTTATCTTACTTCAAACACTTCTCATATATTAACAATATTTAAACCTCACATCATATTTAGGATTCCTCCTTAGTGTAATAACATGTGTAATAACATTTTGATGATTATAATAAACCAATAGTATTTTTCTAAATAATTAAATATAATTATTTTAACTTCTATTAATTCCATAATGTTTTCTTGCGTGATTATTTGATGGACTTTCACTTGAAATCTATGTTAGATAAGTCATTAACCATTATTATTATTCTTAAAATTATAAGTTTCATCATTAAAGAGGAATGTAGGGTTATTTGTCAACTTTATAACTTGTAACAAACAAAGTTCGTATACACAACGAAGTAATCTTCAAAAAACTTAGAAGGCGTAAACATCCATAATAGGATAATAATTGTATATTAAATATTATATAAAAATTGATGAGATATGAGATGATTACAATGAGGGTGAGAGTCCATTTATATACCCTAGGAAAATATCTTTTCACCAACAGCTATGTCCTTAGGGACATAGCTTTTGATTAACTAGTCACTAATTAATAATTATTTATTATTATTATAGTTTTACATCATTTATATTATTTTATATAATTTTTTATTCATAACATTGCCTTTCTCTTCGAAAATGTTTGTCCTTAAAGCTTACTGATGAAATGGCTTGATCTCTTTTCCTGTTTTGAGTGTCTTCTCGTCATGGAATTGTCATCCTTGTTGACACAAGATGATAAGATCCTCTGAGTGATAAATAAAATTGTCGGGCTGAGAATGAATATGTAACGAAATGGTTCATATATGCAATGGAGTAATATTCAAAATACTTAGAAGACGTAAACATCCATAATAGGATAGTAATTGTATATTAAATATTATATAAAAATGATGAGATATGAGATGATTACAATGAGGGTGAGGGCCTACTTATATACCCTAGGCAGGTACCTTTTCACCAATGGTTATGTCCTTAGGGACATACCTTTTCATTAACTAGTTACTAATTAATAATTATTTATTATTATTATAGTTTTACATCATTTATATTATTTTATATATATTTTTATTCATAACATTGCCTTCCTCTTCAAAACATTTTGTCCTAAAAGCTTACTGATGAAAGGACTTGATCTTTTTTCCTCTTTTCTGTGTCTTCTTCTCATGTTATTGTCATCCTTGTTGACACAAGGCGATAGGATCCTCTGTGATCCAGGTGGATGTTGGTGGCCACCCACCAACCCATTTGGACCCCCACAACTGTCTCTTTCAGTCTTTTCAGTTTCCTAAATTGCAGCACAACTTACTATTTTTAGCAGTTTTTCGGGTCCTGAACTTCCGAAGCCGTTTTGAGGCCCTAAACGACGTTTTTTTGGGAATCTGGGGGCAACATGGGTCCATGGACCGATGTTGCCCATCCCAAAGTGGTAGTTCTCGGATAGATCTTTCTAACGAGCTATCGTACGCGTCAAACGGAGATCGTATGCCAAAGTTACGACCCCGGGAAATTGATGTACCAATTTACCCAAACGGGGCCCACAATTTGGCGTTTCATATTCTAGGGTTAGGTTTCGGGATGTGAAGGGTTTTCCATTGTTTCTCAACAATAAATAGGCCTTCGAGCCTCATTGTAATACAGTTCGGAACAGTTCAGAGGCATGTAGCCACCACATCTCTTCTCAGAGATAAGCTACCATCGCCCTAGCTGGTTTCTTTCCATTTCTGTTTGTAAGCATATTTCAGTATTTTACAGTAATGAAATGAAGTATTATTTCCGCTGCATCTCTGTTTTTATGGTTATCGCATCTCTGTATTTATGGTTACCTCTGTAATCTATTGCGTTCCTGTTTAAATCCGGATCAGTGGTATCAGAGCGGTCTGCTTTTTCTCTGTTTTTCTTTGCATGTCCCCAACGAGGTCGGGATATAAGGAGTTAGGGCTTGAACTGGTCGAACCTTTACAAGACCAGTGTCGAAAATCCCGACGGCCTCCCATGGCGGATGAGAAGAAAGACGAGGGGGCAGGAGATCCTATCAAAATCTTGCTCGAAGAAGCGCTCGAGCGGCAAAGGAACGCGATGATGGATAGCTTTGCGCAGATCCTTCAGCGGCTACCCAGAGGCGACGCATCGGCTTCCAACAGCGACTCTGGAAATGCCACACCCTTCAAGGTACAAGTTAATTTTGAAATCCCCATCTTCGAGGGTCAAATAGATGCAGATGCCGTAGATAAATGGTTAAATCTGCTAGATGGGTATTTTTCTGTTCATGAATTTTCAAGTCGGGAAAAGATTGTTTTCGCTCTTCTCAAAGCAGCCCCCACGTCAAGGACTGGTGGGAAACCTACTGCGAGCAGAAGGATGAAAGTACAGGCTCACTATTTTCAGCCGCACCCACTTGGAATGACTTCCGGGATGCCATCAAGGAGCAGTACTACCCTGTCGGAACCTATGAGGACAAATACATCAAATGGACCACACTGCGGCAGGGACGAGACCAAGATGTGCCGGAGTTCACAAACATTTTTCATACCCTTCGCACACAGTTGGGTATCAAAGATTCTGAGCTGCATCTGGTACTCAAATACCGCGGCTGCCTACACAGATACATCCAAGAAGAGATGGGGTTCTTGAACATTTCCTCACTCGGCACAGCATACCGATACGCTGTCAAAATCGAGCAGAAGTTCAAACAGAAGAAGCGAGACTTTGGATCTACAAATCCGAAGCCCAAAGGACAAAGCCAAGGCGGGGTGACCCAAGACAACCCGTCGAAGCCGCAAGAAAAGAACAACACCATGAAGCCGAAGAAGGACACAGGAAAGTGGTGTGAGTTCCACAAGAGTCCCACTCATAACATAAGTGAGTGTCGGACCAAGCAGTCGCTCGTGGCCGAGTTGAAGGCTTCCGAATCAGATGCATGTTCCGACCCTGAGCCAGAACCCGACAAGGGGAATGGCAAAGGGAAGCAGATCATTGATGCAGATCCCAGCGCCACTGTTGCCACTGCCAAGATCCAGAAGAATGAACCTGCAGATCCAGAGGAAGGGGAGCGTCTTTTCCACTCACAGATGTGGGTGAAGGGTTCGCCGCTACAATTCATTGTCGACAGTGGCAGCCAAAAGAACCTCATTTCAGCAGAGGTCGTGAAGTGGTTGGGCCTACCGACTACACCGCACCCACAGCCGTACAGTATCGGGTGGCTTCATGAAGGACGAGATCTGAAAGTTCGCCAGCAGTGCCACCTTCCGTACAGCATCAAACCCTTCACAGACAAGGTATTGTGTGATGTTACACCTCTGGATGTTTGTGATGTACTATTAGGCCAGCCATACTTATGGAGGCGACATGCTGTGTATGAGTCAAGGCCTTGTGTTGTCATTATTTCTTTGAATAATTCATTATACAGGATACCAGAGGTAGCCCCACCTACTGCCACATCCTTGATCACTACCAAGAAAGGCAGCAAGCTCATATCACAGACCAGGAAATTCATTTGTCTGGTTCACTCCCAAAGTAAGGGGAAAATCGTTACTACACCCATGACCCCTGCAAAGGGTTCCTCCACGCAGCAGCAGCAGCAAAGGGATACGGTCATGACAGAACACAGGAACAACTTCTCCTCACCCACAGGGGTACCACACAAGTTTCAGGTGGGCGACAAAGTTTGGTTACATCTGCAGAGAGAACGCCTTACCAGAACCCATCAGAAACTCAGGAAACTCCGACATGGTCCTTACACCAGTACCAAGGCTACGGGCAACAATGCTTTGGAGCACATCATTCCTCCATTCCTTCGCCTGCACCAAATGTTCAATGTGGACCATCGTCGACCATGCTTCCCACCATCACTGGACACATCAGAGATTGCAGGACAAGTTCAACAGATGGAGGAACTCAACGCAATGGGGACCATTGCTTCCTAAGGGGGGAGGAATGATCCAGGTGGATGTTGGTGGCCACCCACCAACCCATTTGGACCCCCACAACTGTCTCTTTCAGTCTTTTCAGTTTCCTAAATTGCAGCACAACTTACTATTTTTAGCAGTTTTTCGGGTCCTGAACTTCCGAAGCCGTTTTGAGGCCCTAAACGACGTTTTTTTGGGAATCTGGGGGCAACATGGGTCCATGGGCCGATGTTGCCCTTCCCAAAGTGGTAGTTCTCGGATAGATCTTTCTAACGAGCTATCGTACGCGTCAAACGGAGATCGTATGCCAAAGTTACGACCCCGGGAAATTGATGTACCAATTTACCCAAACGGGGCCCACAATTTGGCGTTTCATCTTCTAGGGTTAGGTTTCGGGATGTGAAGGGTTTTCCATTGTTTCTCAACAATAAATAGGCCTTCGAGCCTCATTGTAATACAGTTCGGAACAGTTCAAAGGCATGTAGCCACCACATCTCTTCTCAGAGATAAGCTACCATCGCCCTAGCTGGTTTCTTTCCATTTCTGTTTGTAAGCATATTTCAGTATTTTACAGTAATGAAATGAAGTATTATTTCCGCTGCATCTCTGTTTTTATGGTTATCGCATCTCTGTATTTATGGTTACCTCTGTAATCTATTGCGTTCCTGTTTAAATCCGGATCACTCTGAGTGATAGATAAAATTGCCGAGTTGAGAATGGATCAGACCATCCTAGATTAATCTTTTATGGAATGTTTCAATCACTCGAAATTGGCAATGAATTGTTATCATAGGATTGGATTCTGCATACTTCAGTGTTCCTTGGAACATAAATCTATTTCTTCTATTCTGATTGGTTCAAATATGTAGACTGACTTACTTTTCTACTTTTGTGATTCACACATCGATAAGGATTTATTCTAGTTGGACTTTCCCTTATCTTGTGTGTGCTAGTTTCTTGATTTACTTCAGGTATTGTTATAGTTGAATTGGTTATTGAATCATGACATGGAATTTCCATTGTTTGAACTGCAACTTTTGAATATGTTTTAATTTCTATTGGTCTCTCATCTTCTTGAGTTGTGATACTGATTGGATCGGTATTTTTTCCTTTTTTTTTCCACTTGGACTAAAGACTTCGACATTTATTTCATGATAAGTTCTTCTAATTTGTTTTTCAATGATTTCTTATCATCCTTAAGTTTCTTAATCTGAGTGAGTAGACTTTGATTATGGTTTCTGAGATATAAGAGTTCCTCATTTTCTAAATCAACTTTATTTTGGTCTTCAAACTTCTCATATTTTAAACACTTGATTTGTTTTAATAACATTTGGTTAAGGTTATTTAAGCATAAACTTTCCTCTTCTTTTTCTGATAGAATTTTGTTGAGTTTCTTTTCAGAAATTTACTTTTCTTGTTCTAACTTGTGTTTCTTACATTTACATTTTCTCACTTGTGTAAGTAGTTTCTGATTATGCTCCTTCAAACATGAATTTCCCTTATTTTTGTTAGACATGACTTCTTCAAGATTTTTCCGCTTCTTTGATACTGTTTCTGGATTCTCTTGAAACATTAATTTCGCAATATACTTAAGATATTTTGATGAAGGAACTATTACTTATGGTTTGATTTTCATGTCTTGGAACATGACCATCTTCTTCTTGTAAGGGAATATCAAGAATTTTTTTTCTTGTGTTTAAAATGAATGTACCTAATTCCTTGAACCAAGGTCGATCGAAAATTATGTCAACCTCTTTGTCAAGCATAGTTACGACACGAAATTGAGATATTTACTCATAATGATCAATTATCACTTGTAAATTATTAATTTCATATTATTTTTCGCTAAAAATACCTTTTTGTTCACCTATATTTGGCTCTAGAACTAATAGTTAATTTTCCAAATTAATACTGATGTAATTATCCTCGATGTTTGGATTAATAATGATACTAATCTCTTTCCTTTGGATACACCCTTTTAATGTAAATAATATAAGATCTACAATTGGGATACCTTTGTAGGAAAAACTTCCTTCCTCTATTTTCAAATTAGGCTCCATTTTTTTCTTTTTTCAGAGATTGACTTTATTTGTTGTTAGCCTCACTCTCATGTGATGAGAATAATTTTAAGTCCAAAATAGTTAAATTAATTAAATTCATGAAAGTTAGGATTTATTCCTATCTTTCTAGATTGGGTTTGTTCCTCATAGTTAGGAGTGAGTTTGGGCTTAGTTGGTTGAGAAATTCTCTCCAACTAGATAGGCTCATAGATTAGTGTATGATTGAGATATTTTCTCAACCAAAATGTCCAAGATAGACACATTATCTTGAGTCAAATTTCCTCATGTATTTATATTTGTATTATTATCATGATTTTGTACAATAACATTATGAGAGAAATACATTGAGGTTGAGGCATTTTCCGCTAATATTTTGTCTCTGGTATATTTATGTGTGTTTATTTAATATACACATGTGGTATCAGATCCATTGGTTTGAAGAGTAGCTGGTGTTGTTGGAGAGCACATACCTTGATATCTCTTTCTTTTGATTGGATGCGGGAGACCTACAGATCGGTATATTCGTAGAAACATTGTCATGTCGCTGAGCGCTAGGAAGGAACTGTGATTACTAGAAAGAAGTTTTCATGTCTTGTTGGAGAAATGAAGAAAGGTGGGCATGATTTGTCCTCCAATTTGGTAATACCTATTACCATATTTTTTTTTTGTCGAATCCTGTGGATCGAACACATTTCCTTCCACTTGATGTATGACGCTCATTTTTTAATTCTTGAAAGAGAAGTAGGATGTGCACACAACACTAGTGGAATAAACCCCTTGAACGACTATAAGCATGCATGATGGAAATTATAAAATCCTCGTACATGCCTTTAGGTTAAAATACTGCGACGCCTCCATGGTGTACATCATTAGACTAAGTCTACTGTGTTTTTTATTGTTGTTGGGAGGAGCACACAGGTATATCATTCAATCCAAAGGAGTTTGTGGTGCAAAAGAATCTGTTGTGCACACAACTGCGATTCGCTGTTGGAGATGTCGGTGCCCTGGTTGGAGGTGGAGCTGAGCTCAGGACTTTGGAGATTATTCTGTGCATACAACCAACTATCAATTCCAGAAGCACAATGAGGTGATAGAGTATGTTCTATGCCTCCTTCAGATGCACATCGGTCTCGGGACTATTTAAAAGACAAATTTCATGAGTCAAAAAAACTTGTAGAGTTGATTGCAGCAATTCCTTGTGATCTCTGCGTAAACCTATTTCTATTTCTTTGTTAATTGTGCGTCCTTTCTCTATGGTTGAGTCTGATTATAATGAAATTCCAATGACGCTCTGTGTGTATTAAGACTGTATAATCCTTAGATAAAAGCATGCAGACAGAAGGACCAAGAACATTACGAAAATGGGTCGAAACTTAATTTTTATGTAAACTGGGATGAGTCTATTACATAGAGGGATTGAGGAGACATAAACTATATGTGTTAAAAAAATTCCGTCCCTAGACGTACCTTCCTTCGAGGTTTTCAACTCTCATTCGAAAGTGCTAGTACTAAGGTGAAACTGGATGCACACACATATATTTATACATTGTTTGAGATTGGCCCATGTTGTATATATGTAGAGTTGGGATTCGCCCACACTGATAATTGTTTTGCACACAAAAAGGTATTCCTCCCCCGTGGTTATTTATAATATATGCGTTGTCTTATATGTGAATCAGTGGAGTTACCAACACTTGAGAACAGAGGTCGGTGGAGCCTGTAATCTGTGTGGAGCAGTCTATGAATGTGTGGAGCATGAAATCAATGTGTGTGGAGTGATTTGTTGCATGGAGTTGAGTCAAGCATAGTGCAAAGAGATCAAATCCGGTTGTGGGTAAAAAGACAGTGTGAATGAAATCCACAATAGAGGAGTTTTGCGTTGAACGAAAAGCCAATAGTGTGCAAAATCAGTGAAGTAGCCAGCAGCGAAGAAAGCCAATGTGAAAGTGTTGACTATGTGTGGACAGGACCTGCATGAAAGATAACACCATGCTGAATTTTTGCTAATGCCTGAACTTATGCCACATGAATTTATCGTTGAACCAGCGTGGAAGAAGTAACCACATTTAAAAAAGACCCGCGTTGAGCCACTTCTCCAAAGAATATTTTTAAAGGTGCGTTTTATGAATTGTTTAAAGTGTGCTTTGACCTTTCAAAGAAAGGGAGATTCGTTCACTTTTTCAAGTGACTCCATAAACTTGAATTCACTTTTTAATTCTCTTATTTAAAAGGGGCTTCATATTTTTTTAATAGGTGGATAAAGCTTGAAATGTTCATATCATTTTTTAAAAGGGATATCATAAAGGTTATTTCACCTTTTAAAGTGACTTTATTTTAATGGAACTTTAAAAAAAGGATTGTCACTAAATATTTGTAATTTGGAGGTGTAATAAGGTGTATTATTTTGTATGAGATGAGTCTTAAGTTTAGGTAACAGAGTTGAAATTTATGAAAGTGAAAATTATTTTTTATTTTTATTTTGGAGAGATAAGGTGTTATTTTTTTTGTAAAGTTGGAGTGATAATTGAATATTTTTTAAAAGGAAAGCTTATTGTTGTACTTTGAATATTTTTTTGAAGACACAAGTTGCATCAAGAATTTGTGAGTTTGGTATTCTCATTGCTTAAGAAATTTCAATCATGATGTTGTGAAGGTGAAGGTTGGTGTACTTCAATATTTAATAAAGACATATTTTTTGTGGTGTTGATGTGTCCTAGATCTGCCCAAAATTGAATAAGGGGATCTTAGGTACACGATGAGTACATTTGTAATGACACATGCTTTTCTGGATTCTTGATGTTTCTTATTTTTTGTGTCTAGTTTTGAAACTATCTTTGTAAAGTGGTACACATGGAGTACACAACAAATTAAATAATTGCATGCAAATAATAAATTCTATTCAAGCTCATGCAATCAAGCATACATAAGAAAAGTACAAAAATCAAGAAGCTTCAACACATAATCAAAGATATCAAGTTGTCAACATCAACATTCAAAAAATGAGTCTACATCAACATGCAATTCAACATTATTCACTCAAGGCAATAAACTTAATGAAGTTGCCATCTACATTAATTCAACATCAACTTTTGGACAATGTACTTGTAACTTTTTGTGAGAGTCAACTCAAAACAAAATTGTAACTTGCAAATAATCTTATTTTTTTGTAAGTTAACTTGCAATTGAATTGAATTGAATTGTAAGGGTGCATTCTCAGTTGAAACTGGCACCAAAGATTGTTAAAGAGTCAATTAAGTCCAGTGAGTTCATTGTTTTCAACTAAGTCATCAAATTCATTTGAACATGTTGTTCAAACCATTGTATGCCTTCTCTTGGGTGCATTTTCGATAGTATTTGACACCCTTCTTTTGATCAATCAAGTGAGTGTGTTCAAGCAAGTGAAAAGTTCACAACATAAAGTGAGCCTCAAACTGATTGAAGCAAGCATCAAGTGAGCGAGTTCAACTCTAAAGCAAGAAAATGTGATATTCAAACAACAATGAAGCCTGTTCATATCTACATCAAGCGAGCATGCAACAATCAACCAAGCATCAGGTGAGCGAGTTCAACTCTAAAGCAAGCGAACGTGCAATTCAAGAAACAATCAAAACAAACATAAAGCGAGGGAATCAAGAAAATACAAAAGCAAGAGAGCGTGACAAAATTCAAGCGAGCATGACAAAGATCAACATGGGTAAAGGAGGAAAACATCTTCAAAGTGTAGAGATGGAAATTAAAGAGTTGAAAGAGTGAAATCAAGAGTTACAGAGTACAATTGAATTACTGGAATGGAAGTTAAAGAAAAATCAAAACTTAATCTATCAAATGAACAACACATTAGAAGTTGCCCACGGGGCTTTGGATTGACGGTGAATGGGTGCACTATTAAGGCACTCCTTGTGATAGGTCAGTGGTTCAAATCCCCCATGGGTGCTTACCTACCAAAAGAAGAACAACACATTAGAAGCAACAAAATATTTTCAAATTGAGCTATAACTAAAATAAAAACTCGTCAATGCACTCCAAATTAAGTTAAGTGAAAAGAAAGATTTACTAGATGCACAATTCACAAAGAAGTTAGATGCAAGTTGTGACATTGACGTTGATGAAAGTTGTGATACATATAATCTAATTCACAAGATTGATACAAGTTGTATCACAAATGATCTAATCCACCAAGTTGATGTTAGTTGTGACACAAGTGATATTATCCAACCAGTTGTACTACTTAATGATGCAATGAGTAGTATCAAAGATCAAACTGATCACTTTGATGCAGCATGTAAAATCAATGAACTGTTAATGATTGATGCCCAATATGATAAAAAATATTTAATAAATCAAGGAAAAAATGTTAACAACAGCAACAAGTATGAAGAACAACATCAGGATAGTCTTTCCAAGAAAGTGATCAGACTTTCGGAATAAATCTCCTTCAACAAAGATTGACATGGCCTATGATACAACAAAGAAAACAATTGTTTGTTTCAGATTTCTCAAAACCAACTCATTTTGTAAGTGTCAGTTTTCCAGTCAATGATCAGAATATGGTTAAGTGTAACCATTGTAAGTGAAATGGCCACATGGAGACTAAATTCTTTGACCTCCATCCTTATCACTATTGTGGAAAGAAAAATCATTCACCCGAAAGATGTTACAAGCGAAATCAACCATCCAGAGTAAAGATCAATTATGCATGGATTGATCCTTGGAAGTGGTCATCTATATTCAAACAATTGTCTATGTGTTACTGAAGGATTCAGTCTCACATGAAGACAACAATTACAACCAACAGTGAAATGAAGATGGTACTCTCATGTACCTGAAAGCAGGAGTATAACAATGAAACTCTCCTACACCTAAAGGGGGGGAATTCAAAAATCAAGTGTAGATGATTGTCTCTCCTTTCAGCTCACAAAGGGGGGAAATGATAATGGAATTGAAGGTAGTGTTTTTCAAACTGAAATTATCTACAACATTAGCAAAAGAAGCCAGTGGGCAATCTTCATCAAATCAGCCAGTGAGCATCAACAAATTATCTAGTGGGCAGTCAACAACAAAAGCAACAATGGGCAGTTTTCGACAAAAACAGTGAGCAGTTTTCGACAATAGATGTGAGCATTTTCAACATAATCAACGTCAACAACTCATCCAGTGGGCGATCATCATCAACAGCCAGTGGGCGTTCATCAACATCAAAGCATCCAGTGGGCAGTCAACATCAATGTAGCCAGTGGGCATTCTCAACATTTTTTTTGTGGACAAAGGATGCTGATTGAAGGACAAATTGATCCTTTTGCATCTTGGCACCTGATGGAGTTGTCAAGCAACTTTGAAATATGAATCAGACTTGTAGCTGATTCATGTTCTCTTTAGATTGGAGTTTTTTCAGCATCTAGCTTTGCCAGTTTTTCACGCAATATTTTTTGAGGATCAACCGTTTTAGCATGAGAATTTGGAAGATGGTTCCTGGTTCTTATTTTTGACCTATGATTAAGGGGGGGAATGTTAGCCTCACTATCATGTGATGAAAACAATTGTAAGTCCAAAATAATTAAATTAATTAAAATCATAAAAGTTAGGATTTATTCCTACCTTTCTAGATTGGGTTTGTTCCTCATAGTTAGGAGTAGTTTAGGCCTAGTTGGTTGATATATTCTCTCCCACTAGTTAGGCTCATAGATTAGTGTATGGTTGGTATATTTTCTCAACCAAAGTGTCCAAGATAGACGCACTATCTTGAGACAAATTTCCTCATGTATTTGTATTTGTATTATTATGATGGTTTTGTACAATAACATTATGAAAGCAATACATTGAGGTTAAGGCCTTTTCCTCTAGTATTTTGTCTCTGGTATATTTATGTGTGTTTATTTAATATCCTTCATTTGTATTAGTCAATAATTTGGTTTTTCACCTCCCTTTACTCTTGAAAAAAGTCTCCTTAATTTTGATTTATTAAATAATTAATTCTTTTATAATTGAATTGAAAATTTCCCCTTCCTTCTTCTTACTTCAACCTTTCTCTTCTTCTTTTTATCATTTTTTTAACTTTCTTTTTCTTTTTCTTTTTTAACTTTATTTTATTTTTATTTTGTTTTTATTTTGTTTTTAACTTTATATAACATTTTTTTTTCTTTCTAAAAAGTCACAACCCTAGTGAAACGTTGTTATTCACCTCTTCGGGGTATGATATAAAATATATGTCCACTTATGTGCTTTTGACTCGGTGAATTTTCTCTACATAAAAAGTAAAACTTACCATTCACATAGAGAGATTTTGTATTCTTTTTGTTCTTCTTTTACATTGAAAATACCATAGGCAAATATCATGGGTTGCTAAAACCATGATCTTGTAAACCACTTAATGAAGAATCAAAATAATCTTATATACTCTTCCTTTTCCTACCTATAGTTCTAAAGATATTTGGAAAGATTCCGTTTTGACTTTACCATGCACTTTTTTATCAATAATATAGAACCTTTATATAGATATGAATGTTCTCCTTCAAAATTTACATGAGACTATTTCTTGTACTAGAATCATTGAAATGTCAATGGCCAAAGGCTGTGTTTTTTTAATTATTATTATAACTCTTTTATTTTATAATCTTTTTTCCATTTTTTTTTTATGTGGACAAGGACCTGACGAGAAATGGAAAAACTCCAACTCGTGTAGCAAAACGCTTTAGTTGCAACGACAAGTTGATGACCAGAGGTTGGGATTTGCCAACGTGGCTCTGAAACCAATGTAACGAACAAGGTTTGTATACACAGCAGAGTAATCTTCAAAATACTTGGAAGACATAAACATATATAATATGATAGTAATTTTATATTATATATTATATAAAAATTGATGAGATATGAGATGATTACAATGAGGGTGAAGACTTGATTATATACCCTAGGTAGGTACCTTTTCACCAATGGTTATGTCCTTAGGGACATACCTTTTCATTAACTAATTACTAATTAATCATCATTTATTATTATTATAGTTTTACATAATTTATATTATTTTATATACATTTTTATTCATAACATAATTTCAATTGCCGTCTTAATCAACATCACTAAAGAAATTCAAAACTTTGTATTTACCTCTCATCTTTGTCTCTCATCGATGCGAAATACTTACTTTCTTAATTATTTGTAAATATATATAAATCATCTTTAATATAATCCAATATTGTTTGTTTAGAATATTTCTGATTTTAGAGTTTAATGTATTTATGATTTTAAGTGTCATTTATTATCACTTTATTCTTGCCTAGAGAATTTCAAACCAGTAATCTTAACACCACATAGTGCCTTAACAATACACTTGGTCACTATATATTCTAAACCAAATAGGTGTAATAATTATTATTTTAAATCCAAATTGTAATTTATATTAAATTTTTAATTAGAAAACAAAATTGAATTATAATAATAAATAAAAATGTTATATAAATAGTTAAAACTAAAATTAAGTTACAAAGAGAAAAACACATTATTACTTAAATTAAAATTGGAAAACATATAATATATTTATTATTTATTTATTTAAAAATATATTTTAAAATAAATATTTATAAATAAACCATTACAAATGAATAAATTAAACTAATAATTCATATTGCTAAGAATTATATTTAAAAATTCATATCCAAATTTAATTAATGAATATATTTAAAATAAAATCTTTTATGACCTAATATTATATTAAAATATAATAATTTTTAAAGAAAATTTCGAAGTGCATATGTATATAAATAACCGTATTCTAAAAATGATGTTTTTTTGCCCTAAAAGTTATGGAAATTCCGGTCATATTTTGAAAAAATTCAAGCATGAATTTTTGTAAATCCAAGTAAAAGCTCTCAAAATTCATAATTTTAGGTGTTCTAGACATTTTTGATGGTGCTGAATCCATTTCCACCATCAAAAACATGATTCAAACATTGCATCTACAAGATTTTTTGAACTTTTTGCCCGGGTTCCAACCACTTTTGACCATCTGGGCAATTTCTTTGCCTTAGTAGACGATTCCATTTAAATATCGCATTAGGGTTTTTAAAAGTATATTTTTGTATATAATATGAAATATATATATATATATATATATATATATATATATATATATATATATATATATATATATATATATATATATATATGCATTTAAATGATTTTAAAATTAATGATTTTAATTTTTAATTAATTATATAAAATTTAAACATTTTATATAATTAGATTTTTTACATTATTGAAACTCCAAATAACTTTGAATCAAAAAAAAATTGGGTTTTCTACCTTAATCAAACTCCTTATAACTTTTAACCAAAAGAAAATTGAAAAATACATATCAATGAAACATTCTAATATCTCAATCTTCACGGCATCAAATAAAATCCAAACATTTTATATAATAAATTATTAATAACTATAAAGTAGAACTAGCCAATATCGAACAACCCTAATTAATTAATCCATATTATTTCTCCAAACACTCAATAACCCATATCACTCAAATTTTCAGATAATAAACATAAAAGATCTAAAAATATCCATATAATAGATTGTAAAAAAACTTAAGAAAGCTACAAACTAATACTATATTGCATTAAAAACATCTAGCTTCTTACATTATATTATCTATGATAATCCTTTTTTTTTCCCTTTGTTTCCTTAAAACTCTATCCGTAGTGATCGATTTTTTAACTCTAGCCAGACCCTTTGTTTTTCCAACTCCTACCGTCATTGCCCTCCCATTACCACTGGTCCCTCCGTCAATTGTGAATATGACATGTTATACCATCGACGTTAAAAAGTGCACATTTCCCGCTCTCGATCACAGTCATGTTTTAATCCAGTGGCTCTAAAGCCTTTTCGGTCCCCCTGCTATGTTTCTCTTTATCGGCGGGGGGGTTGTCTGAAAAGGTGATTTCCCCACCACTATGTGTCCTACCCTTGTCATTTCGCACCCCCCCTCTCAATACCTCTTACCACTCACACCCCGCTCCAAAAATCACTCAGCCCTTACACCCACTCTTGTCATAACACGTGCTCCGCATTATGTCACCCTCATTTCCACTCCACCTCCACTACCCTAGTGCCACGAATCTCCTCCTGCCTGATCTCGCTCCCTATTACTGTTCCATCTCTTGGCCTCCATGCAAAATGTGGAAACCCATCCATGGACATCCATTATTGTATGGATAGTATGCTCATTCCCTCTAATCCCCATCTTCCATGTGGCCCATCCTGCATGGACGGTTCTGAGAGAAGTGGCCCTCCTGCTTTCCTTTGTACAATCAGACCACAATGGGATTTCCAAATTCATCAATGGCCCAAATTAATGAACACTTCCACTTCGTGAGACAACAAGCATGTTTTTCAACTTTTCTTCAGCAACATGGTCGATTAAGAGAACAAGAAAATAGGGTAGAGACATAGTGGAACAGTAATGGCACTTTCAAACATGTTTCAAACAACAAACAACACGCCTATCAGTAGGATAAATAATATTTCTCATTTAAAATCCCAGAAACAACACAACATAATTCGAAAGGCTGGATGCTCTAAATTTCCACAAATATAGCGCCAACGCTACAATAATTTTAGTTCTTTGAAAAATTGTAACTATTAGATATGATTTGTTCATATGACTTCCATTTGTATTCAAATTCTGTTGTAACAGAAATCCTGATGAAGTCTTAAAGTTTTATTAATCAGATAGGAACAAGTCTCTAGAAAAATGGATTGAATCAGGCCCAAGTGGAAATATATGTAAAGAGAACTTTATCTATAAATAAGTAGATTTTGTAGAAAATCCTGTAGATTCACAAGCTAATGCAATTTTATAAAGAAAGAGACAAGAATCTACTCACTACAACAAAAAAGGTCATTAGTGAGGGTCATGCCTGTGACAGACCTTTAAGGTCCATCACCAATGTCACATATGGTGATAGTTCTTAAAATAGCGTTGTTGTAAGTGCATATAGTGATGGTCCTTTAAGACTTGTTGCCAAAGCCATTTTGAGTGAAATTTTTTTGTGAGGGCTGTTAAAGGTCCATCACTAATTCTGTCTTTGGTGAGACCCTCACCAATCCTCTTTTTGGTTACTTTTAGTGATGATCAAAAAATGTTCATCATCATTAGAGTGTATCATTTCCCTCAAGTAACAAGAATATAGTTTTCCTATGAGTCAACACATGATTAATCTCTATTAGGTTTATTATCTAACAAATTCCCTTTAGATAAATTTCCACTAGTGTGTGTAGGAGCTATATTATTTAATACATAATCAAACTCTGTCAATTCTATTAGTGAGAGAGACCTAGCAGTCCTCAACACTCTTGGTACACCATAACATGCTTTGGCACACACATTCCTTGGCACCTTGCATGTCTTGCAACATCTCTGTACCTAGAACATATTTCCATGACTAGGACACCCAATCACATGTTGGAAGGCCCTAGCATAGCATAGCACTCTCCTAGCATGTGTTGGAATGCCTTTTAGTCTCGAACATGCCATGTAACACTTTGACATGCATTAACATACATTAGCACTTGGCACACATTGGAACTTGGCGTGTATTGGAACCTATTATTAGTGTGCCTAGCATGCCCCTTTTGAAAAAGACAAAGTCCAGACTTATTAATCCTCTTATATGTTCGTTTCCTTTCATTTTATCTTGGTTCTTCCTTTTGTTGCCTTGACACTCTTTGACACATATTGGCATACCCTGGCACCCTGCACGTCCTAGCATGCCTTAGCATATGGAATGTCTTGGCATGCCTTGGCACTATTTGGCACATGTTTACACACATTGGAACTCCCTAACACACTCTAACACTTTTTGACATGCCTTGATATTCCCTAGCATGCCTTAATAGTGATTAGCATACCTTGTCACTCCCTCATTGGCATGCTAGCTATCACTCACTGACACTCCCCGACACACCCTCGTATTCATTCAATTCCATGCATTTTGACCTAGTGCTCCCTTGTGTTGCGCAATTACTCCCTAACACTCCTCAACATGCATTAGAACTCTTTGGTACACCTTATCACTCTTCGACATGCCTTGCAACTTCGTAACTTATGTATCACTCCCTAACACACATTGGAACTTGGCATGTGTTGCCTTGTTCACCAAAGAACTACCTATAACTCATCTTAGGCCACTAATTTCCAAGCTCAACTTTTCCCACATAAGAACTTACCAAGGCAACAATCGCATCTAGACATGACCATAAAACAACTAAGAAACATAGCTTACATAGTAAATATTTCACATGCATGCCCTATTCATATAAATAGTAGAGAATTAACTAAGAGTTTACAAGAAAAAAAGATACAAGCCGACACAAGGAGAGTGCCCAAAACTTATACCCAACAATGTACAATATGGAATTGTCTAAAATAGTTTAAAATGTGAGCATTCAGCTAAAGTGTGCCACATATCATATAAAAATAATAGTTAAACAAAAAATAGTGTTGTGCCTAGCACAAAGTCTCCCTTTGTCTAAAATGGCTCTGTCGAGCCCCTTATTGCAATCGTAGGCTTACCTCCTACAAATCCTATTGTGAACTTCTCCTAACACACTTTGTCCTTGACACACTCGAATTCGCTAACACTCCCTAGCACACTCTTATTTGTTCATTTCCATGCATTTTGACCTAGTTCTCCCTTGTGATGCCTCGACATCCCCTGACACTCCTCAACATGCATTAAAATTGTATGGCATGTGTTAGCATGCTTTTTCATTCCTTGGCATGCCCTAACCCTCCCTAGCTATCTTGCACCTCACAACTACCCTTACTTAATTTTTCACTTGGGAACCCAACCAAGTCCTTGATTGACTACAAGAGCTTGACCAAGTTACAGTTACTACAACTAGACTATTTTGTTGAATTGTGTAGCTTGGGAGGTACTCCACAAGCATAATGAGATTTGTTTTCTTGAGTTTGGTCACAAAAGGCTTTGTGGGAAAAGAACCGAAGTGAAGGGGTTTTGGACCCAATATGGGGTTTAAAATCTAAAAGAAAAAAAAAAGGAAAAGTTATATTTCCTAAGGTATAAGTGGATAAAACTTGTAGGTTCTAGAGGGTTCTTAAGAGGCCTAGCTAGGAAAAGCTATTTATGTAGGCCTTAGTATGAAGAAAGGAACATTAAGTGAGAAGGATCTCATTTTATCAAGGAGTCCAGGAGAGATGTAGTTTGAAAGTAGGCCAAGTTAGAGGGTTGAGTAAGGGTTGCTCAAGGGAGGCCATGATCATCCACCAAGAGCAAGATCATCATGTGAGGGTTCATAAGAATGTCCATACCTTAATGGGTTTGAGCTAGGAAGTTGGATGGCATATTATTGATTCTCTTTTGGTAGAGCTAGCTCAAGAGAGATAGCTCAGATAATTTGGGCATGTGATTTCAGTGGTGTTTCTATGTGAAGGCCACATCAAATTCTGAAATAGCGGAGAGGGTTGAGAGCCTATCTTGTGGTGGTTAGTAGGTCGCAAGGTCTCTGATAAATACCAACAAAAATGGAGGAGGGAATGCATTGGAATTTAGGACCAGGAAAGAAGTAGTCATAGGTGTAATATTGACAGAGGTAACCATAGTTTGAGGGTCATAAAGATCTAAAGTTCAGGTCAAGATTTAGTCAAAGAAATTCCCTGAATCTATGGATCCCTATGAGATAGGTCGAGTCTCTTATGGAGGAAAGAGTTTTTTTACTATGGGTGTATAGGGTTTGTTCTAAATTAATTATAATAGAAGTATAATGCCCTAGTTAGGGAAGTTTCCTAGCATGTTCAATCCATAAGGTATTCCCTTAAGGCTATGACAAATCTACGTAGAAGAAGAGGGGACATGACCCTTAGCACGAGATTTATCTCTAAAATATAGACCATATATCTGGAAGATGGTTTGCAAAAGTATGTGTCAAGATAACATATCCAAAGGAGGGTGGAACCTGGGTAGAAGATTAATTAGAAGAAATGTGCCATATGATGAATGTATTTTCCATAGAGTTTTGGACAAATATCTGAAGCAGCCTATAAACAGTTAGTCAATGGATTATTAGCGTATGATTTTTGACCCTAGTACAATCATCTACAAATTGTTAGAAGGATGTAAGAGTATTTTATATTTGTTCATAGATTGGACAACAACGAAACTGGTACACACAAAAAGTGATTTTGAGAGGACTCAAATCACTATTAGGTGGCATATTTGAAGAGCCATAGATGAGGGCAGTGTTGTGGACCCTACATCAGTAAAATAATTTTCTGTGGTTGGGAAAATTGATGGTGGTCCAAGTACAATTGGAGTGTTGTTAGGTGACTATCAAAGAAGATCCCTAAGTCTCGTACTTGTGAAGGACAACAGGACTGGTAGAAGGGTAGGGCTAAGGACGTGCAAACTTTCAAGGACTAAAGTAGCAATCAAGTGGGCTAGCCAACTAGCCCTAGTTCATTTTATTGTAGAGGATTGAGTCAGTGAGAAGAAGGGAAGCCTCCATAGCCCTATACTTATCATCTTGGAGCAGCAGTATGGAAAACGTTGGCAAACCAAAGTTAGAGGGAAAATTTTGTTGATCCGAGTTCAGTAACCTAAAGGAGTTGAGTTCGTTGACAGAGGTAGATTGAGAAGTTCCATAATGGGAGGAAAAAGGAACTACCATATGTGTTCAGGACACGTGGACTGAAAGGGCTATGTGTGGCGACCATCAGCAAGTAGGTCAAGTGTTGCCCTGTTCAAGGTATATTGGTTGTCATAGGAATAACACCAAGCCCTAGTTGTATTCCTTATATCGATGTGATTGTAAGGGGCCATGATCCCTAGTATGGGAGCTCTATCCCATTCTATTATAGTTTGTAATATAACGAACAAGGGTTTGAAAAAGTTAAAAATTGTCATGTGCACTAGTTGACTCCCTAATGTGTGTAGATTTCTTTGTGCAAAGTAGATTTGTTGTGGAACTTGAGTGTGTTTGCATCAAAGATTCTAATACCAAACCCAAATTCTCATGTGCCATGGAAATTCAAAATATTTCTTGTTCGCCTAAGAACTACTTGTAACTCATCTTAGGATACTCATGTCCAATCTCAATGCATCCCACTTAAAAGGTTACAAAGATAAGGCTCATCACATCCAACCATGGTCGTAAAACAACTAAGCAACATAGTTTACATCTTGACATGCCATAGCATCTATCATGTCTTATAATTCCTTGGCACTATGTGGCATGTGTTAGCATCCCCTACATTCCATGGCATGCTTTGACACTCCCTAGCACACCCTAGAACTTCCCTACATGCCTTGGCACTACCTAGCATATAACCTTGTCACTCCCTCTTTAACACACCTAGAACTTGTTGACACTCCCTATCACACACTCTTATTCATTCATTTCCATGCATTTTTACCTAGTGCTTCCTTGTGTTTTCATGACACTCCCTAGCTCTCCCTATCACACATTGTCACAACTTGGCACCTAGCACATCTTGAAATGTCACCCTATCATTCTAGCATTCCTTTTCACTCTCTCCTTAGCACATCTAGAGCTCGCTGGCACTCCTAGTCACAAACTCTTATTCATTCATTTCCATGCATTTTGACCTAGTGCTCCCTTGTGTTTCTCGAGCACTCCCTAACACTCCTTTGCACGTGTTGGTACACCCTAGCACCTAGGACATATTGGCATGTTGCCCTGGACTCCAGCATGTCTTAACATGGCCTAGCATACCTTGTAATTGCCTCCTTAGCATACATGGAACTCACTGACACTTCCAATCACAAAATCTTATTTGTTCATTTCCTAGCTAACACTTACTTGCACACGTTGGTACATCTTGACAGTATGCCACCCTAACACTCTAGCATTCCCTATCACTGACAAGCATGCCTTGTCACTCCTCCTTAACACACTTGGAACTTGTTGAAACTCCTTATAACACACTATTATTCATTCATTTACATGCATTATGACCTAGTGATCCCTTTTGTTTCCCTAGCACTCCCTGACACTCCTTGGCACACATTGACACACCCTAGCACTTGGCACATCTTAGAATGTTTTTCTATCACTTTATCATGTCATGGCATTGACTAGCATACCTTGTAACTCCCTCCTTATTACACTTGGAACTTGCTAACTCTCCCTATCACACACTCTAATTCATTCATTTCCATGCAATTGAAGCTAGTCCTCCCTTGTGTTTCCCTGGCACTCCCTAGCATGAGTTGTCATCACACCCTAGCACTTAGAAGATCTTGGCATGCCTTAGCACTTGGAATTTCTTGGTATTCCTAACATGCCTTGGAATTTTATAGCATGTGTTAGTAATTGTTGCCATTCCCTGCACCCTTGGCACTCCATAGTTGTGATGCCCTCATATATAGCCTAAATTTTTTTGGGACTTGGGAACCCAACCAAGTCATTGAAAAAATAGTGGTGTGCCTAGCCCAAAGTCTCCCTTTGTTTGAAATAGATTTGACCATCCCCTTATCACAATCATAGGCTTGTCTCCTATAAGTACTATTATGAAATTCTCCTAACACACTTCATCCTTGGAACACCTGCAATTTGCTTACACTCCCTGGCAGACACTCTTATTCATTCTTTCCATGCACTTTGACCTAGTTCTCCCTTGTGTTACCTGACACTACCAAACACTCCTCCACATTCATTATCACTGTCTGCATGCCTTTTCATTCCTTAGCATTCCCTAACACTTCTTAGCTATCATTCCCTTATTCGTTTTTAGAATTTGGAACCCAACCAAGTCCTGCCTCGACTATAATAACTTGACAAGGTTACAGTTACTACAACTAGACTATGCCTTGTTCACCTAAGAATGGAATCTAACCCATCTTAGGCTACTCATGTCCAATATTAACTCATCCCACTTAAGAATTGAGCAAGTTAAGGCTCATGTCCAACCGTGGCCATAAAAAAACTAAGCAACATAAGTTACATATTAACATGCCATAACACCTAGCGCATCTAACAATCCCTTCGCACTATGTGGCACATGTTAGAATCCCCTACTTTCCTTTTCATGCTTTGGCACTCCCTAGCACACCCTACCACTCCCTTACATGCCCTGGCACTCTAGCATGCCTTGACATTGCTTAGCATATAACTTTGTCACTCCCTCTTTAGCACACTTGGAACTCACTGACACTCCCTATCACACACTCTTATCCATTCATCTTCATGCATTTTGAACTATTTCTCCCTTATGTTTCTATGGCACTACCTAGCATGCATTATCACACCCTGACACATGGCACATCTTGGCATGTTGCCCTGGCACTCTAGCATTCCTTGGCACTACCTAGCATAACTTTTCACTCCCTCCCTAGCACACCTAGAACTCACTGACACTTCTTGTCAAACACTTATTCATTCATTTCCATGCATTTGAAAATATTTCTCCCTTGTGTTTCCTTGGCACTCCATAACACTCCCTGGCATGCATTGGCACACACTAGCATCTGGATCATCTTGGCATGTTACCCTGGCCTCTAGCATGCCTTAGCATCGCCTAGCATACCTTGTCACTCCATCCTTAGCACACCTAGAACTCACTAACATTTTCTGTCAAAAAATATTAATAATTCTTTTGCATACATTACTTTCAACTAGTGTTCCCTTATGTTTCCCTAGCACTCGCTAACACTTCCTAGCACGTGTTGGCACACCGTGGCACCTGGCACATCTTGGATGCATGCCACTATGGCACGCTAGCATGACTTAGTGCTTCCTAGCATACCATGTCACTCTCTCCTTAGCACACCTGGAACTCCCCAACATTCCCTATCACACCTCTTATTCATTCATTTCCATGCATTTTTACCTAGTGCTCCCTTGTGTTTCCTTGGAACTCCCTAACACTCAGCACACATTGGCACACCTTGGCACTTGTCACATCTTGGTATCCTTCCCTAGCACTCTATTATGCCTTGGAACTGTCTAACATATCTTGTCACTCCCTTCTTAGCACACTTGGAACTCATTTTCATCAATTTGAAACTAGTGTTGCCTTGTGTTTCCCTGATACCTGACCCTAACATTTCCTAGCATATGTTCATGCCACACCCTAGCACTTAGCACATCTTGGCATGTATTAGAACTTGGCATGTCTCAGCATTCCTAACATGCCTTGGAACTATCTAGAATGTGTTAGTACTTCTTGGCATTCCCTAGCACATGTTGGCACTCTGTAGCTTTCATGCCCTCATATATAGCCTTACATTTTTTGCAGCTTTGGAACCCAACCAAGGTATTGGAAAAATAGTGTTGTGCCCAACCCAAAGTCTCCCTTTGTTTGAAATTGCTTTGTCTAATCCCTTATTAGAACCATAGTCTTTCCTCCTACAAGTCCTATTATGAACATCTCCTAGCACACTTTGTCCTTGGGACACCTAGAATTCGTTGACACTCCTTGGAACACACTCTTATTCGTTCATTTCCATGCATTTTGACCTAGTTCTCCCTTGTGATTCCTTGACACTTACTAACTCAACATGCATTGACACTGTCTAGCATGTGTTAGCATGCTTTTTCATTCCTTGGCATTCCCCGACACTCATTATTTATCATGCCCTCACAACTACCCTTACTTCTTTTGGGACTTGGGAACCCAACCAAGTCCTCCCTCGACTACAACAGCTTGGCCAAGTTATAGTTACTACAACTAGACTATGCCTTTTTCACCTACTAACTTCCTACAACTCATCTTAGGCTAATCATGTTCATTCTCAACTCATCTCACTTAACAAGTTACCAAGTCAAGTCTCACATCCAATCGTGGCCATAAAACAACTAAGCAACCAAATGTACATCTTGACATGCCATAGCACCTGGCACGTCTGACAATCCCTTCGTACTATGTGGCATGTGTTAGCATCCCATGCATTCCTTGGCATGCTTTGGCACTCCCTAGCACACTCTAACACTCCATGACACTCCCTGTCACTCTAGCATGCCTTGGCATTGCCCATCATATAACCTTGTCACTCTAGCATGTCACCCTGACACTCTAGCATGACTTAGCACTTCCTAGCATACCATGTCACTCCCTCCTTAGCACACCAGGAACTCCCTAACACTCCATGTCACAAACTCTTATTAATTAATTTCCATGCATTTTGACCTAGCACTCCCTTGTGTTTCCCTGACACTCCTTAACACCCCTTAGCGCGCATTGGCACACCTTGGCACATCTTGGTATGCTTCCCTAACACTCTAGCATGCCTTGGCACTATCTAGAGTGACTTGTATCTCCCTCCTTAGCACACCTGAAATTCGTTGACACTTCATTTCCATCAGTTTGAAACTAGTGCTCCCTTATATTTCCTTGACACCTAACCCTAACACTCCCTAGCATGCGTTCGCGCCAGACCTTGACACCTGGCACATCACGACATGCCTTAGCACTTGGAATGTCTTGGAATTCCTTAGAAAATGATATGTCTTGGCATGCCTAACATGCCTTGGGATTGTCTAGCATGTGTTAGTACTTCCTAGCATTCACTAGCTCACCTTGGCACTCCCTAGCTATCATACCCACATAGATAGGCTACCTTTTTTACGACTTGGGAACCCAACCAAGTCATTTTAAAAATAATGTTGTGCCCAACCCAAAGTCTCCCTTTGTTTGAAAATACTTTGTCCAAACCCTTATCATAACCATTGACTTGCCTCCTACAAGTCCTATTATGACCTTCTCCTAACACACTTTGTCCTTGACACACCTGGAATTCGTTGACACTCCTTGGAACACACTCTTATTCGTTCATTTCCATGCATTTTGACCTAGTTCTCCCTTGTGATTCCCTGACACTTCCTAACACTCCTCAACATGCATTGAAAATTTCTGACATGTGTTAGAACACTTTTTCATTCCTTGGCATGCCCTAGCACTTCTTAACTATCATGCCCTCCCAACTACCCTTACATTTTTGGGGACTTGTGAACCTAGCCAAGTGTTTCCTTGAATACAACATCATGACCAAGTTACGATTACTACAACTAGAATTTTCCTTGTTTACCTAAGAATTAACTATAACTCATCTTAGGCTATTTATGTCCAATTTCAACTTATCCCACTTAACAATTTACAAGTTACCAAGTCAAGGCTCACGTCCAACCATGGTCATAAAACAACTAAGAAACATAGTTTACATCTTGACATACAATAGCACCTTACATGTCTAACAATCCCTTGGCACTATGTGGCACATGTTAACACCCCCTTCATTCCTTGGCATGTTTTGGCACTCCCTAGCATACCCTACCTCTCCTTGGCACGCCCTGGCACTGTAGAATTCCTTGGTGTTACAGATCCATTTGGACACATCAACCCCAACTTACAGATTGATACTATTAGGGCCCACAAACCGCTAATGCAATTGTTACATGCCCTAAAGAAGTTAAACATCATAATGCCTCACTTCCCAAGAAGTTCCATCACTGAAAACATCCAGAAGCTACCTCTAAGAAGATCAGCGCAAGTAGGCCTTCATTAGGGTGCGCTGCAATGCAAACCATACACTATCAGGGTGCTATGTAGCGCACTTGGTCCCTCTTTGGCCTATGCTGGGTGAATTTGAGCGAATTTCCATGAGGGTTTGAAAGATTCCTTATCCATTAGATGCCTCTAGAAGTTTCTCAAAACTACCCACTCCTTTGAGTTCGCATTTGGATGAGGAAGGGAGTTAAGGAACATCAATCCCCTTATCCCTTCTTCCATGGAACTGATTTCTAAATATAGGAGGGCATTCATTATCACCATTGATGGCATAACTTCCTTCATTCACCTATAAAAGACCACTCATCTAAGTGATCAGGGGCTGGAAATTATTGAATTGTAGGGAGATGTTGTTGATATGAGATTTGAGTTGATTGCAAGTATTGTAATGATGTCAAAGTGTCTTGCTTGTTTTGAGGAGAGGATGGGATTGAACTGGAGGAATGATGCTGAATCAGGCAAATTGGGTTGTAACTCTTCCTTTTACTAATAAAGTGTTCAAAACTTTTTCCATATGTTTGTATTGTCTTTTGATGCTTTCATATGTTTATCATGTACTTGATTCCATGTTATGTTTAATCAATATATCATTATCATGTGCTTTGATGGGTTCTTGTTTTTGTTTGTGTGTAGGTACTTCTCAAGTAGCTTAGGTATGAGAAGGAGCAACATAATCAGTCAAGGGAGATAAGGAACAAGCGGAAGCTACAAGTAGGTTCTTTGTTGTCTTATTTTATCTATTGTTTATAGAAAAGGTAGAGAATGCTTTGTGCTATTGTTTCTAGATTAAGCTACTAGTCTAGATGGATTAGGCGTTTATCCAAGAACACTAAAACTTCCCAAAACAAATTGGTGACTCCATTGGGTAGATCATCCATCTTAGTAGCTTATCAGCCTCTTAAGACATTTCTACATACTGTACTTGTGGTCGTTGATTGATTTTAGTCTTATTTCATTGAAAATTGAATCGAAATTGTGTCAAAATTGCCTTCAAAATGGATTACTTTCACCAGCGTAGTCTAATGAAGGACACAGTGTGCTGAAGTGTAGTTCTCGCATAGATCTAGTGCGATTCAGTGCACTGTATCTAACTATTGCCTGCTGTTGAGCCTTAGTTTTGGCCTTATTTTTGCTCAAAGAAACTTACTTATCCATCTATTTTCCATCCATTTTCCATCCATTTTCCCTTCATTTATCCCATTTTGATGTATATTTGATATCCATTCAGGTATTTAATTTTAATTTTTCAATTTCTAAAGTTTTTATGAAAATTTGGTTTTTAGTGCAAAATTGGCAGATTCAGAAATTCCTGTAATAGCTCTATGGTTGATATGGTTGCAGGACACTTGGACACGAATGGAATGCATGGATGGACAGCTTGGGAACTAGGACTAAGCCAGCAATGCTTAGTACGAACAGAACAAGCTTTATTAGGCCCATTTGGTGCTAGTCAACCATGACTAGTCATGTAGGAATCCCATAGAAATAGGGCAGTTTTGAGATTTCATAGGAATGGTCATATTTCTTGGGATGGGGATAATGAATTCGACTTGTATAGGTGGATGAGAGTAGATGGGTTTGTTTGAGTGAATATAGATCAGTTTGTTCATGAGACTTCTTATTTAAAGCCAAAACTTTGATGGCTTATGTATTGATTTTGTGATATACTTTTATGCTGTGACATCTTTGGATTGAGGAGTTAATTTGAAGACTTGTGTTATTATTATTTTGCTGTTCAATACTATGGATGTGTGACTGATTTAAGCTTCTGATATCATCTCTCAAAGTGTGCAAGGCAAGGGTGGAGGGCCCCCATTCCAAGCTAAGTACACTTCCTTGTTAACTAGTTTTATTTCCTTGTAATCTGGTTAATTGTAGCACTAGTTTTTCAAAGCTTTATTTCAGTTTTCTTTATGATTCATGCATAGTGATTGATTTCATTGGTTAATAGCTTATTCATCACTTTATTGAGTTGGAAAAACAGGTGTTCAAGTTGGGCATCCCTTCTGCTAAAATGATGAATCAAAACTAGTTTCTTTTGTTTGCATGCAAGTAGTTTTATTTTCATTAAGATTTGGATATTGAGATGAATGAATTATGATGGAATATCTTATGTGTCTCTTAAGTTAAGAGCTTATTTCATTAATAATTTATCCATCTTAAGCTTTTGGTTTCAATCTCTGATTCATTAAGTGATAATTGAGGTGAAGGTGGACTTCTTGAGGTCAAGAACCCTTTCAATATTTCTCTCTTTTTAAGTTGATTGAATTAGAGTTATAGATGTATTACTTTTAGCTTTTGAATAACTTATCTTTCAAGGTTTGGTTATATCTGATCTTCACATATAGTGAACTTGCCTCAAAGCATAAACAACCCGGATTGATAAGAAATAATTGTGTTAATTTAGGACCATAAATTAGCTCAACACCTGCGCTGGTCCCTTGAGGGTCAGTTTCTCATCTAGGAACTGAAGGTTTTTTCCAATTTTCTTTGTTTGAATGAGTTGTTGAATATCAATGATGTTTTGTCTCCGCAAATAGTTTTCCATCTCCTTAATTTGGCCCTACTTATACTAGGATTAATAAATGTATATTATGTATTTACTTTGTCATTTTCAATCTATAGACGAAAGTTAGTTTTAATCTATTGATCTTTAGCGAAAGAAAGTGTCGTAAAATCATCTAAGACTTGAACAAGGAAGAATGCATTTGCAAAAGAGATTTAGAGATAAAGGGGCAATCACTCTAGTTAACTATTGATTAACTACTGAGTGTGTGCTTTTCTTTAGTAGAGACACTTAGCAATCTCATTAGATGGGCCCTTCAAACCTGCTTATGTAGGGATTTCCTTCTTGCACTAATCTATCCTGCACTATTGCAGTTTGCTTGCACTAGTGTGGGAACAGAGATTTATGCAGAGGGTATAAATGGTGTCTTTACTAAAAGTGTTTTACTTCCTGCAAGGGCTTGAACTTTTCAGGTTCAGAGCACTTAGATCCTGTGGAAAGAAACTAGTTATTGCACTAGATCAGAGCTTCTTTCACTTAGCATTTAATTCTTGAAATAAGTGCTTAGTTACTGCAAGAGTTATTATACTGTGAAATATTTTTGCACACATAAAAATGAATATTTATGATTTTAACAGAGTGCAGAAATAAAGAAACAACCCATGTAATTTATCCTATCATATAGTGTTTAATGAAAGCAAGAAAACTACTGGAAGTAAACTGAAAAGGCTTGCTGCATCACACCAACGTGCACTAGTGCAGGTTCCTTTCTCCTACTTAGACCAGGCGGGGAAAATCAATCAAACAAAACTGTAGAAAATGAATAGCACACCAACATGCACTTGTGCAGGTTTATTTCTCCTGCTTGGACCAGGTGGGGAAATCCAATCCGAAATCAAGTGCAAGAAAATGAATAGCACACCAACATGCAGTGGTGCAGGTTTATTTCTCCTGCTTGGACCAGGCGAGAAAACTGATCTGAAATCAAGTGCAGGAAAATGAATAGCACACCAATGGGCACTAATGCAGGTTTATTTCTCCTACTTGGACCAGGCGAGAAAACCAATCCGAAATCAGGTGCATGAAAGGAAATTTAACTACTTCACACAGCGGATCCACTTTCACTTAAACATGAATACATGTGCTAGAAATTAAATCACACTTGACAATATAAGCATAAATTACAAGAACAGAAAATAAGGTAAACGTGTTGGGTTGGCTGGGCCCTAGCCAACCAGCGTGTTTCCCTTTCAAATAGAAACGTTGCTCAGTACTTTATCAATTCACCAGCTTTGAAACACAGAAATATGATTTATGAAACATAAGGCGCAACTCCCTTCTTATTAATTCATTAAGGCAAATACATGGGTGAATACATAGTCCAGCCCAAATTCGGGCAATAACAAAATACAAGCCTGTTACCGCCTCTCTGGCTATATCTATGTTCCATACAAACTCTATCAAAAACTATCTTGTCCTATTTACATTCTTCATTATATAGATCTTTGGTTGAAGGAAAAAAATATTGTTTAACCAATTACATAACCCATATGCAGAATTTAGCTTCTTGGCCTTCAAATTAGGCAGTTCAACAAAACTGGTCGTAGCCAATCTCTAGCTATTCATCTTTTGTAAGTTCGATCTTGGCTGCCTTTGTTGTTGTGGCTGGATCTCGGCTGCCTTCAGATCTATCCTGTTGCCGTGGCTAAAGCTGCGCAAAACAAGGCGGTGATCAAGGAGGTCCAGATCTGCTGCAAGGATTTGCTGTGTTGGCACCTATGCAAGATCTGATCCTGCACTAGGATCAACAGTAACGGTAAGCACTTGACTACCAAATAAACATTAGAGATATCGATATGTTACAAGAGTGATTATAAGCAATAAATCATGTAATAAATAATTAATTAATTCTAAGTTAAGTTAAAATGATCAAATATAAAGTTCATACGAAATATGTCATCATTCTTGGACTAGTGCAAGATGAGGGTGTATAAGAGGGGTAAAACAACGGTAAATGGTTATAATTTAGGAAGGGAAAAAAGGCCAAAAGAGAGAAAATTAGGGGGATAACATCCTCCCATCCCTAAATTGTTGTGTGTCCTCACACAACTCTTTACCTCTACAAAAAAGCTTCAAAACTTTGAGCATTCTAGCTCAATCCTGCTCTGGCATACTGTCATCAGCCTGCGATGTTTCAGACTTCTTCTTTTTTATGTTCTTTAATTTCTTTGTCACCTTTTTAAGTCGCTTGAAACATTGCACAACTCGGTACTTCCAGATTTTAACTTCTCTTTTCTTTTTCTGGATCTCCATCGTCAATTCTCCTCTGATCTGTTCTTTATCCTCCTACGCTTTGGCTACAAGCTTCTCTAAGTTCTGCACTTGAAGCTCTAGTTCAACTACCCGAGCAGCAGGAGTTACCAAATCTTTTTCCTTTTCTATTTCGGCAGGGGTTGTGTCTTCCTCAGGGACCTCAATATTTGCCATGGTTACATCAGGAAACTCTTCTCCCTCTGGTCCCTCTTCTTTTGGTTCTTCCTCCTCTAGTTCTTCTTCTTTTGGTTCTTCCTCCTCTGGTTCTTCTTCTCCTGCCTCTCCTTCTTTTGCTTCTTCTTCTTCTTCTTCTGTGGGTTTTGCTTCTTCTTTTTTAGATTCTGCCTCTTCTTCTTCGGATTCTGCATCTTCTTATTTACTTTCTTCTCCTCCTACTTCTTTTTCTTCTGCTTCTTCGTTGTCTAGTTCCTCTCCTCCTATCTCTTCTTCTTCTGATTCTTCGTTTTCAGCTTATTTTTCTGATTCTTCCTCTTGCACTGGTGCTTCTTCTTGTACCGGCGCAGGAGGGGATTCCATGCCTTATGGGGATTGTGGTTCTTTTTTTGCATCAGAGACTTTATTCTTTTTCCAGGGCTTTTTGATGAAATTAGCCAACATAGCATCTTCTTCGACCTCTGCAAATTTTTGCTGCATCCGCAAGGACTGACAGGTTGTCATTTTCGGGGGTCTATGTCTGTACTGGTGGCGTAGAAGGGGTCTCTTCAACCGGTGTGCTAGATGTCTTCTTATTTGAAGATGAGGCCTTTTCTTCTTTTTCAGATATTTCCTTTTTGCATTGGTGCAAGAAGGACTCCCCTTTTAATTTTTACTCGGGCCCTTGGTTGTGCTGGCGGGGTCCTTTATCTCCTTTCCAGTAGTTGTCTCTTTGTGCAGCTATTTTAACAATGCTTCCCATGTCATACCTTTAACTTCTAGCTGTTTCAGGAACAAATTTTTTATCAAGCCATGGTGTTATAGCCTCGTGTTGGCCTGGTCTATCGTTCCATCCTACACACTTTTAGCTATCTTTTCTAAGATCTTGAGCAGAAAATAGGGAAAATTCATCCTCCACCAGACGTGTCGGCCGGCTTCAAAATGTTGCAGCATTATAAAATGATATACCAAGGTGCAGGTGTATCTTCCCTCGTAGGTCACAAACTTCTATAGGATGAAAATGAGGTCTTCCACTGACCCAGCAGGGCACTGCGCAGAACTCCTATCTTCCAGTCTACCTCTATCTTCTTATCAACAACGAAATGTTGCCATCGCTTCCTTTCTAGCTTTTGGTTTTTAAACCATTGTTCACCAGTGTTCTCCAATCCTGTCGCTACTGCTATAAACTCCTTTGTGACTTTAAATTTGAGAGGCCCAATTTTCACTCGGCCATTTCTAAAAATCCTGGCAAACTGTAAAGCCACTTCTTTATCGTGCCCATCAAACTTCTGCAAAAACTAAAGAAAGCCTGAGTCTCGCAATAGTGCAAGACTATTGCGATACTCGGCAGTTTGCTCTACCTTGCTGAGAGACGAGGGTTCATTCTGAACAGGTAGCATCGCTGCTTAATAGTTATGAACAGTTAAGAATTTTACATGCAATACTGGGGAAATCAGCTCTTATAAATAGAGATCCAACTATCCACCATCCTTTCCACCTTATCACATGTTCATTTGTCGTAGATGCATGACAACTTTGAGGTTAGGCTGGATTGGTACTTGCGGCGATGTTTTAACGGCTAGGTGAGGTAATAATTATGAGTGAAGGACGTTTAGGATTATGGCGAAGAGGGGTAATTATTTCCAAGCAATGGTTAAAACATTTTTGCATTCCTTCATAATTCAAAAAAGAACTTAGCATTCATTAAAAAAAGATCATGATTTCTAACTTAAAAACACCTTGTACTTTAAATAATTTTCTCCTAGTTATTATGATAGCATAAGTACTCGTCGGCTAAGTGAAAGGACTTCATATAAATTTTCATGATAACCACTTTCCTATGCCATATGCTATGAAAAGAATAACTTGTACTATGCTGCTGATAGGGTTCCTGCTTGCACTAACTTGCTTGCACCGCTTAAATTATACTATTCTGTTGGTACCATTTTGCTTGCTTTATCATATAGGACAACATGCTTGCACTAGTGCAAGCATAATATCTAAAAACATAGAATTTAAATAATATAGGCTAGATTTTCACATGACTTCCTCAACTTATACTGGAATTTTGCTTCCCCCTTTCTTGATGCTTCAGAGCATATCCTTTTTCTCTTTGTGCATGAGATCCTGCAATAAATTCATGAGGGAATAAAGAAGTGGGAAAAGGGAAATTTCAGAATGGGAAGGAATTATGTTACAAGGATTCCATGAATAGTACCAAAAGAGGGAATAAACAGAAGTGGGATAGGGAAAAAATTTCAAGGGTAAGTGGGATTTCTTCGAAGCAGACAGGGTAAATTTAGAAGAATGTGGGAAGGTTAATCATTCTAGGATTGAAGAAGAAAACTGAGGGAATATTACGAAAGTGGAATATGAAGAAAGGCAGAAAATTTTCTGGAAAGTCTACCTGCACTGGTGCAAGAAAAAATAACTGTAACGAAAATTAAGCGTTACTTGAGTAAAAATATCCATGCTAATTACCCCAACTGTATAAAGGTTGGTTCTGTTGAACCTGCTTTTACTTGGTAGTCGCTAGCATTTCTAAAGATCAAGCAAAATTTTATTTTTATTAGAAATTTTCGATCGCTGCCAGCAAGCTGGTTTTCAGGTTGATCCTTCTGTAATCATGTCAGCGAACTGATTTTCATATTTACAGGAAAATATTTTTTCTTTACTTTTTTTTCTTATTTTTTTATTTTTATTTTTAAGAAGAAAAATAATTCATGTTTTCAAAAGGTTGGTATTACCATTCGCCACTACCGCCCTAGATTGTTGTTGGACTTGTTGTGTAAAATCTTTCTTGGTAGGTGGCTGAAAATACTTCTTTAAATTGTGTCCATTTACCAAGAATACTGAATTTTGTCCATCAATAGTTTTAACTTCTACTGCTTCATTCTCAAATACTTGGATCAATTCATAAGGTGCCATCCAACATGTATGGAATTTCCCTTTAAAAATTTTAAATCTAGAATCATAAAGGATCACCCAATCATTTGGTTGGAATTGCTTTTTCTGAATAGACTTGTCATGCCACCTTTTACGTTGTTGTTGAATTAGTATGTTTTACTGAACAACATCCCTACGAAATTCATCTAACTCATTTAATTGGAGAAGTTGTTGTTATTGTGCCTCAGAGAGATCTAGTCCTAGCTGAACTGCAGTTCTGAAAGTTTTGATCTGGAATTCAATTGGTAAAAAAACCTGTTTTCCATATACCAGCTCATATGGTGTATGTCTTGCGCTATTTCTCCAAGTGGTTTTGTATGCCCACAAAGCCTCTGGTAATATTTCAGCCCAGTCCCTCCGATGCATATTCATTGTTTTTTGTCAGAATGGACTCGATCACTTTGTTCGTGGATTCCACCTGGCCATTTGCTTGGGGGTGATACGGAGTGGATTTCTTGTGCCGGATCTTATATTGCTCCATCACACCCTGTATCAGATTAGAAATAAACTGCGAACCATTGTCAGAAAAAATTTCTCTAGGCACACCAAATCTAGTAAAGATTTTAGTAAAAAGAAAATCAACAAAAACTTTTTCTATAGCAAAAGAAACAGCTTTAGCTTCTACCCATTTCGTAACAAAATCTGTACAAACCAAGATATGCTTTTTACTTAATGATGTTGGATTTATTGGCCCTATAAAACTAATAGCCCATTTTCAAATGGCTCAATCATAACTTGGGGGCATAAAGGCATTTCATTGGTTTGATTAGGCTGGCCCATTCGCTGACAGCTATCACAACGCTTGACATATTGTTTGGCATCCTTAAACAAGGAAGGCCAAAAGTAACCAGCATGCAATACTTTATATGCAGTTCGCTTATCAGTGAGGTGTCCTCCACAAGGTTCATCATGAGCAGATTTCAATATGTCAAATGCTTCCTCCTCTCTTACACACCTTCGGATAATCATATCTGGACCAGTGTAAAAGAGATCTCCTTGAATCCAGGAATATGCATCACTTTTCTGAAAAATACTCCGCTTTTCATGAGCAGACAGTGAGGTGGTGTTTTCCTAGTAAACAAGTAATTAGCAATGTCAGCAAACCACGGGGAATCTGTTGACATAGCAAAAGTATGTTCATCTGGAAAATCATCATTAACAGGAGTTGTGTTATGAAACCAGCTCAAGAAAAGATAGAAAAGATAGATCAACGCCTTAGAATTCAGCCTCTTCGAGGGGGCAACCTCCTTTACATTACATAAATGAACAATTCTTCGATGATACAAATGAAAAGACCTCCTTTCTATATATAGGAGTCTTAAGGGGTTATAACATAATCAGAGCCGACATAACAATAATAATGTAAGGGCACAATAATAACAATAATGGGCTTCTATGGGGCACAATAGTAACAATATGGGCACTACATGGGTACATCAATATAATAAGTGGGTTATACTAATAACAATAAGGGGTTACACTAGTAGTATAGGGGCCTAACAAGTTGCTTCACCAGGATTATCTAATCTAGAAAGAAAATCTACTACAACATTAGATTTTCCTGGTCTATCAACAATAGTAATATTAAATTCCTGCAACAATAGTAACCACCTAGTCACTCTACTACTATTTAATGGTTTATTCATCAAATAATAATCGTGGAATGATAAGTATATACAAATACTTCATATCCTATAATATAGTGCCTGAACTTATTAATTGCAAAAATTACAACTAAAAACTCTTTCTCTATAACTGTATAATTTAATTCAGCGGAAGCCAAGTTCTTACTAATATAATAAATAACATAGGATTGTTTATTTTCCTCTTGTCCTAAAGCTGTGCCAATAGCCAAATCTGAAGCATCAGAGGAAAGATGAAAAGGCAGAGACCAGTTAGGACCTCTTAAAACCGATGCATGTACTAACTTTTCATTCAATGTTTCAAAAGACTGTTGGCAAGCTGTGGTCCAAGAAAATTAACTATCCTTAGCTGGAAGTCGGAAAAGAGAAGCGGCTATCTTAGAAATTTTTTCAATGAATCTCCTATAGTAACCAACATGTCCTAAAAATCCTCTTACTTCCCTTTGAGTTTTGGGTGCAGGAAGATGCAAAATGATTTCAATCTTTGTTGGATCAACCTAGATACCTTTACTAGAAATCAAATGGCCAAGTATGTTAGGCCCCTATACTACTAGTGTAACCCCTTATTATTATTAGTACAACCCACTTATTATATTGATGTACCATGTAGTGCCCATATTGTTACTATTGTGCCCCATAGAAGCCCACTATTGTTATTATTGTGCCCTTACATTGTTATTGTTATGTCGGCTCTGATTATGTTATGACCCCTTGGACTCCTATATATAGAAAGGAGGTCCTCTCATTTGTATCATCCAAGAATTGTTCATTTATGTAATGTAAAGGAGGTTTCCCCCTCGAAGAGGCTGAATTCTAAGGCTTTGATCTATCTTTTCTATCTTTTCTTGAGTTGGTTTCATAACATTTGGTATCAAAGCTTTGGATTCTAGGGTTTCACTGCTCCAAACAGGTCATCATGGAATTTTCGCAATAACTTTTTTTCTGCGACGTTTCAGAAGTTTAAAAAAAAACCCATTTGAGAAGAAATTGCGAGGAACCTCGGGTCTAAATTTTAGAGCTTTTCGCACTATATTTGCGGAGATATGATCTTCGGAAGTTGGTCTTTTTGTAGACTCCTGAATTACATTCCAAACAGGTGACCTGGGGAAAATCGTCATAACTTTCTCTCTGGGGATCGGATTGAAATTTCATAAGAAGGTAAAGAAAGAGGACAGATTATAGTTTCTTGTATGCATTTTTCAGATCCAAAGGTTGAAACAGTGACTCGTGGCACGTCGTACAAGTTTGCTCTACTGAAATAGTCTATAATCAAGTCAATGTGGGAGATTTCGCATAACTCTTCCTTGGAGAATCCAATTTGGGTCAGACTTGTGGCATTGGAAAGAGGAAAAAGAGGGCTATCACAGATCATAATTTCAGAACTTAAGGATATGAAAGTATAGAGTTACAGTCGTTTCAAGATTGAGCTCCTAAAATCAAGAAAAAGCAAGATGAGGAAGTTTGATGGAAAGGATCCAGTAAATTGGATACTTCAGATGGAGCAATATTTTGATCTACATGGTGTACCACTATTACAAAAGGTATGTATTGCATCTTCATATTTAGAACTAGATCAATTTTTATGGTATGAAGGGCTTTGTTCTCGTAAACAACTTGTTACGTGGTCAATTTTCATGGAGGAATTGATAGCACATTATGAGGATACAAAGAGCAACACCTTCTTTAGAGCAACACCACAACAATTGGAAAGAGTAAAAGGGCTTTGTGACATATTGGAAAGAAAAATTATGGAAACCATGAAGCATACCCCTCACAACTATAAAGATGGAAGTGTTGTTTCTCCTAGCCTTCCACAACCTATAAGGGTTACACCACAACAATTGAAAGAAAAAAAATAAAAAGGGCTTTGTTACAATTGTGATAGAAAATGCACTAAAGGTCATAAGTGTGTTGAGAAGAAATTATTTTATATAGAATATGAAGAGGAGGAAGAAAAGGATCAAGAAACATCAAAAGAAGAAGATATACGCCAGGACCCCACCGCAGAGAAAGAAGAAATGAATCAGACCATATCTTGTAAAGCATTGGCAAGAATTACCACTCCTCAAACTCTCAAGATAGAAGGACATATCAAGAAGAAAAAGGTGAAAGAAGTGAAATATCACATCGAGAAAGAAGAAATGAATCCAACCATATCTTGTAATTCATTGGTTGAAATTACCACTCCTCAAACTATCAAGATAGAAGGACATATCAAGAAGAAAAATGTTCAAGAAGTGAAAGATCACATCGAGCATCAAGAAATGAATCCGACCATATCTTGTAAAGGATTGGAAGAAATTACCACTCCTCAAACTCTAGAGGTAGAAGGACATATCAAGAAGAAAAAGGTTCAAGCAGTGAAAGATCACATTGAGCATCAACAATAAGTTCTCCAAATTTTAAAGGATAACGCCACTTCAGAGCAAAATCAAATGAAACAACAGGTAGATCAACATCATAGTGAAATTTTTTTTGATGTAGGTGATTGGGTATTTTTATTGCTACATCTCAAGCAAGCTATTTATGAGAAGGAAATGTTGGCAATACTACATGCACTTAAAAAATGGCGACCTTTCCGAATGGGAAGACTCTTCAAGGATGAGGATGTGGAAGCATTGTTTTGTGCTATTTCTATTATCCAACCAGATTGGATAAACGAAGCAAGGGATGAATGGAAGAAGGACGAAGAAGTATGGCCACTTATTCAAAAGTTGCAAAAGATCCCAATTCAAACAATATTGCCAGAAATTGAAGAGGAAGGAAAAATCATATTGGAACCTGGAGCAGTCACAGAAACAAGAACCCGACAGCTACAAAATCAATCAATTTCAGAGTATCTCATCAAGTGGAAGAACTTACCCGCTGAATATTCCACATGGGAGGACAATAATTTTATACAGAAGCATCAAGAACTACTCAAGCGTTGAGGACAACGTTTTTTCAAGGAGAGGGGCATGTTAGGCCCCTATACTACTAATGTAACCCCTTATTGTTGTTAGTACAACCCACTTATTATATTGATGTACCCATGTAGTGCCCATACTGTTACTATTGTGCCCCATAGAAGCTCACTATTGTTATTAGTGTGCCCTTACATTGTTATTGTTATGTCGGCTCTGATTATGTTATGACCCCTTGGACTCCTATATATAGAAAGGAGGTATTTTCATTTGTATCATCCAAGAATTGATCATTTATGTAATGTAAAGGAGGTTTCCCCCTCGAAGAGGCTGAATTCTAAGGTGTTGATCTATCTTTTCTATCTTTTCTTGAGCTAGTTTCATAACAAAGTACCACTCCTGCTCTTCACATTAATATACATTTCTTGTCACTCAAGGCGAGATGGGCTTCCTGACAATGAAGAAGTACTTTTTCCAGATTTTCGAGAGCTTCTTGAAAAGAATCACCAAACATAGAAAAGTCATCCATATAATTTCTACAAATTCTAGATAAGAAAAAAGGCCAGGACTTCCCTTTGAAAGGTACTTGGGGCATTACATAAACCAAAGGGGAGCACTTTATAAGCAAATGTACCCCATGGTCATGTAAAAGTAGTTTTATCTTGATCTTCGGGTGCAATTTGTATCTGGTTATAACCACTGAGGCCATCAAAAAAGGAAAAATATTTCTTTCCTACAAGGCTATCAAGCACATGGTCAATGAAAGGGAGAGGGAAGTAATCGTTGAGAGTGGCTTTGTTTAATTCTCGATAATCAATAAAAATATGCCATCTTCCATTTTTCTTAGGTACTAGCACTAATGGAGAGACCACTGACTGTCGGAAATAGGATAGATAAAACCAGCATCCAAGAGTTTATGTACTTCTTCCTTCACAATATCTCTTAGAGCTGGATTCATTCGCCTTTGGGGTTGTCGGATAGGTCAGGTTCCTTCCTAAATATAGATATGATGTGTATAATTTTTAGGGGGAATACCCTTCATATCTTCATATCTTAAATCCTCGTAAGATGGTTTTGCAACAAATTCACAAGCTGCTCTCTCTAAGATGAGTCCAAATCTGAACTAATATACAAGGATTTACCAGGGCTAATCTCAACAAAAGTAGTATCAGGCTCAGGAGTACTCAAGGGGGTGGTCAAATGCAGCGGTACAGAAGAATGAGAATCATGGTTATCTTGAAAATCTAGGCTGAAAATCTTGCTCAATAGCTCAAAATTAGGCATAGTGTCTAGATTATTTAGGAAATCTTGAATCTCATCTTCTTGTGAAGACCTGGTATGCTGATGGATAAAGGAAATGGGTTGAGTCTCCTCATCACTACTCTAATACAACAATAAAGTATCTTGAAGGTCCTGAATGGATCTAGCAGGGGGGTATAAGGTAACTTTCTTCCTAGATTCTCCATGTGAAATATACATATCAACGGAGAAACATCCAATATATGCATCGGCTGTATCAAGCCATGGTCGACCCAAGATCAAGTGATGTCCTCCTACTGGGTTCTTTGGCTGAAGCACAATGAAATCAACAGGATATTCCCAAGAATCTAATGAGATGATCACATTGTCCAATACTCATTTTGGCTTAATTTTAGATCTATCCGCTAATTCAAGCAGAGTGGGAGTAGGGTGAAGATGAGATAACTGAAGTTGATCCATGGTTTGCTTAGTCATGACATTAATGGCTTCCCCCATGTCTATAAGAAGATTAGAGACAAGGACGTTACCAATCTGAACTAAGACAACATGGTTTTAGGGATCAATATATTTTTCCATAGACACACATCCTATCATCAACTCTGCTGCCCTACCAACAAATTGAATGGTTTGGGGTTCCAATCTCTTCCTCTCGGGTTTCTTGAGACAGAGTTCCTTAATAATATTGGTACAAATAGGGATCTCTTTGATGGCTTGGAGCAGAGGTATCTTAATAAAAATATTTAGAAGCTCCGATGCCAAGCTAGTCTCAGAAATGGGGTCACTTCTTTCCATTACTAGCCTCTATGGGAAGGGAGGCTGGTTGGAAGAAGATGGCAAGGATTCAGAGGGTAAGGGATGCTTAGTGACAGCTTTCAGAGAATGATTAAGAGTTTCCTCTTCTTCTTTCTCTTCAACAATCACTCTAGGTTGCTTCTGATTTTTTGATGTTACAGTCCTTCCCGATCTTAATTGAATATCATGAACCCCAAATGGAATGGACTGGTACTTGAATAAAGGTGAGTTTGTTACATATATCATTTGTACTACTTTATTATTGTTAGGATTGGGCATAGGTTGAGTAGGCAACTGAGGAGGTCGAAAAGGTGGAGGTAAAGGTAATGGTGGAGTAGACTGACTCGGAGTTTGAGGCATTGAATAAGGTGTATGTGTAGATGGGTATGACTGCATGAGTAGCTGGTAGAAATATGGAGAATGAGTTGGCCCTCTCCAACCTTGTTGCCATGGTTGAAAAGGCTGCCCATGCTAATATTGGTTCTCATACTGCCATTGCTGATTAGTGTTAGGAGAAGAATATGCATGTGAATTATAACCAAAATAGTGTGGAGAAAATTGAGGAGCCATACCTGCACCTACCTAATGCCAATTTATTTTTGCTCTCATAGCATACAGGTATTCAGCTTCAGGTTTTCCCCTTGTAAATACAGCTTTAAGTCCTGGTATAGAGGGACATTTTTCTGTGATATGGTCTTTTGCACAAATAGCAAACTTATCAGTTTCTTTCAAATTAAGAGGACATTCTTTAGGAGGATGGTTGGCTCTACATTTAGGACAGAAAATACTTAATGACTCTTGTTCCTTCATGAGTTTTTGCTGAAATTTTAAAGAGTCCAACTATTTGGTAACAATATTCATTATATCAATTTTCATATTTTCCATTTTATTTTCTATTCCAATAATCATAGCATCGGTAGATTCGATTTTTCTATTTCTATTTCGAGTTCCTCTACTGGTTCTATACAGATTTCTTGAAAATTTCCTGCATAATTCACAAATTTGTTCAAAAGTTTGCTGAGAAATATCACCTTGTCCTAACAGATTTAAATTATTTCTAGCATTATCAGTAAGTCCTCTTAAGAACAAGGTTCTAATAGTACTGGAATCAAGCTTAAGTTTCAACCTTTGTAAAATATACAAAAATCTTTCTAGGTAATCTTCAAGAGTTTCATCATCATCCTGTATGATTGTAAAAATCTCATCCTGCATGTCTCGAGTTTTGCAATATTCTTGATATTTAGATAAAAATACTCTCTTCATTTGATCCCAAGAGGCTATAGTGTTTCCTCCTAACCCATAAACCAGCGTAAAGCTGAGTCCTTGAGAGTAACAGGAAATAATATTAGCTTTTGAGCATTAGTTGAATAATCATAACTTCTACACAGAATATCAAACTCAAATAAAAAAGAGTCAGGATCTTCATGAACTTTACCATGGAAATGAGGGAGAGCTGATGGTGGAGTATTCTTCATTTGTGTCATAGTATCGGGGTCCACAATTGGAAAAAAAAAAGTGGATTTTTCCCCACTTACCTAGTTTTCACCAATCCATTGCACATGATCTTCATGGTCTGTCATTGTTTCCCTTTTGCTCCCAATAGACTGAACCACACCTGAGCTGTTGTCACCAGAATCCAGGTGGATTGTTCCTGCATGATGGGTTTGAATTGGAGTGGGATTCCTGCTCACAGAAGGAGGCCCAATATGAGAATTGTTTTCAGAATTATTCTGACCATTAGTGGGCTTTGAACCCCTACCTTTTCTAGGCATTCATTTCAAAAAAGAAAGAAAAATAACAAAAAAACTTCTAATAAAAAATGTTGTCAAAAATCAGTCAACACCAGTAAAATTCCTTCAAAGAATTTTTTCTGCAAAAAAAATAAAGGAAAAATTACCTCTATTATTAATCAGAAAATTCTTACCAAATCAAATCGCCTCCTCGGTAACAGCGCCAAAATGTTGGGTGTAGGAATTACAGATAAGCAAACTCCTCAACACTTAAATTGTCAACTCAGGGGATTTGTAAACTTAGAGACGAAGCATAGGCAATGCCAGAGATGGTATGAATATTTCTAATGTCAATCCCTACTTTCTTTAAAGGAAATATTGCAGAATCAAACTAAAGAGAGAAAAAGACAACTTGAACCATCAAAATAATCTAAGACCGGAACAAGGAAGAATCCATTTGCAAAAGAGATTTAGAAATAAAGGGGCAAACACTCTAGCTAACTATTGATTAACTACTGAGTGTGTGTTTTTCTTTAGTAGAGACACTTAGCAGTCTCATCAGATGGGCCCTTCAAACCTGCTTATGTAGGGATTTCCTTCTTGCACTAATTTGTCCTGCACTATTGTAGTCTTCTTGCGCTAGTGCAGGAACAGAGATTTATGCAGAGGCTATAAATGGCATCTTTACTAAAAGCGTTTTACTTCCTGCAAGGGTTTGAACTTTTTCAGGTTCAGAGCACTCAAATCCCGTGGCAAGAAACTAGTTCTTGCACCAGATCAGAGCTTCTAACACTTAGCATTTAATTTTTGAAATAAGTGCTTGGTTACTGCAAGATTTTTTATACTGTGAAATCAATTTGCACACATAAAAATGAATGTTTCTGATTTTAACATAGTGCAGAAATAAAGAAACAACCCGTGTAATTTATCCTGTCATAAAGTGTTTAATGAAAGCAAGAAAACTATTAGAAGTAAACTGAAAAGGCTTGCTGCATCACACCAATGCGCACTGGTGCAGGTTCATTTCTCCTGCTTGGACCAGGCAGGGAAAACCAATCAAACAAAACTACAGAAAATGAATAGCACACCAACGTGCACTGGTGCAGGTTTATTTCTCCTGCTTGGACCAGGCGGGGAAAACCAATCTGAAATCAAGTGCAGGAAAATGAATAGCACACCAACGTGCACTGGTGTAGGTTTATTTCTCCTGCTTGGACCAGGTGAGAAAACCAATCCAAAATTAGGTGCAGGAAAATGAATAGCACACCAACATGCACTGGTGTAGGTTTATTTCTCCTGCTTGGACTAGGCGAGAAAACCAATCCGAAATCAGGTGCAAGAAAAGGAAATTTAACTACTTCACACAACGGATCCGCTTTCACTCAAACAGGAATACATGTGCTAGAAATTAAATCACACTTGACAATATAAGCATAAATTACAAGAACAGAAAATAGGGTAAACGTGCTAGGTTGGCTGGGCCCTAGCCAACCAACGCATTTCCCTTTCAAATAGAAACGTTGCTCAGTACTTTATCGATTCATCTGCTCTCAAACACAAAAATACGATTTATGAAACATAAGGCGGAGCTCCCTTCTTATTAATTCATTAAGGAAAATACATGCGTGAATACATAGTCCAGCCCAAATTCGGGCAATAACAAAATACAAGCCTGTTACCATCTCTGACTATATCTTTGTTCTATAAAAACTCTATCAAAAACTATCTTGTCCTATTTACATTCTTCATTATATAGATCTTTGGACGAAGGCCAAAAAGATCATTTAACCAATTACATAACTGATATGCAGAATTTAGCTTCTTGGCCTTCAAAATTAGGTAGTTCAACAAAACTTGCCGTAGCCAATCTCCAGTTGTTCATCTTTCATAAGTTCGATCTTGGTTGCCTTTGTTGTTGTGGCTGGAGCTTGATTGCCTTCAGATCTATCCTGTTGTCGTGGCTGAAGCTGCGTAAGATGAGGCGGTGATCAAGGAGGTCTGGATTTGCTGCAAGGATTCGATGTGCTGGCGCCAGTGTAAGATATGATCCTGCACTAGGATCAGTGGTCACGGCAAGCACTTGACTACCAAATAAACATTGGAGATATCGATAAGTTACAAGAGTGATTATAAGCAAGAAATCATGTAATAAATAATTAATTAATGCTAAGTTAAGTTAAAAATATGAAATATAAAGTTCATACGAAATATGTCATCATTCTTGGACTAATGCAAGATGAGGGTGTATAAGAGGGGTAAAAGCGGTAAATGGTTATAATTTAGGAAGGGAAAAATGGCCAAAAGAGAGCAAATTAGGGGGCTAACATCATCAACACTAGAAATCTTTTACGGACCTGACAGTCAAGTTCTTCCACCATATTTGATTGCCATAGAGGAGGAATTAGTAGAAAATTCCACACCTGGAACCCTTTTTTCACTTTGGAACTAGGCTTTATCTTTAGCCTACTACTCCTGATTACTTTGCTTCATCTAATCTTTCTTCCTTTCAAGTACCCATCAAATCTTTAGAACAAATTTTGGGCCAATTAACTATGGTTGAACAACCGTTAACATCGTAGACTGTATCATTTGATGCAGCTACAGCAGAATCTTCTGTTGTAACTCCTTCGATGTTTTCTACCACACCTGAGTTGCACCTGTATAGTGAATCGTCCACCCTGATTGGTTACCAATCATTGTCAGGAACCCACTCAGGGGTTGCTTCTGCACCATGGTCATCACCCATGTCCTCAAGCAGAATTTTACCTGGTTCTTCTCTAATAGGAACTCAATAGTTTGATCCTGCACATCAGTATTAGGCTGGGCAATCTAGTCAACAAAGACCTTTGTATCCATTAAATATTGGATTGCCACCATATGGAGAGAAATATGCTTATTCATCGTATCCTCCTTATTCCAGAGGACAACCATATGGTAATTTCCCATAATATTCAAGTCAACCTGGAATTAGAGTTTGTCAATGGCAACTAGCAATGCCAACTCAACCAAGGCTTGTGTACCCAACATAACCAATGCAAACTGTGTCAACTATTCCTACTACACCAGTTTTTACTATTGTGCCATAGTCACTAGCTCAAACTGTTGTATCTCAACTAGTACAAACTGATCCTTCTCCCTTGCAACCACAAGTTTCAAGTCAAGAGGTTCAAGTTTCTCAAGTTGTTATGCAACACCCACTTGTTTCTCGAGCTCAGCAACAACCTCAGGTTAGTATACCTTTATTTGGACTGACCCAGGCTTACACTGGTATAGTTGATTCACAACCTGGTCAACCTTTCATTGCTGGGCAACAATAGTTGGTTCAACAACTGTGGTTGCCGCAATTTCCACAACCCTAGTTCCAACAGTTCTAACCTCAGTTTGGACTTGGTTCACAAGCTCAACCTGGTTTTGGTCAATATCAATCTTACCAAGGTCCTGGGCAACAAGGATTTGTAGGTTATGGACAACCAAAAATTCAGTCTGGTTATCAACAACCACCATATACTAGTTTTGCTCAACAACCATCCCAAGGTTACCAAATGTAGATGCCCTATGTTGGTCTACAAAGACCTATTGCACAGGCAATTCCATCATATCCTGGGTATGCTTAACCTAGCTTGAATCGACAATTTCCATTCGTAGCAACATTAGAATTACCAGATTTAAAACAGCTCACCAATGATCCAATCCCATATGCACCTTGGTGCCCGGTAATTCCGCATAAGTTACCATATGATATTCCGAAGTTTAATGGAAATCCTAGAGAAGACCCATCAAATCATGTTATGACCTTTCATTTATGATGTTCATCCAACACTTTGAATGATGATTCGATTAGACTTCGTCTTTTCCAAACAACACTTATTGGTCCAGCTGCTAAATGGTACATTGAATTACCAAGAGCTTTTTTCGGTAACTTCACCACTTTAGCCACTACCTTTTTGACCCACTTCTAGTTACCTATCATATACGAGACTAGAACGAAGCTCTTGACCATTTTTAAACATAATACTGCTACCCATATATCAAATTATATTCATGAGTAGCAGCGTCATCGTTGAATGGTTAAGACATCTGTTACTAATCAGTTTTTAGCTGAGTGGTTCATAAAGTCCTTGTTGCCATCAATCACTGAGGATGTGGCAAAAGGTGGAATTGTCACAAAAGAGAAAGTTATCTCTCATGCCCAATACTTGGATTTGATTTACACACAATCGAGCACACTATATGATAAAATTCCCAATGCACCTAGACCAGCTTTCACTGTTCCACCACCTACACAATCAAGTAAGGACTCTCATTTGGGCGACAGTGTGATCGGTTCTTCAAGCACATAGGTGGCAGGAAGACCATCTGATCAAACTCTTGTTGTTTCCAATCAAGCTACCAATGCATTAGAAAACACTCTTGCCTTAGAGATTAATGTTGTGTCATTTGACAAAGGGAAAAATCCAAAGCAACCAGGAGGTAAGAAAAAGGGGAAGAATAACAAAAAGAAACAAGAAAATTCCTCTCCAGAGAAATCATCTAATTCCCTACCGTAGCCAAGAAACGTTGTTATCCATGTCTGATATGTAATGACAAGCATTATACAAGAGATTGTCCATATCGCTCTGAGGTCTCTAAATTTTTAAAGACTTCAACCACATCAGCAATGTTGATAGATCTATTTCCAACCCCAGAGACACATTTGGTTGCAACTGACCATGCTTCCACATCCCAAGTACTCATTTTATCCATCACAAATCCACAAAACGATGTTTTGGTGTTAACAAGAAACAAAGATTATAGAAATCTGTCATCGTCGAATAATCAAGCCATTGATCAACCTAGTACTTCGACCTTGACTTCGTCTGAAGTTGTTCCACCAGTTGTACTTGAATTGACAATAAAACCACCAAAGGAATTTGTGCACAAATCAACATTCAACCATCGCGCTCGAGCAGCTCAAAAATATAATATAGTGGAAGATCTAGGTCAATCACCTTCCGCTATGTCGACACTGGAGGTGTTGCAAAACTGTCCCTCCCAGAAACAAGCTTTATTGTCAACAATAGGTGGAATAGATCCTATGGATTCAAATCTTGTGGTTTTTAACCATGTGGGATATTCACCACAGTTACCAGTGCAATTAACTTTCCTAATCCAAGTAAAAGCTCTCAATAACAATGTTCACCGAACTATTATTGATGAGGGGGCATCTACTTGCATTATGTCCATGAGCTGCTAGAAAACACTTGGTTCACCACCATTGTCATGATCACCAACTACGTTAAAAGCCTTTGATGGAAGAACATATACTCCATATGGGATTTTTAGTAACCTACAAATCGAACTAGGGGGCAAGACAATTACTGTTGAGGTTGAGGTAGTTGACGAACTCCTCGATTACAACATTTTACTAGGAAAGCCTTGGGTATATGCTATGGCTGATTTCGTTTCCATGTACTTTCGTACAATTGCATTCCCTTTCAAGGGTGGAATCACAGTCATTGATCAACTAGCCTTCTTTGCCAATATTTCACAAGCTACTAGAAGCATTTTGTTGATACATGGAAACCCACTGTCACTTCAAAGTGTTGGAGTAGGTCTCCTTAAAGATCCTTCCCTAATGGGCACTTTCACCCTCCTATCACCATCTGGTTTGGTGGAAGTGGCAAGATTAGAGACTTGCAACATGATTTCTTCTACATCATCTAATTTTACGAGGATTTCCAACCACTTTGAAATTGATGGTCATAGTGAGGTGTTTCTGTTAAGCCCCATTGAATCATCATAGCAATCAATTTTTCAGGCTTGTGCGGAAAACCCTAATCCACACTCAACAATTGTATGGGTAGATAGATCATTAGAATATGGTACCTCTTCGAATCCTTTTTCACGTATACATTCTACGGATGAAGGAATCATCAAATCAATGATGATAGGAGAGGCACCGTGGGAGGATTATCATCATCGTTCTCACCTTCTAGATGACATTGAATGTTATTCAAATGAACTAAATCACCCATCAATCGTTGATTTCTTATCAAATTTTGTAAATACTGTAGATTCTGAGTGTAATTTGTCAAACATAGAAGAAACCATTTCTATAAACATTTTGACCAAGCCTAACATTGTAGAAAACATTCATGTCGGCAAATCCTATTCTCCGTTGGAACTTGATAATTATTGTGCTCTGTTTTGCGAATTTCGAGATATTTTGCATGGTCTTATGAGGAGATGCCAGGCATTAACTCAAGTATTGTTGAACATGAGATTAAAATGTACCGTAATATCAAACCAATACGACAACGGCTTTGACCTATTCATCCTAAGAAAGCCGCTGCCATTAAAGCAGAGGTTGAAAATTTTCCCTATACCTCTTACTGATTGGGTATCTAATATTGTTCCAGTGATGACAAAACAAGGGACAATTTGAGTGTGCATCGATTATAGGGATGTAAACCAAGCATGTCCAAAGGACAATTATCCTACACCTTTTATCAACCAGATTATTGACGAATATGCCAGATGTGAAATATTTTCATTCATGGATGGATTTTCTGGCTACAATCAAATCAATATCTGCCCACAGGACCAATCAAAAACCGCTTTTATTTGTCCGTGGGGCACATTCGCTTATCAAAAGTTACCTTTTGGTTTGAAGAATGCAAGGGCTACATTTCAGAGGGCGATGAATTATGCCTTCCATGTCATCAAGCACATTGTTCAACCTTATCTTGATGATTTGTCCGCTTATTCACGAAAACGGACTAATCACCCGAAACATTTGAGAGAAATTTTCTTACGGTGTCAACACTACAAGATAAGACTCAATCCACATAAATGTGTGTTTTGTGTTGGCTCTAGTCGATTGCTTGGATTCGTAGTTTCAACAGATGGAGTTCGACTTGATCCCATTAAGGTTGAGGCAATCCTTGACTTGACTCCACCTTCAAACTTGTTACAGATACAGAGACTTCAAGGGAAGGAAAACTTTCTGAGGAGGTTCATTCCGAAATATGTTGAATTAGATAAAGGTTTTACACATCTATTGAAGAAATGGGTACCCTTCCATTGGGACCAAGTTGTGCAAGCTTCTTTTGATTCTCTCAAAGATTCCCTGATTAGAGCATCATTAATGTATGCCCCAAACTATCAAAAATACTTTTACCTGTATCCCGCCGCTACGGATACAACCATTGGTATGGTTTTAGTTCAAGAAGAAAGTGGAACTGAAAATCCTATTTATTATTTGAGTCGTAATCTCAACGATACAGAAAGTAAGTATTCACATGTTGAAAAGTTAGCCTTGGCAGCCATTCAAGCTGTGCAGAGATTTCGTCATTACATCCTCCTCCGCAAACCTAATATTATATTAGATTGAAACCCTATGACATACATTTTGTCACATCAATTGTTGGGGAGCAAGTATTATAAATGGATAGTTATCTTGCAGGAGTTTGATTTGGAATTCATCAAATCTAAATCAAAGAAATCTCTTATCTTTGCCGAGTTACTTTGCGATCTTCCCTCATTCTCCAATGATTTAACGTCAGAAGAATCAATCTTGGATGAGTCTCTATTTCTTATCTCATCAAGTGATCCATGGTATGGAGATATACTGATCTATCTCTAGACCCAAGCTTTTCGGCCTAATACCTCTCTCTCTAAATAGTGACGTACTCGATACCAAGCCAAAGATTATCTAATCATTGGTGATACACTTTATCGTTGTGGTGTTGATCCGATTTTATGTAGGTGCCTTACTCATGAGGAGGCCGAAAAAGCTTTGAATGAGTGTCATTTAGGTGCTTGTGGGGGGCATTTATATGGTTACGCAACTGCACAGAAAATTCTACGTGTTGGTTACTTCTGGCCAACTATATTCAAATATTGCATTCTTGCTGTCAGAAGTTGCCATGCTTGCTAGATTTTTGACCGTAAAACCAAATTACCACCTACACCACTGCATCCAGTCGTTGTTGTTGTCCCATTCGAAAAATGGGGCATTGACTTAATGAAATGTAACCTCACCTCGGACGGGGGGCATGGGTATATTATAATCATCGTTGACTATTTTACCAAATGGGCCGAGATGATGCCAACATTAAACAATAGTGGTGAAACGACTGCTTTGTTTTTCTTCAACCATGTGGTTTCCAGATTTGGTGTACCACAAGCTATAGTTATAGATCAGGGGTCGCCTTTTCACAATCACATGATGGTTGAATTAACTACCAAATTAGCACTGTCACATGATAGTTCTACTCCATACTAACCGCAAGCTAATGGACAAGTTGAGGCTATCAACAAAGTCCTTAAGTGCATGTTGCAAAGAATGATTGGAGTTCATAAAAGGAATTGACATTTAATCTTGTACTTGGCTTTGTGGGCATATCGAACCTTGGTGAGAAATGCGACCGGATTTACGCCCTTCCAGTTGGTGTATGGTTTGGAAGCAGTCTTTCCAATCCAATGTGAAATCTTGTTTCTCAAACTCGCGATTGACCTGCTACCTCGTACTTCTGAAGAAGAAGCGTGTTTCTTGGAGTTAATCCATCTGGATGAAACTCATCATGATGTCGCAGTGGCTAATGAGGTGCATAAAAAATGCATCAAGGTGCAATATGATAAAAATGTCAAGCCTTGTGTCTTCTCAAAAGGTGACCTGGTCTTACTTTACGATCAAGAGTCTAATAAACTTGGAGTGGGAAATTTTGAACCACTATGGATGGAGCCTTATATTGTTAAGCGTGTGTTGATGAAAGGTGCCTACGAGTTAGTGGACTATGATGGGATTCCATTGTCGCAGCCCCGAAATGGGTTGTACCTTAAACGTTACTATGCTTAGTTAAGTGTAGTAAAATTCACAGTATATATGATTTGTTTGCATGTGTGTGTATGTTTATTTTAGAGTTCTTATTTGGTTAAGTAATCCACTTTTCATTTGTCATAGATGTCGAACTTTTCGGAACCATTTGTTGGTTAAGCCGATGGAGCTAGTCATAGTACGCATAATTTATCTTCTACAGCATGGGTCATTTTCGCTCCAAGCGACGAGTTAGCGAGTTTTATAGGGATATGTATTAGATGATCTACAAACAATATCGCTGAGTATAGCGCGTTGATTGAACTCCTCTCTGATGCCATTTCACTTGGCATACGCCGAATCATCATTAGGCTAGACTCACAACTTGTTGTACTACAACTTACTAGCATCTATACTGTCCAAAACCTAGCAATTCATCGTATGTTACTTAGAGTTCATATTTTGGAAAGGTATTTTGAGTTTATTCAATATCAACATATTTCTAGAAATCTAAACACATTAACTGATTCTCTAGCGAATTATGTGTTAAATAGACATTTGCGACATATGTAAAGTAAATATTTTCAATTCACATCATCATTTGAATAGGATTGCATCACTTAACCATAATAAACTCTGAAAGTAAAATAGATAGAACTTTGTATATAAGATTTTACAAGCAGTTTGTGTTCTAGACAAAAATTGGTCATCTGACCCAAAAAACTCAAAAATGTATGCATAAAATATCCAAGTAGACTAGTGTTGCTCATGATAACAGGTCATAACATGTACTATCATGCATAGGAGTCCCATCCAACAACTCAGCACGCCAATGGTGTGGTTCTGCAATCGCATAGGTAACTCCTCGATCTGGGCATCCAGAATACCTAGGGTCAAACCCTCTATGTGATCCTATAGCTCGGCCAATGTCTCTGCTAAAGCCAAGTCTCCGAGAACTGCTCTCCCAATAGCTATCTGTATTGGCACACCTGCCTCTTGATGGTGTCCCAGAGGTCGAACAAGTCCAACATATGCATACATATTAAAATGTTTGTTTAGTCTTGGAAATAATAAAAAAACACAAAAAAAGTAGAAACTTTAAAAAGAAAAAACATTTTGGTCAAACAATTTACCAATAGCACTCCACTGCGCTCCAACCGGTAACATTAGATCTAGATCACCATGGAAATCCATTCCTGAATATGGATATTCTGCAAAGGCCATGTCTTGTTAGTCAAACCACTCAAAGAAAGCAGGGGTAAATGAGATCAATGACTGGCCAGCATGCCTAGCCATAAGATCTACCCACCTCTGCATCCGTGGGTCTCTAGGTCCAGGTACTCCCAATGAGATGAGTTGTGGCTGCATGAGTGGAATTCTCTCCAAGGCAAAAGAAATCAAGATGGACCCATAGCCAAAATTTTTTGTCTTTCCATTCTTTACCTTGGTCAGTTGTTCTTTCATGGATAAAAGAACCTCCTCACTCCAGTTCAACACTGTTGGCTCCAAACACTCTAAAGCATACTGCATATATAACCTGTTTTCCAAGTGTAATGTCGCACTGCCATCCAGTTTGGTGAGGGTAAAAAGGATCGTTCTCAATGGTAAATCACTAACATCTTGATGTTAATCTTTCTGTCTCTTCTTGGTTGAGCTCCTTCCCCGCAGAATTGTCGTATATAGTCTCTCACTGATTCACCTCCTCTGGTAAATCCTGATAATGAGATGGGGGCACCCCACCTCGATAGTCCAGTCAGAAAGTAAATGTCATCGATGGTAAAAGGGATCAATTTTCCCCTAATATGAAATACTTGATCGGTAGGATCCTAAGAATGAACAAGGAACTGTAAAAGCTCAATTTGTTGTTGCATGCTAGATAATCGAAAATGCTTGAGTAACCCACAATTCCTTAGGGCATTAAATGTTCCCTGATTATTTAGGGCAACCATATCTTGTTCTTCATGCTCTCATTCTCTCCATATAATCACCATTTTGATCCAATGAATGTCTGTAATGCAACCATTAGACAAATTAGGATCCGTTTTTTGCAAAAAACAGTGGAAAATTTGGGAGAAAACAACTGTCAAAATTCAGTTTTTGCGCCCATCGCACCCATCCCTTATAGACAATGTGCTGCAATGCATACAACCTTCTAGGTGTGTGCAATGCAATGCACCTTTCGATATTGAAAGGGTGTGCTGATCCAGAGTTCAAAAAATGAAACCCTAGGGGCCTCAAAAACCAAAAATGTGTTTGCTTAAAACTGAAAATAAATGGAATAAAATGAAAGAGAATAGAGATAGCTCCTACTTGGTCAAGACGGCACGAGAAACGGTCCACTGAATCCTCCATAATCAGCTAGTGAACTTCGAGGTAGAAAACTGCTCCAAAACACCAAAGTCAAAGGGTAAAAGTGAAATGGTAAAAATGAATGATAAAACTTGTTTTTATGTTTATTTATTGCACATTAATCGAGTAAACATTAGTTTTTATTCATTTTATCCATGGAACAGGTACTTTTAATCCACTTTGATGGATTTTTTGAGCAGGTTTAACAGCTGAAAAGCATAATTTGATGTGCTCAAGTGTAAATTGAACATCTTTGACCACAAAGCAAACTTTTGTCTCTTTTTCGAGCTTTGTTAAAAACGAAAAAGAAACCCCCTTGGAGTCCTCTTTAAATTCTTTTCAGACTCTCTAAATATGAAAAGATTGTCAAGCGCTTCTCTATTCCAACTCGTTAAAGGACTGGAAGCGATATCTCTCTTGTATTATTTTACGCTTTTTCAGACTTGAGAGATTATTTTATGAAAAAGAACTTGTGGAGTTTCCTTTTCGTCCCTTTTCAAATTCTCTAAACATGAAAAGGACCAAGTTGTATTTGTTGTTAAACTCGTTAAAAACATCAAATAGCGACAAACTTGTCCATCAAGACAAGGATGAGTTTCACCTTCTCTAGGCTCGTTAAAGCATAAAATAGCGATGGATTCACCCGAAGGGTGAAATTATACAACAAGCATATGTTATCCTCCTCAATCTTGATAAAAAATAAAGAGGTACTGGTCAGCAATGATTGGGGAAAATGGAAAAAGCTGAGAAAACTTTATGGTAGCAAGTCGCTCTTGAACATGACACTTTCACCTCATCACCATGACTATGTGGGTTGGGTCATTTAGCTTGATGGTTATCATATCATTGGTCTATCATACCATCCATTACTTTGTTTCGGTTCAATGCTACCAATTAATCTTAGTGTCGCTCACATGTTCAAGAGAAGTCATTTAGTTCAAACTTCATCCTTTGCAATACCATAAACCTTCATTTTCATGACCACCATTCCTGAACCTTATGTCATTAGTCGATTTTTCATCTCCAAAATAATTTACCTTGTTTCATGTCGTAGATGTGGGATACATCAAGGCCCTCCCATGATGAGTCGCTTCTTGTCGACATCAACACATCATCCAAGAATTTGACTTAGAAACACCCCTTCAGTACCTTGAAGCTTGCATACTTCAATGGTAGGTTTTTTGCTTCCAGCAATAGGTTGACATCACTGGCCTTCGATCGAAAGACTTTGTATGGTGTTTGACCTCAAAACATTTATTCACACCATGTGAAATGTACTATAGTACCTTGAGGGTCATTATCATTATTGGTGATTCCTCTCGCATCTGTTAATAGCTTACATCATTGGCTGGTAATCAGACGATGTTTTTCCATGTTCGACTTCAAAACATATATTCACATGGTTGGACTTGTACTTGAGCAAAAGATTGAACGAGATTGAAGACTTCGGATCTAGTTTCATTCATCCGGGTTGTGATATTTTCAGGAGTACTAAATCAAATGTAAAATGGCCTTATGGTCAACCATTCATGGGTCTATATATGTAGACGACTATATTTGTACATGTAATGAAAGTTTATAAGTTGAGCATGGGTATGCCTTCCCTCAGCTATTTCATGAGAAAAATCAAATTATCATTATATATGTATTGTAATTGATGCAGGTCACCTTCCATTTCGAAACCTCCTCTCCTCGTGATAAAGCATTTCACTCAACATATATATTTACGACTTCATACTTTAGGGGGCAACTGTTACAGATCCATTTGGGCAGATCAACCCCAACTTACAGATTGATACTATTAGGGCCCATCAACCCCTAATGCAGATGTTACATGCCCTAAAGAAGTTAAACATCAGAATGCCTCATTTCCCAAGAAGTTTCATCACTAAAAACATCCAGAAGCTACCTCTAAGAATATCAGCGTAGGTAGGCCTTCATTAGGGTGTGCTTCAATGCAAACCATACATTGTCAGGGTTCAATGCAGCGCACTTGGTCCCTCTTTGGCCTGCCCTGGGCGAATTTGAGAGAATTTTTGTGAGGGTTTGAAAGATTCCTTATCCATTGGATGCCTCTAGAAGTTTCTCAAAACTACCCACTCCTTTGAGTTCGCATTTGGATGAGGAAGGGAGTTAAGGAACACCAATCCCTTTATCCCTTCTTCTATGGAATTGATTTCTAAATATAGGAGGGCATTCATTATCACCATTGATGGCATAACTTCCTTCATTCACCTATAAAAAGACCACTCATCTAAGTGATCAGGGGATGGAAATTATTGAATTGTAGGGAGATGTTGATATGAGACTTGAGTTGATTGCAAGTATTGTAATGATGTCAAAATGTCTTGCTTGTTGTGAGGAGAGGATGGGATTGAACTGGAAGAATGATGCTGAATCAGGAAAATTGGATTGTAACTCTTCCTTTTACTAATAAAGTGTTCAAAGCTTTTTCCATATGCTTGTATTGTCTTTTGATGCTTTCATATGTTTATCATGTACTTGATTCCATGTTATGTTTAATCAATAGATCATTATCATATGCTTTGATGGGTTCTTGTTTGTCTGTGTGCAGGTACTTTTCAAATGGCTTAAGTATGGGAAGGAGCAATAGAATCAGTCAAGGGAGATAAGGAAAAAGCGGAAGCTACAAGTAGGTTCTCTATTCTATTATTTTATCTATTGTTTATAGAAAATGTAGAGAATGCTTTGTACTGTTGTTTCTAGATTAAGCTACTAGTCTAGAGGGATTAGGAATTTATCCAAGAACACTAAAACTTCCCAAAAAACTTGGCACAACTAGCATATAACCTTGTCACTCCCTACTTAGCACACTTGGAACTCATTGACACTCCTTATCACAAACTCTTATTTGTTCATTTCTATGCATTTGGAACTAGTTCTCCCTTGTGTTTCTATGGCACTCCCTAACACTCCTCGGTACGCATTGACACACCCTAGCACTTGGCACATCTTGGCATGTCGCCCTTACACTCTAACATTCCTTGACACTACCTAGAATACCTTGTCACTCCCTCCTTAACACATCTAGAACTCATTGACACTCCTTATCTCACACACTTTTGCATTCATTTCCATTCATTTTGACTTAGTTCTCCATTGTATTTCCTTGGCACTCCCTAACACTCCTTGGCACGCATTAGCTTGCCTTGGCACTTGACACATATTAGCATGCTTCCTTAGAAGTATAGCATGCCTTGGAACTACCTATCATACATTGTCACTCCCTCATTAGCACACCTAGAACTCGCAGAGACTCCTTATCACACACTCATATTCATTCATTTCCATGCATTTGAAACTAGTGCTCCTTTATGTTTCCCTAGCGCTTGGCCCCAACACTCCCAAACATGTGTTAGCGCCACTCCCTAGAACCTGGCTCATCTTGGAATGCCTTAGCACTTGGTATGTCTTGGCATTCCTAACAATCCTTAGAACTTTCTAGCATGTGTTAGTACTTCTTGGCATTCCCTAGCACAACTTGGCACTTTGTAGCTATCATGTCATCATACATAGACTTACTTTTTTTGCAACTTGGGAACCCAACCAAGTCATTGGAAAAAGTCTCCCTTTGTTTGAAACTCCTTTCTCTAGCCCCTTATCGTAAACATAGGCTTTCCTCTTGCGAGTATTATTATGAAATTCTCCTAACACACTTCATTTGTGGGACACCTAGAACTCATTGACACTCCTTGGCACACTCGCTTATTTGTTCGTTTCCATGTATTTTGATTTAGTTCTCCCTTGTGATTCCCTGGAATTATCTAACACTCCTCATTATGCATTGACATTATTTGGCATGTGTTAGCATGCCTTTTCATTCAGTAGCACGCCTTGGAAATCCTTAGCTATCATTCCCTCACAACTACCCTTACTTTTTTGGGGACTTGGGAACCTAATCAGGTTGTTCCTTGACTACAATAGCTTGACCAAGTTACTGTTACTATAACTAGACTATGGCTTGTTCACCTAAGAACTGCATATAACTCATCTTAGGCTACTCATGTGTAATTTCAGCTCATCCCACTTAACAAGTTACCAAGTCAAGGCTCACATCCAACCATGGCCATAAAACAACTAAGGAAGTTTACATCTTGACATTCCATAGCACCCAGTATGTCTATCAATCCCTTAGCACTATGTGGCACGTGTTAGCATGTATTACATTCCTTGGAATGCTTTGGAACTCCCTAGCACACCCTAGCAATCTCTGACACGCCATGGCACTACACCATGTCTTGGCATTACCTAACATATAACCTTGTCACTCCCTCCTTATCACACCTAGAACTCGCTAACACTCCCTATCATGCACTCTTATTCATTCATTTCCATGCATTTTGAACTAGTTCTCTGTTGTGTTTCTGTGACACTCCCTAACACTCCCTAGCATGAATTGACACACCCTATTACCTGACACATCTTGGCACATTGCCCTGGCACTCTAACATTTTTTGGTACTACCTAGCATACTTTGTCACTCCCTCCTTACCACACCTAGAACTCGATGACACTTCCTATCACACACTCTTATTTGTTCATTTCCATTCATTTGACCTAGTGTTCCCTTGTGTTTCTTTGTCACTCCCTAACACTCCCTGGAACACATTGGCACACCCTGACACATATTTTCATGCTGTAGTAGTTGGCATTTCTTGGCATGCCTAACATGCCTTTGAACTGTCTAACATGTGTTAGCACTTCTTGGGATTCCCTAGCACACATTCACACCCCCTAGCTATCATGCCCTTATAGATAGCCTTATGTTATTTATGACTTGAAAACCCAACCAAGTCATTGACAAAAAAATGTTGGGCCCAACCCATAGTCTCCCTTTGTCCGATAGTGCTATATCTAGATCCTTGTTGCAACCACGGACTAGTCTCTTATCATTCCTATTTTGAACTTCTCTTAGGACACTCAATCCTTGACACACTTGGAACTCTTTCACACTCCCTAGAACACACTCTTATTAATTCATTGATATGCATTTTGACCTAGTGCTCCCTTGTGTTGCCCTAACACTCCCTAACACTCCCTAGCATGCAATGAAATTCTCTTTAACACCTTCTCATTCCCTGACATGCCCTATCCACTTGATATCATGCCCTATAACTCCCTCGCATAGATTGGCTCTTGGCACTTGGTGGCACCTGACAATTCTTGGCATGCGTTGGGATTCCCTAGAATTCCTTGGCATGGTTTAAGATAAAATTTATTTGAGATCTATTATTCATAATTAAGAGGGAAGTAATAGAATATATGACTTAGGAAACTGTTGAAGCCCCGAAAATCGGGTCTACAACAAGGGGGATACCCACTCGGTCCAGACCTTGAAAGTAGCTCCTTTTCCGTTTGGGATGGTGGGTCCGACTGGGGATAATGGGACCCGTTTCCCAATTTGTTTGTGATAATAAGAGTTGATGTTTTCCTTTCTAAAGATTTCTAGATAAAATGCTTTTAATCTAAATTTAATCTAAAACATGCAATTTTATTCTAATGAATGGAAACATCTAATTCTAAAGTTATCCCAGGATTAACTCTTCACTTATGCAATCAAAAATAGTTTCTAACAGCAATTGGTAATAAAGATAATTCAATTGTTACAAGAAGAGAATTCATTAAAAGTGAATTGTTTCGTATAAGAAATTAGCCAAAACAATTGTGAGAAACATATCGCATAATAAGTTATTCATACATTAAGCATAAACAGAATAGTCACCACCGTACAAAAGTGCCAAATGATAACTTAAGCATTCAAGCTTTCATATATAAACAACTGAACATAAAATATTACTGACACATAAGCAAAAACCATTAAGAGATAAAAGTACCATTGATAACAAGTCCTACTCATGATCTTCAACAATATAGATTTATCTTCTCATAATTCAATATCTACTAAGAGTACATAAATGCATTTCAGTAGCAGACATTAAACACAGATATCAATAAATCTCATTCCATTCATTCATCACCTCAGAGGGTGCATAAGTGCATGTTCTGAAGAAATGTTTTTGACAAATTTCTAGACCCCTCTCTAAATGCTTGAGAGGGGTTAAAATACTACTAACTAAAGACTAAAAATAGTTTGTTACAAAAATATAGGAGGAGGTTTAAATGATCGTTCTCATTTAAGGCAAAAATAAATCAAAAATAAAACTAAAACTGTATCTGAAAATTAACTATGCATCTGTTCTCTGAGATCGCAAGCATTCAACATTGGCTTCAAGAGCGTCAGTTGGATGAACTCTGATTTTAGTTGCCCTGCGAAAACAGAATCGACAAGTGCTGGCGCTGTCTTTTCGGTAGAATTTGTAGGGTATTTTAGAGTCATGCATTGACTATGTGGTTTAACCAAGTATTGCCAGTAAGTGTCCCAATTCAACTTGGTTAACTTATTGATTGACTTTGCCTTTTCTTTAGCTTTCTGTCTCCAGCTTGTCTGCAGTTGTTGTGCCTTTGGGAGAAATCCCGAAGCGATTTCTGATATTAGTGTTTCTCTATGCATATTTTCATTGACACAGTCAATGACATTGCTCGCCGCTGTCACTGCTTCTTCCGCTTCTCGGTTAGCATTGGCTTGCTGTAACTGTTGCTGCAAAATAGGATTTTTTCCTCCTTATCCTTAAGTAATAATTTTACTTCGGACGCTTTATCAATAGTAGTAGAAGCATAGGCTCCTGCGACCTGGGATAGCTTAGTCAAATTTTCTGTAGGATCAGTGGTAGGGTCTCGCCAAAGGACATCTAGCTGCTCTGCCTCAGGTGAGAGCACGCTGTCTAATTTTCATTTCTTTCTTTGTCTTCTTACCACTGCTTTGTGCTGTGGACTATAAAATACATCTAGAGGAGGAATCTCCTCTATCTTCAGCATGATTTCAGATGATGTGGTTATGGGAATATGCTCCGTTTCTGGAGCGTTGAAGATTGTTTCAATGACCATTTATGTCATTTTCTGTGCTGTATTCTCAGGTGTCTTCATGTTTTTCTCCTCGGTATTGATCAATTCATTAAATGTTTCCCACTCTTTCTCCAGCTTAGTTCTCACTGGATTTGGTGGCTAGATGAGAGGAGCGGGAACCTTTACCTGTGGTGTCGACAAAAAATGTTGTTTTGGGTGCTCTTTAGATTGGGCAGTATCCCTGACTGACCCTTCACTTTTATTATGGTCACTCTCGGACCGTTTAGACTGTTCTGGTGATTCTTTTTCAGACTTAGACTTGGACTTATCTGTCCCTGACCTACCACTTATACTGATGTTGGGAGTGGGCTCCCTTATTGGTTCTAAGCGCAACTTGTCCAAGGGGATTTTTGCTAATCTCCACTCTCTATAGTGTTTGAATTCTTGGAATTCCGTTGGGCCAAATTGAATTTGGGCCATGTGAAAAATGTCTTTAAGGGTACTCTTCTGCTAGAAGATGTCATCAAAGAGATCATCTTCTTTAGTGAATACCTTTATTTTGACAGCCGTAGTAAATTTTTTTATGACATCAAACTGATCGAATTGTCTCCCTCGAAATTTAAACAGTCATAGACTCAACATGTTGTCTACTTCTTTGAAAGCATGACCTAAATCAAACAGCGAAAAGGCCCCACAGGGCACAGGGAATTGTAGCCAGATGGCCTTTTTCTTGCCTTTCAATTCTTTTCTCATTCCATCAACCCCGCAGGTTTGGTAGGCTATTTCTCGAGCCAATAACTTATCAGGAACATATAAAGGAAGCACATGAGGGGAATCAATTCTTCCGAATACTCTTATTTAAGTGAAAAACTCTTCTCTGAACCATCTTCCGACCAGGAGAATATCAACTTCAGCTTCGGGGGAAAATCTTGGGGCATCTTTATTATACAACATTCTGTGAAGGGGTAACATAACTCCATGAAAAATTCTATAAAAATATGGGGTAAACTTGGAATCCCACAATTCCTTATGGTAGAGCTGAATGGGCAAGGGATTATGTATAGTCCACTTCCAACCCATTAGAGGAAATCTAGAAACAGAATATATTGCATCCATAACATAAGCAGCTAAAAAGAAAGGAGGATAAATCCTTTGAGAGGGAGTTTTTTTAGACCAGTAATTTCAAATAGCTGAGGCTAAATTATTAGACAATATCTAGGCCCAATCCATAATAGTGGTGTTAGTGGCCGCATCTAATAGGGGTAGCCACTCGGATGAAAACTTGTTGATATCAGGCCTTCCAAATAGCTTACATAGCATAGCAGCATAAAAACAATACAGAAAGGAGAGGGAACCAGTACTGTACATACCATGTTTGTCCTTTTTCAATGGCTCTTCCTTTGCTGACCAGTTTTTGGTGCACTCCGCCAAATCTTCGTTTTCCTTGGCGAATTTCTCCACGAACTGCTTGTTGTAGCTTGCCTGCGACTCTGGTAAATGATACATAAGTCTTAAATCTTGTGGGGTAAATGACCCAATAAGCTCCTGGCTCCGAGACTTGAATTGCCTGTCTGTTATATCAGCGTTGTCCAATACCCACTTGACCATGTCGGTATAGGGAAGTATCTTAGGCCTTGCTGCTATGCGATGCAGGAATGAGCATGCAAGTTTGGTAAGTGATGCTTCAGATGACCTGCGTGTGTTTGCTGTAACTGTAACTTCCATAACTCTGGGGTTTTCTTCTTCCAGCAGACTGTACATGCCTTCCCAAGTGGATATGTCAGCTTCTCTGGTACAGGTGGTGTCTGTGAATAAGGGCGTCATCTCTGTTTTCTCAGCAACCGGAGCTTTTCCCTTTTTCCCCATTACATTCTGTACATTGCTCTATATATTATTCTTCTTGCCACTCCTGCAAGTTTACAAGTAAGGAAAGAATAATGGTAAGTGATAAGGTGATGGGAAAGCTCTTAATTTCGAAATCATATCAAATATATCACCCTACGTGAAACAACCTTTCGATCAAATCTAAATATTTTCTCATAAATGACCATCAATAAACCACTAAGTTGACATTAATGCCCATAACTCGGTATCGGATTACGAGAAATATTTCATTGAACAATGAGCCTTGTTGATCTACGATAAAGTGATTTTGCGATTTGCTTCGTAATATCGCAGATCGCCATATCGCTAATCCTTTTCATTAATAATCATTTATTTCTTTATGTGACTGCATATCGCATATCGCAGGATCGGGATGTTTTATCTTAGATGGCGCTTGTGACATATGAAATCTGCAATGCGCGATGAGTATGTAAGGCGCGCGATCTCGCATCATTGCGTTTTCACAATTTCGAAAGTTTGTTTATATGATATCCTCCATTACCATTTTGCCATGTGATGTTTATTGTTAGGAGAATGATTTTATTTGAAACTTATCATAATACTTAAGATTTTGGGTTTTACGGATGTTTTTCCTAAGTTTATGATAGTGTGTTTTATTCGAAGGGAATTATAAGTGCTAGTTTTTTTATTTTTAAGAAGGGTCTCCATTTATTTAGTTTTATTACTAATACTAAATAAAAAGGGGGGTTGTTGATGGCCACAACAATTGGTGATTCACTAGGAAGAACCAGTTATCTCTGATTATCTTTTGAATTTTCTAAAACTTCCAAAACAAAAAAGTTATCTAGAAAATCAAACTTTATTATAGAAATATAAAGCACATCATGCTCTTAGCCATTAATGATAGTTTGTTTCTTCCGTGCTAATTTTGATTATTTTCTTCCCAATGCTAGTCATTGTATTTACATCAGCCACTACTTGGTTTATAAAGATAAAAACAAAGAAATCTCTGTAGGTCAGTTTTAAATATGCTCATGTTTCGTAGGTAGAGCCTCTGCTGCTAGCAAGCGTCCATAGCCTTGACAGGGTTACCTGTTACCCAACAATGATCCTGTATCCTACTTCAAGAAATATACAATTTTCAAAGATAAATCCATATCCACACTTATTTCTTTTGTTTTCTTTTAATTCTTAAAGAATAATGTCTTGGTTTGGTAGCCAAATTTTGACAGTGTCATTCACTTGATTTATAACTTTGTTGAACAAGCTAGCTCGTGATGAGACCCCTTGTCTTTTGATTTCAACAATCTTGAGTCATTGCCCTGTTTTGGTATGCAGTTTTGGCAATGTCAGCAAGTTATAATCTCTATGATCATGATAAGTCGGCTCGTGATGAGACCTCTTATTATTTAAGTCTATAGTGTATCATTGGATTACTCCTTGAAACTCGTAATTCCCTAGGTGGGGAGGACGTCATTGATTCCTTAAGAATAGCTCTGGATGACAATTATAGAGTTTTTGAAGATAACTTTTCTACAGAGAACCTTCGTTTTGTTATTGATGCTTTTCATGACTGATATAAAACAAATTCCCACTAAAGGTTGTTTTTATAAAAATTCGTAAGGGTGAAACTAGTAAAATTTCCAGGCTTGTGGCATTTGATTGTATCTTTCAATAATAATGATTAATTTTCCAAATTAGTTCTATTTATACAAGCGAAAAAACAAAATTTAAAAGAAACACCTATCTTTTTCGTGAAATCTAAAGATAACCATTTACAACATGTTTTATTATCAAAATAAAGCTATAAACAATAATTTACAAAAATAGAAGAGGTCATCTTCTATGGAAAGTATTTTTTAAGGATCTGCCCATTAACAGGGAAAGATTCTCTTTTCCCTGCTAAATTTTGCAACATGAAAGTCGATGGACCTATAATTTCAACAATTTGGAATGGTCCAAGCCACATTCGTTGGAATTTAGAATGTTTACCTTTTTCTTTTTGAGCCTTATCCCATTTCAATACTAAATCTCCAATTTGAAAATCCTTCCTAGATACCATGTTTGAATCGAAGGAAGCCTTTACTAATTCTTGATGATGATCATGTGTAATTTTAGCCTGTTCTCGTTGCTCTTATAGCTTAAGGATCTGTAGTTGTCTTAGTTGTAAATATGAAGATGGTGTTTCCTCAATAAATTGAACTAAGGCTAAAGAAGGAATTGCTAGATGAGCTGGGAGAACTACTTCTTTCCCATAAACTAAATTAAAGAGAGAAGTACTAATGGAAGCCTTTTGAGTTATTCGGTCTGCCCAAAGAGCATACATCAAAGATTTGTGCCAATTTTTATGATTCTAATCAATGGTTCACTTAATGATTCTGATTAAGTGTTTATTTGTTGATTCGACCAACTCGTTCCCTTGTGGGTAATAATTGGCAGAATATTTAAGCTTAAAACCTCTTTTAAGCGCAAATTTAGTCATAGCATTGCCAGAAAAATATGATGCATTGTTAAACATTAAAGCAGAAGGTAAACCAAACCTGGTAATTATGAACTGATCTATGAAATCGATGATATGTTCAGCATTAGCTGTCTTGAGAGGAACTGCTTCCACCCATTTAGTAAAATAATCTGTAGCTGTAAGGATGTACCTATCTTGTTCAGAAGAGTGAGGAACGATATCACCTATTATATCCAATCACCATTGATCAAATGGTTGATTGATATTGATTGGCTGCAATGGAAATGATGGTTTCTTCTGTCTTTTAGCAATAGTTTGACAAATTTGACATTTCCTTACATAGCTATGTGCATCTTTAAATAGTGTAGGCCAATAGTATCCTGTGCGCAAAATTTTACGTGTTGTTGCATCTCCCGCATAATGTCCACCTGCTGGTCCATCATAGAGTTCCTGCAACACTTTTTCAACTTTAGATTTCTAAATACATCGTAGAAGAATAGAATCATAATTCATCCTAAAAAGCACATCGTTTATGAGTTGATACTGCTTGGCTTTCAATCTTAAGGCTCTTTTCTTTGTATAATTCATATTTGAAGGAGCATATCCGTTTTTTAAATAAAACATGGTATCAGAATATTGTTGGCATTATGGCACATGTTTGGAGCTATGGCACAGGTGTTGTCCTTGATGGCAACTCTCTTTGGTAACAGATCTCAGTTCAGTCTTTCAGAATGAAGGAAAAGACATATATGCAGGTTCATCTAGACGAAGATGCGTATACACGCGGGTTAGACGTTTCAAAGGCGCGTATGCATATACACACACTTTCATGCAAGGAAAAGCGCATATATGTTGGAAAACTTACTTTTGGTCCGTGGTAGTTAGTCCTTGGTATTTGAACCTATGGTTTTGGACCATGGTACCTCGTCAGAAGTGTTGACCCCAAGTATTGGGTCTGTGGTATTAGTTTATTATGGTTTTGGACCATGGTATTGTGGAAGGCCTAAAAATATAAAAGAGGAAGGAGATCATGTGGCAAAAGATCATCAGAATTATTGTTGAATATCTGATAAAGTGTTAGATCTGGAATACTGGTAAGTGGGTTATGGTGCAGATCTGGATCTAAATGAAGGAGGAACCTTAGCGCAAAGAGAAGGATAAGTTCTCTTGATGGATCATAATCTTTAAGCTTGAATGATAGTATCTCTGTATGATTTTGATCTGTTACATGTGGCGCTTGCTTGATCTATAAAACTGATAATCTGGGTTAATTAGTGTTTGAATATCTGAAAGAGTGAATTATCCTTTATAGATCTGTACGCAGGTTCAGTGAAGCGAAGACACGTATATACGCTGGTTCAGTGAAGGCAAACAGCGTATACACAGGTTGTTCCATACGCAGAAGCGTATGCACACAGGTTTCAGGCTTTTAAAGTAGCGTATATATTTTGAGTTGTGATCTTGCTGCTTCTGTTTACTGCTGCAGTGTTCTGGGTTCAGATTTGGTGTGTGGTTACTGTTACTATGATCTGGGTACAGTTGTCAGAAAAGCATTTATTTTGATTCAGTTTTGATTGGTGAAAAGGTGATTGGTTGTTGCAAAAAAATTTGATGTTTGATTGATGTTATCTGTGTATCCAGTCTGAAAATTTATGAAACATGGTCCCTGAAAGAAAGAGAAGGTTGTAGCCTTCTGTAGGCCAGCACCTACGTACTAGTATATTGGCTAGTGCAAGAGCTAAGGGGGTTGTAGCTCCCTTCCAGGAGAAGCTAGAAAACGAGAGAGGGTTGTAGCTCTCTGCAGGTTGCAGCCTGCGTACTGGTAAAGGACTGCACCAGTACAATTGTAAAAAGAAGTTTCTAATTAAAGAGAAGATAGAGACGAATTGCAGCAGGTGGTTTTCACCCACATTGGGTTTCCACCTTATATCTTGTGTTCTTGTGTGTGATTATCTTCTGCTCTGTTTTTACTGTTCCTGGTTACTGGTTAATTGATTCTGATACACAGATTAACAATCAACATCTGACAGATAAAGTAAATTATAAGTTTGCATTGTATACGCGGTTTTATTTCGACATAGTTGCGTATATACGCGGGTTTAATTAACTGAAGTAGCGTATATCATCTGAATTTGAAAAAGGGAATATTTGACTTGATAATACTGATTCACCCCCCTCTCAGTATTATTTCCAACAATTGGTATCAGAGCCAGGTCCTTCAGAAGAAGCTTGATCGCTTGAAGGAAGATCGTTCATCATGAGCAACTACGAGAGGGAAGCATCAATCAGGCCACTGATTTTTGATGGGACAAACTTCGTATATTGGAAGGTAAGAGTTACTGCCTATCTTCAATCTCTTGGTACAGAAGTCTGGGATATCATAGAAACAGGGTATACTTTTCCATCAGCAACTCCTACAGATCCAGCTGAGAAGAAGAAATATGAAAAAAATGCAAAGGCGGTCAATACTCTATTAGGATGCCTATCTCAATCAGAATTTGTCAAGGTAATGCAGTTTAAATCCGCAAAAGAGATATGGGACAAGATTGTTCTGAGCTATGAAGGAGATGATCAGGTAAAATGAGCAAAACTTCAAACCCTCAAGATTCAGTATGAAAATCTCAGGATGTATAATGATGAAAGTGTGGCTAACTATTTCTTCGTGTAGATGAGATTGTTAATTGTATGAAAAACTTGGGTGAAGAAATAAAAGAGGCTGTTGTGGCTGAAAAAGTGATAAGATCTTTGTCCCCTAGGTTTGAATCTAAATTTTCTGCAATAGAAGAAAAGGAGAATCTACAAAACATCAAAAAGTCACAGCTGCACTGAATTCTAACTGCTTATGAAATGAGGAAAGGAGGTCCATCAAACAGGAGAGAAGCTGCCTTCAAGGCTTCAGGCAAAGGAGAGTACTATGAGTTAGGGCACGTGTTAGAAGAAGAAGAAGAATCAAACTTTGTCAGAAATATTCAACGGGGTGCTGGACGATTCTGAGGTAAGTTACCTTTCAAATGCTTTGCTTGTGGAAGAGTCGGTCACTATGCTGCCAAATGTCCTCATAAGGATAAGATTGACAAGGGGAAGGAACCTATTAGATGGAACAAGAAACATAATGCAAATAAGAAAAGCTATTACACTCATGAAGATAGTGATGGAATTTCAAATAGTGACAAAGATGAACGAGGTAATGATTATAAACTTTTAATGGCTTTTGAAGATGATGATTACATGGATGCTATAGATGAAGAAGGTTTTTATGAAGAGATTTCTGATCTTAAAATTTTCTTAGAAGAGAAAAATGTGATTATTGATTCTCTGCAATGTCAACTGGCTGAAAGGGAAAAACATCTTGAAAAATTGGAATGTGAAATTGTTGGTCTTAGAAAAGAGATTGAGAAAAAAAAAGCTCTTAATCTTAAATTTGTTAAAGGATCTGAAATTGTGGATGAGATTATCAATGTGCAGCATTCTCCACTAATCAAGACAGGTCTGGGATATAATGGAGAAGCATCTCAAGCATCCACCTTCAAAAGTTATCTTGATGTGGCAAGAAGGAGCGAGCAAAGGCCTAATAGAAATCATCAGGTAAATCAGGGACAGTTTACCTCAAGAACGAACAAAGACTATCAAGAAAATCAGGGGCAAACTACCTTAAGGACAAACAGAAGCTACAACCAGCCACAGGTAAAATCTTCCCAATTTGCCTCAGGAATGGATGTTGGTAGAAACTACAATCCGTTAGATGATAGATTTGATAATCGCAGAAGTTTCTTCAATGGGCAATGTTTCTCTTGCCATAACTTTGGTCACAAAGCAGCTCAATGTGTTGCCTATAAGACAATCATGACTAGAGAAGCTCAAAAACAAAGAAGTATGTCTAGAATCATGAAAAGGACCTATAACAATTTTTCCGCCCTTGAAAGTGAAATTGGATGTTCCATCTGTAATAACTTCGGTCATGAAGAGTCTGAATGCAAGAGCAAGTTTCGGAAGACAACTTAGAAGGAATAAACCCTGAATGCCAGAACATGGAGAATGAAGGAACCACAACCAGAAAGATGTGGGATAGCATTTTATGCAGAAGGACAGGAAAATCTATGGTACATCGACAGTGGATGTTCAAAGCATATGACAGGTGATAAAGAAAAACTTGAATCATATAGTGTTTTAGAAAAGGGAAAGAAAGTCACTTTTGGAAATGATACCCCTGCAGTCATAAAAGGAAAAGGCACTGCTCATTTGAAAGAAAGGGTCAAAGCTAGAAACGTTTTGTATGTTGATGGCTTGAAGCATAATCTCCTAAGTGTCAGTCAGATGTACGATCAAGGAACCGAGGTAATATTTCGATCAAATGGATGTAGTGTTCGTGATCTTGATACAGGAAAAACAATGATTAAAGGCAGAAGAACTCCAAATAACTTATACATATTTGAAGAAGGACAACAACAATGCTATTTGAGCAAGGATGATGAACACTGGTTATGGCACCAGAGGTTGGGGCATCTAAGATTTTCACAAATAAGGAAAACATGCAAATATCAAGCAGTTCGTGGTCTCCCAGGTATCAAAATTCTAGACAACACCATATGCAAGTCATGTCAGTTTGGTAAGCAAACCAGAACCAACTTCCCTGAGAAGGAAGGCTGAGCTAGTAGGCCTCTTGAACTAGTCCATACAGATGTATGTGGTCCATTTAGGACAAGGTCACCTTGAGGAGAAGAATACTTTATATTATTCATTGATGACTTCTCCAGGATGGTTTGGTTAGGACTTATGAAACACAAGGACGAAGCATTCGAAAAATTCAAATCTTTCAAAGCCTTGGCTGAAAATGAATCATATCACAAAATTAAGTGTCTCAGGTCTGACAGAGGTGGGGAGTTTACCTCAAATCAATTTTTCGATTTCTGTGAAGAACATGGAATAAGAAGGGAATTCTCTACAGCTAGGACTCCTTTGCAAAATGGAGTGGTGGAAAGGATGAACAGAACGGTTCAAAAAATGGCTCGTGCTATGCTTGATGAGTCTGGAACTCCCGCAACCTTCTGGGGTGAAGCTGCATTTTCTGTGGTTGTTATTCTCAACAAAACAAATGTCCGAGTGAACAACAATCAAACTCCTCATGAGCTCTGGTATAGTGACACTCCTTCAGTAAAGCATTTCAAAATTTTTGGAAGCAAATGCTATATTAAGAAAAATGATGAACAGCTTGGCAAACTTGAACCTAGAGCAGATGAAGGCATTCTCCTTGGTTATTCTCCTCACAGCAAAGCATATAAGTGTTACAATAAAAGACTTGGAAGAATTTTTGACAGCATTGATGTAGTGATTGATGAAAAAGGATACATTCCTAGAAAAGTTAATTATGAAAATATCGAAGAGGATGAAGACTACTCTCCAAATCATACTGATGAAGAAGAACCTCAAGAGGCATCAGAGGAACAGATAAGGATAGAAGAGAAGACTCCATACAGGTACGTTCAGAAGAATCATCCAGAATCTCAGATTTTGGGGCAGAAAGAGGCAGGTGTACAAACAAGAAGAACAATTGCAGAAGCCTCAAGCTATTTGGCATTACTCTCCTCCACTGAACCAAAAAATGTAAGAGAGGCATGAAAAGATGAATGTTGGGTCAAGGCAATGGATGAAGAACTTGAGCAGATCGAAAAGAACAACACTTGGGAGTTGGTTCCTAGACCAAAAGATAAGAATGTCATAGGGACAAAATGGGTCTTCAAAAATAAGTTGAATGAAAACGGGGAAGTAATTAGAAACAAGGCCAGACTTGTTTGCAAAGGGTATGCTCAACAAGAAGGAATAGAATTTGAAGAAAATTTTTCTCCTGTTGCAAGACTTGAGGCCATCTGAATGTTCCTTGCTCTCTCAAGATTTCAGAAGTTCAAAGTATTTCAAATGGATGTGAAATCAGCCTTTCTGAATGGAGACTTAGAAGAAGAAGTATACATTGAGCAGCCAGATGGTTTCATTCTTGGGAATGATCCAAATCTTGTATGCAGACTGAAAAAGGCTCTCTATGGTCTTAAACAGGCTCCAAGGGCTTGGTACTACCGCTTGGACAAATATCTTCATCAACAAGGTTTTTCAAAAGGTTCAGCAGATAGCAATCTCTATATAAAAGTTGAAAATGACAAATTGCTAATCCTTGTTGTGTATGTAGATGATATTATCTTTGGCAGCAATGAAGAAGCTATGAGTCAAAGCTTTGCCTTAGTGATGCAGAAAGAATTCGAAATGTCTTTTCTTGGAGAACTGACATATTTTCTTGGTTTGCAAATCCAACAACATGAAGACGGTATCTTTTTGTCTCAAACCAAGTATCTCAAGTAGATCTTGAAGAAATATGGCATGGAAGATGCAAAACCAGTATGTACGCCCATGGTTACAGGATGCAGCCTCAGTACAAATGATGAATCTGCAGCAGTGCATCAACCAACCTATATATCCATGATTGGAAGTCTTCTTTATTTGACAGGTACTCGACCAGACATCATGCATGCAGTGGGAATAGTTGGAAGATTTTAGGCAAATCCTAAAGAAACCCATCTTCAAGCAGTAAAGAGAATTTTCAAGTATCTTCAAGGAACTCAAAACTATGGCTTATGGTATCCTAGAGATACAGATCTCAAACTTCATGCTTATACAGATGCAGATTGGGCTAGAAGCGTGGATGACAGGAAGAGCACAAGTGGTGGTGCATTCTTTATGGGTTCCAGATTAGTTTCTTGGTTCAGCAAGAAACAAAGTTCGATTGCTCTATCTACAACTGAAGCGGAATATGTGGCTGTTGCATCTTGCTGCACTCAACTCCTTTGGATGATGCAAACCTTGCAGGATTTTCAAATCACTTGTACACCACCTATCTCCATCTTATGTGATAATACAAGTGCAATCAGCATTTCAAAGAACCCAGTCATGCATTCAAAGACCAAGCACATACCAATCAAGTATCACTTTCTCCGGGAACAAGTGTTGGAAAAAAAGGTCAAGTTGGAGTATGTTCCTTCTAAGGAACAAGTTGTTGATATTCTCACCAAACCACTGCCCAACGAGACATTCGAATACCTCAGACAGAAGCTGGGTGTAGTTGATGCATCATCTTGCTGTTAAATCTTGTCTGTTTCAGAGAAAAATGGGTGTACGCGAGTTGACGGAGGAGGATCCGTGTACATACGCAGGTTTGTGCAGATACAGTCGCGTATATGGAGGTTTGATGGATATCAGTAGGGACAGGCTCTGGTTGAAGATATTCTGATATGGGTCGGACAGAGACCACCCGGCACAGGTTCAGGGGCAGCAGATAATCTTCTAATAATAATGCATTGTTGGCATTATCTTAGAAGCTTTTGGTTCTAGTTCACAGCTGTTGTTGGTTTCAGGTGGAACAAATGCAGAAGGAGAAAAGAAATCTTGGTTGCTGATCTGAATGGTGATTGACAGATGCTGCTGCTATCAGTTATTCGTGACTTTCACAAGTCTTGTTCTAGATATTTCATCTCTATGTCATGTATCTCTTCTGTGGTATCTCCTTTATGGTTTCAAGGTCATGTAACGACCTATTTTGGTTTCCCCACTATGCATGGGATGAACATGTAATGAACTTGGTTGTCATATGTAAATTTCTGATGTATCCCCACTTGGTTGGGTGGATGATCCCCACTTGGTTGGGTGATGGATGTATGTATGGAGTCTTTTGGTGATAGGAAGGTATTCTATGATGTATAAGTCATGATTCTTCTTGAAGAACATCTATTTGCAGATCTTGCCTACAGGCAGGGGGAGCATGGTCAGCACAGCAGGGCAAAGATGTACTCAGGGGGAGCACAACCCTTTACCCTTGATGACAAAGGGGGAGAATGAATTTGCGGATTTTGGTTTGCCATCAAGTCCAAAGGGGGAGATTGTTGGCATTATGGCACAGGTTTGGAGCTATGGCACAGGTGTTGTCCTTGATGGCAACTCTCTTTGGTAACAGATCTCAGTTCAAGCTTTCAGAATGAAGGAAAAGACATATACGCAGGTTCATCTAGACGAAGACGCGTATACACACGGGTTAGACGTTTCAAAGGCGTGTATTCGTATACACGCACTTTGATGCAAGGAAAAGTGCATATATGTTGGAAAACTTACTTTTGGTCTGTGGTAGTTAGTCCTTGGTATTTGAACCTATGGTTTTGGACCATGGTACCTCGTCAGAAGTGTTGACCCCGAGTATTGGATCAGTGGTATTGGTTTATTATGGTTTTGGAACATGGTATTGTGGAAGGCCTAAAACTATAAAAGAGGAAGGAGATCATGTGGCAAAAGATCATCTGAATTATTGTTGAATATCTAATAAAGTGCTAGATCTGGAATACTGGTAATTAGGTTATGGTGCAGATTTGGATCTGAATGGAGGAACCTTAGCACAAAGAGAAGGATAAGTTCTCTTGATGGATCATAATCTTTAAGCTTGAATGATAGTATCTCTATATGATTTTGATCTATTACATGTGGTGCTTGCTTGATCTATAAAAATGATAATCTGGGTTAATTAGTGTTTGAATATCTGAAAGAGTGAATTATCCTTTATAGATCTGTACGCAGGTTCAGTGAAGTGAAGACGCGTATATACGCTGGTTCAGTGAAGGCAAACAGCGTATACACAGGTTGTTCCATACGCAGAAGCGTATGCATGCAGGTCGCAGGCTTTTAAAGTAGCGTATATATTTTGAGTTGTGATCTTGCTACTTCTGTTTACTGCTGCAGTGTTCTGGGTTCAGATTTGGTGTGTGGTTACTGTTACTATGATCTGGGTATAGTTGTCAGAAAAGCGTTTATTTTGATTCAGTTTTGATTGGTGAAAAGGTGATTGGTTGTTGCAGAAATTTTTGATGTTTGATTGATGTTATCTGTGGATCCAGTCTGAAAATTTATGAAACGTGGTCCCTGAAAGAAAGAGAAGGTTGTAGCCTTCTGTAGGCTAGCACCTACGTACTAGTATCTTGGCTAGTGCAAGAGCTAAGGGGGTTGTAGCTCCCTTCCAAGAGAAGCTGGAAAACGAGAGAGGGTTGTATCTCTCTATAGGTTGCAGCCTGCGTACTGGTAAAGGACTACACCAGTACAATTATAAAAAGAAGTTTCTAATTAAAGAGAAGATAGAGACGAATTGAAGTAGGTGGTTTTCACCCACATTGGGTTTCCACCTTATATCTTGTGTTCTTGTGTGTGATTATCTTCTACTCTGTTTTTACTATTCCTGGTTACTGGTTAATTGATTTTGATACACAGATTAACAATCAACATCTGACAGATAAAGTAAATTATAAGTTTGCATTGTATACGCGGTTTTATTAGGACATAGTTGCCTATATACGCGGGTTTAATTAACTGAAGTAGCGTATATCATCTGAATTTGAAAAAGGGAATATTTGACTTGATAATATTGATTCACCCCCCCTCTCAGTATTATTTCCAACAAATATCTTGATTCAATATCGTTTAGGCTTACCTCATACATTTGTACCTCTTGATTGGGAGATGGTATTTCAGAAATAAGTAATGCTCCAGCCAACATCTTGCAAAAGCCTTGACTTTTTACAATATTTGTTGGCTTGATCTCAACGTCGTATTCTTGTAGGGCAGTGACCCAATTTGCTCTCTTTTCACCCACGTCTCTCTGCACTAAGAGATTTCTTCCCACTGGAAATGGCACTATTATCTTTGTATGGGTCTTAAGAAGAAAGGGTCTAAAATATTTGATCGCTTTGAAAACAACATAAGCTTGTTTCTCAATGTCAGAATAATTTAATTTAGCCCCTTGCAAATTTGAACTAAAGAAGGCAATTGGGGCTTCTGCTTTGTCTTGATTGGCTTGCGTGAGTATTGCAGCATATGACTTCTCAGAGGCAAATGTATACAAAATGAAAGGATCAGAAAAATTTGGAGTTGCTAGGGATGGGGCATTAACAATTGCTTGCTTAATCAGATTGAACGCTTCATACTCTACTTGGCCCCATTTAAAGAGTGAATTTTTCTTGATCATTGCTTGTAATGGTGACACAATTCTTGAGAAGTCCAAAACAAATCTCTTAACAAAACTAATTTGGCCAAGGAAGGATTGCATTGCTTTCTTATTATGTGGTAAGGATATTTCGGAAATTTCCTTAATTCTATTTGGATCAATATGGATTCCAGATTTTGACACTATAAATCCAAGAAGTTTTCCTTCACTTAATGCAAAAAAGGACTTTTTTGGATTAAGTGAAATCCCATACCTTTGACAACGTTGGAAGATTTGCTTTAAGTCTCTAAGGTGATTACCACATTTTTTAGAATATATTATTATGTCATCCAAGTAAATCACCACTGATTTTTTTACTAATCCCTTAAATGCGATATCCATGGCCCTTTGAAATGTGGCGCCAACGTTAATCAGCCCAAAAGGCATCTTTTGATATGCATAAGTACCCCATTTGGTTCTGAATGTGATTCTTAGCTGATCGTCAAGATGGCCCAAAACTTAGTTGTAGCCGGAGAAACCATCTAAAAAGGACATTAATTCTGATCCTGCAACTGCTTGCAATATTTGTTCCATAGGAGGCAGGGGAAAATTATCCTTTTGGCAGGCTTTGTTAAGATTTTGAAAGTCAATACAAATTCGAATGTCTCCATTTTTCTTTCTAACTGGAACCAAGTTGGAAACCCATCTAGAATGTCGAACGGGAAAAATAATTTTGGCTTTCAATAATTTATTGAGCTCATATTTAATCTGACTTTCTAGATTAGGATGGATCTTCCTCAGCTTTTGCTGGACAGGTTTTGCATCATCTATCATCGGGATAGTATGCTGAATGATTTAAGTGTCGTAATTCTTAAGGTCATCGTAATTCCAGCCAAAGACACTTTTATACTGTTTCGGGAGCCGAACAAAGGCTAATTTTTCTTCTAGGGCTAGGCCAAGACCTAGGTTGATATTATGTGGCTTGGTATCCGTTCCTAGATTTACTAATTCATAGTTCAGAGTTGAACTCTGAAGTTTTGAATTACTAGACCTTTTAAATCGGTCTTTCAAATCATATAGGTCTTCCAACTTGACTACAGATTTTGGTATGGCATTATTAGTGCTCTTTTATTGTAACTGCTTGTCATGTAGATCCTCATCAATTATCTGATTAGTGTAAGATCCTTCTAATTTAAGGAAACTTACAATATCAGGGTCATCGTTAAAAATTCTCCAGTTGGTAACATTATCAGGGATGGAGGGCCTAAATATCAATTCGATTGAGAGTCTGTTTGGGCTATAGTCTTCTGAGGGAATGAGCTTCGAAGCTACATTAGCCAGGAGGTCAGCACTAGCATTTTGGAGTCTGGGAATGGATGAAATATTGAATGCTATAAAAAATTTAGTCAGATTTTGCACTAAAGATTGATAATGCTATAAATGATCTGATAGACAATGTCTAGTATTTCGTACCTGTTTAATAACAATCTCAAAGTCTCCAAAGACTTGTAGATACTTGATGTCTAGTCTGATTGCCTTGTACAACCCTTGTACTAGAGCTTTGTATTCTGCAGTGTTGTTTGTGCAATCAAACTCAAGTCTACAAGTTAGCATGGTTTTATCCCCTTCTGGACTGACTAATACACATCCTGCTCCTGCTCCATCATTAGACTTAGAACCGTCAAAAAATAATTTCCAAAACAAAGAGTTATTTACAGGACTATCTACAAAATTAATGCATTTAGAACTATCTGTTTGAGAAAAGTTTTCTACTTGAGACAAAACAAAATGTTCTAAATAAGGCGAAGTATGAGCATTAAAATTTCCTAAGAAAGAATCAACAGAATAGTTGCCAATTATATTGTTGTTGTATGTTATAGGTTCATTTTCTCCATCGAATTCTGTCACTATGTATTTTTGGTGCCTTTCTCACTCAACCTTTATCTAATTTGGTTTACCATTGTAAGGGAGCCACATGTGTGACCAGTTGGTCGCAAAGTATCCATGAAGTTTTTCAGACCAATCCCTACTAAGAATTAAACCATAAAATTCAGGAATGTCTGCAACTAAAATATCAATGACTTGACATACCTTTGGATTGGATGACAACCTTATGGTAACTTGATTTTGTTCACCAATTACTTCAACCTGTGATCGGTCCAGCTAAACTATGCATACTGCAGATTTTTAGGTTGGACGTTTAAATTTGCACATATTGTTTTAGGAAAAATATTAGATGAATCTCCTGAATCTACCAAACAATTATGCAATTTTTTATTGAAAATTTCATAAGTAAGAAGGAATGGAGGAGTATGGGATTTTGGCCTACCTCCAATTAAAGCAATATCATTTGGGTCAAATTTATTTGCCATATTAGTTGAAGGTATTCCCATCTCATGAGAAGCTTGCGAGATTACAACGGTAGGAAGAGGTGCAACGGGTATTGCATGTAACTCTTTCAAAAGTAGTTTCTTTTGATGTTTTAATTTGCTCAGTTAGTGAAAAGTAATGTTAGCCCTAGTCTTCTTCATGTCTTCAATGATATTATACTCCATCTCATTAGAAACAATCAGTGTTTTAGATGGAGTTGATGAATCGGATTGGACTGGGCTTGTTTGAGTCGCTTTTGGTGATGATTTCTTACCTACGACTTTATCTTTGGATACCGAGCTTGCGCTCTTCTGTTTAGAACTAGGTTGTGGAGGATCGAGTTGATTTCTACTTCTGGTACTAACTAGTGATGCCTCTTGATCCTCTTCGTCTGGAAGAATTAAGTCCCACATTTCCTGTAGATCTACAACTTCATCTTCATCAATGGGTTCTTCATTAGAAACTTCCTCTTCTTCTCCTTCAGATTCTACATTTGTTATAGCATTGGGAGGCTTTGAATCAATTGAAGGATTTTTTTTATAAGGCTTGTAGTGTTTCATAGAAGAAGTCTCTGCTACTTGTCTTTTAATGTCAACCATTTCGTTAGACATGGTTTTTAAGACTTTCTACAATCCTTCTAAATCAAATGGGTCCTTAATTGCCTTTTCTTAGGATCATCTCTAAACGTAACCTTCTTAGATTTTCTTTCATTGACAACGTTTTTCTTTTCTAAAGCTAAGATACATTTTTCTACCTTATCGCTTTCTTCATGTTTTCGGCCAATGTTGTCTTGGTAGCCCTATCAACAAAGATTGCTATGTTCGATGGTAAAGCAAATATGTACCATTCACTTCGAACTTCTTCGCTAGGCTTGGAAGCGGTCGGAATTTTATTCAAAAGCTTGTTGAAATGCGAGTTAAAATATTTTATAGGCTCTCTCAATTCAGTATTAAGATTCGATAGATCATTGATCAATGTTGCCATAGACCTATCATCGCCAAACTTTGTCAAGAATTACTCTTGGAAAATGTCCCAACTAGTAATGGACCCTGATGGTAATGAAAAATACCAGGATCCGGCTGCTGCTTGTAAAGTATAAGGAAAAAGTCTAACAACAACGTCTTCATTTGTAACTCCATTTAAATTTATTGATAACATAAAGTTGTTTATGTGTTCTTCTGCTAGCATGCCTGCTTTAGGATTAAACTTGGGCAGCCATTTTTCAGGATGGGCTGGTAATTGACTCAAGGGCGTAGGCATTGAGACTTCCCCTGGATTATTCCATGGGTTTTGAGCCATCGTTGAACTACTAACAGAGGAAAGCACAGATGAAGTTCCTTGTGGTAGGGATGAGGATGTTAAAGTTCCAGTACTCTGATGGACAATAATATGAAGTGGAGGGGTGGAAGATTGACTTTGCAATGGAGAAGTTGGAATGGACGTTGATGATGAAAGAGTCTCACTATCAGACCTTTTGAGGTGATTTCCTTGCTCTTTTCCTTTTAGGTAGAGGTAATTTAGTTGGTTCAATACCAAACTTTTCACTCTGTAATCTAGTAAGAGGATGAGAAGGATTATATTGCGAAGTCACACTACCTTGAGATAATTCAGACTTTTGCAGTGATATGGAAAATCCTTGAAGTTTATGGATCAAAGACTCAACTTCAGGAGGTTCGATAGTAGATCTATCTGAAATGTTTGGGTTTGTGGCAGTGGTTGTTGTTTTCTCAACTTCTCGCTTAAGATTTAAAGACTCGGAATGCGATGGAGAAGTCGGGGGAGATGTTGAGGGCAATTTACTCTTAGAATGGTATTTAGATTTAGATTTACTAGCCATTTACAGTTCCGGCCCTCCTTCTAGCGCCAAATATGTTGAAGCCCCGAAAATCGGGTCTACAATAAGGGGGATACCCGCCCGATCCAGACCTTGAAAGCATCTCCTTTTCCGTTTGGGATGGTGGTTCTGATTGGGGATAATGGGACTAGTTTCCCAATTTGTTTGTGATAATAAAAGTTGATGTCTTCCTTTCTAAATATTTTTAAATAAAATTCTTTTAATCTAGATTTAATCTAAAACATGCAATTTTATTCTAATGAATGGAAAAATCTAATTCTAAAACTATCCCAGGATTAACTCTTCACTTATGCGATCAAAAATAGTTTCTAACAACAATTGGTAATAAAGATCATTCAATTGCTACAAGAAAAGAATTCATTAAAAGTGAATTGTTTCATATAAGAAATTAGCTGAAACAATTGTGAGAAACATATCGCATAATAAGTTATTCATACATTAAGCATAAACAGAATAGTCACCACCGTACAAAAGTGCCAAATGATAACTTAAGCATTCAAGCTTTCATATATAAACAACTGAACATAAAATATTACTTTGACACATAAGCAAAAATCATTAAGAGATAAAAGTACCATTGATAAAAAATCCTACTCATGAGATTTAGCAATATAGATTTATCTTCTCATAATTCAATATCTACTAAGAGTACAGAAATGCATTTCAGTAGCAGACATTAAACATAGATATCAATAAATATCGTTCCATTCATTCATCAAAACCTCCTTAGAGGGTGTAGAAGTGCATGTTCTGAATAAATGTTTTTGACAAATTTCTGGACCCCTCTCTAAATGCATGAGAGGGGTTAAAATACTACTAAATAAAGACTAAAAATAGTTTATTACAAAAATATAGAAGGAGGTTTAAATGACCGTCCTCATTTAAGGAAAAAATAAATAAAAAATAAAACTAAAACTGTATCTGAAAATTAATTATGCATCTGTTCTTTGATCGCAAGCATTCAGCATCGGCTTCAGAAACATCGGTTGGCCGACCTCCGATTTTAGTTGTCCTGCAAAACCAGAATCAGCAAGTGTTGGCGCTATCTTTTCGGCAGAATTTGTAGGGTATTTCAGAGTCATGAATTGACTATGTGGTTTAACCAAGTATTTCCAGTAAGTGTCCCAATTCAACTTGGTTAACTTCTTGATTGACTCTGCCTTTTCTTCAGCTTTCTGTCTCCAGCTTGTTTGTAGTTGCTGTGCCTTTGGGAGAAACCCCGGAGCGATTTTTGATATCAGTTTTTCTCTATGCAGATTTTCATTGACACAGTCAATGACATTGCTCGCCACTGTCACTGCTTCTTCTGCTTCTTGGTTAGCACTGGCCTGTTGTAACTGTTGCTGCAAAAATAGGAATTTTTTTCTTCCTTATCCTTAAGTAATAGTTGTACTTCAGACGCTTTATCAATAGTAGCAGAAGCATAGGCTCTTGCGATCTGGGATAACTTAGTCAACTTTTCTGTAGGATCAGTGGTAGGGTCTTGCCAAAGGACATCTAGCTGCTCTGCCTTAGGTGATAGCACGCTGTCTAATTTTCGTTTCTTTCTTTGTCTTCTTACCACTGCCTTGTGCTGCGGACTATAAAATACATCTAGAGGAGGAATCTCCTCTATCTTCAGCATGATTTCAGATGATGGGGTTATGGGAATATGCTCCATTTCTGGAGCATTGATGACTATTTCAAGGACCATTTCTGTCATTGTCTGTGTTGTATTCTTAGGTGTCTTCATGTTTTGCTCTTCGGTATTGATCAATTCATTAAATGTTTCCCACTCTTTCTTCAGCTCAGTTCTCACTGGATTTGGTGGCTAGATGAGGGAAGCGGGAACCTTTACTTGTGGTGTCGACAAAACTTGTTGTTTTGGGTGCTATTTAGATTGGGCAGTATCCCTGACTGACCCTTCGCTTTTATTATGGTCACTCTTAGACCGTTTAGACCATCCTGGTGATTCTTTTTCAGACTTACACTTGGACTTATATGTCCCTGGTGGGCTCCAGTATTGCAGCAATAATGCTGAAACTCCTGTAACTCCCTTCTTTAATTTTATCAACCCGGTAGTTCGTAACAAACTTGGAAGCAACGGTGTTGTATGCACAAGTACTAGCTCTTGCCGCAGCTGTCACTTGGTCAGATGGCACAAGTCCGCTAGGAGCTTAAGCCAACTTCTATGAGCTCTTAGAAGAAGCTTTTTAATTGATGGATGAAAGCTAACTCGAAGGAAGCTAATCTAATTGCGAAAAGAAACTGAAAGCCAAAAAGAAACGCAAACCCTAGCAAACCCTAATTCTACCAGCTAGTCCTACTGATGCAAAGGGGAGCATGAAAACTTCTGAGAGAGATTCCATTACTTCTATGAAGGTGAAATACATGTGTCTAGACTACCTTTGTCTAAAGGAAACATCTTTTTGTATTTTTGTTTAAGTTGTTGGAATTATCATGGATGTGCTTCTAACTATTTTTGACTGTGCAGAGGTGGATCAACGAGGAGAAATGCTTGGAAGAGGTCGGGAAGGTTCAAAGAGGGTCTAAGGAGTCCCTAACACCCTTCCAGAGAGTTTCACAAAGTTTGGCTACAAAGAAACCTCATTTGTGAGCTTCTACAGGAAGTCTGCAGGGGTTCTACAGGATGTTCTGAAAAGAGGATTTTGGAGAATGGATGGAGGGAAAAAGGTGGAGGAACGAGTGTTGAGGTGAAATAGGGGTGTAGGGGAGTTCAAGACTTGGAGGATGGAGCCGAGGAGTGGCGCAGATGGTGAGATTTGTTCAAGGAGGGATGAAACGATGTTGCACAAGAAGATGAGAATCATGGCAAAGTAAACAAATGAGGTAAATGTAAGGTAAGGGTTCTGAGTGAAGGATGAAACAAGTAGGTTAGATGGAGTATGTGCAGGTAAGGAAGGATAACAGGTACTCTGCAAGCGGTTTTTAAAACTGAACAAACAAACACTTATAAAACCTATGACCTAGTTACTTCACCCTAATCTGACCTAATAACAAAAGGAAATGAACATAAGTTTATTCGAAATGAAATACGTGAAATAACTATGCAACTAAGCAATCATAAACTGAAGCATGCAATCAAAACTGATATCAAGTTCGACAACTAAAAATCCAACACTACTAATTGCATGGTGAAGCAAAAAGACAGTGTTTTTGTTGGCAGCAAAGTCACATTGGTCCCAGCTCATGATTCCACTGAGGGGGAGGTGAGATCCAAAGTACTTGGTAGCCTTTTTCTAAATATATTCCCTGTGATTAACCAATCAAGTAAATCTGAACATGAAGAACCTTTTTAATCATCAAGAGCAACTTAAATAACAACACAACATTTAAATCTAAATAGTAGATTTTATTCTAAGAATGCAGCAAAGACACATGAAAGTAAACAAAGGAGGTATTGGGCGCTTGAGATGGGCCCAACCCCAAGAGTTATAGCCTCCTAAGAGAGATTTAGAGCTGGTGCAAAGCTGGATTCATCTTTATTGAGCAAGAAAAGAAGAGTTACATCAAAATTGTCCACAAGGAGAACTTGAAAATGAGCTGAAAGCTATCTATTGCCTAAAAATCGAAATAAAAACTAGCTAACTTCTGCCTACAAAATGACTAACCATTCGCCAACTACCAGCTAACCCCCAATGAGGCCCTAAGCCTTCTTATTTATACAAATTGAGGACCCCAACAGTCCTCCTAAACTTTAGGGACTCGACTGCCCAAGACTTGTAGTTAACAGCAGTCCTACTTGACTTGCTTGGCTGCCCTTGTGCTGATTGATTTGGTGGCCCTTGAACTCCGAGCTGATAGTGGAGAATTTGAGGTAAGGGCCCATAAATTAATGGAACACCTTCCTAAAAATACTCTCCACGAATTTGGCTGCCAAGTGCTCATTTCAACCATTGATTTTGTCTCCAAATTGACCAAAAAGACTACACAAAGCACACATTAGACTTGTTGGCATAATGACTAACCCAATTCACTCTATTAGCATAAATATAATCAAAAACATGTAATAAACTAATGAGAATGGTGGATTAAGTCGAATTACGAGGTTGAATGAGCCCAAATAATTATCCATTTTCGGGGCTCATCAGTCCCTGAGCTTCCACTTATACTGATGCTGGTGATCCAGGTGGATATTGGTGGCCACCTACCAAGTCCACCTGGACCCCCACCATTGTCTTTCTCAGCATTTTCAGTTTCCTTAATTGTAGCACAACTTACTATTTTTAGCAGTTTTTCGGGTCCTGAACTTCCGGAGCCATTTTGAGGCCCTAAACGACGTTTTTTGGGGAATCCAGAGGCAACATGGGTCCATGGAATGGACCGATGTTGCCCGTTCCAACAATGATAGTGCTCGGATAGATCTTTCTAATGAGCTATTGTACGCGTCAAACGGAGATCATATGCCAAAGTTACGACCCCGAGAAGTTGATGTACCAATTTACCCCCAAACAGGGTCCACAGTTTGGTGTTTCATCTCCTAGGGTTAGGTTTTGGAATGTTAAGGGCTTTCCATTGTTTCTCTTTGAGCCTCATTGTAACACAGTTCAGAGGCATGTAGCCATCACATCTCTTCTCAGAGATAAGCTACCATCACCCTAGCTGGTTTATTTCCATTTCTGGTTGTAAGCATATTTCAGTATTTTCCACTAATGAAATGAAGTATTATTTCCGCTGCATCTTTGTGTATATGGTTATCTCTGTAATTTGTTGCGTTCCTGTTTAAATCTGGATCAGTGGTATCAGAGCGGTTTGCTTTTTCTCTGTTTTTCTTTGCATGTCCCCAACAAGGTCGGGATATAAGGAGTTAGGGCTTGAACTGGTTGAACCTTTGCAAGACCAGCCTCGCAAATCCCGACGGCCTCCCATGGCGGACGAGAAGAAAGACGAGGGGGCAGGAGATCCCATCAAAATCTTGCTCGAAGAAGCCCTCGAGCGACAACGGAACGCGATGATGGACAGCTTTGCCCAGATCCTTCAGCGGCTACCCAGAAGCAACGCATCGGCTTCCAGCAGCTACTCTGGAAACGCCACACCCTTTAAGGTACAAGTTAATTTTGAAATCCCCATATTCGAGGGTCAGATAGACGCAGATGCCGTAGATAAATGGTTAAATCTGCTAGAGGGTTATTTTTCTGTTCATGAATTTTCGAGTCGGGAAAAGATTGTTTTTTCTCTTCTCAAAGCAGCCCCCCACGTCAAGGACTGGTGGGAAACCTACTGCGAGCAGAAGGATGAAAGTACTGGCTCACTATTTTCAGCCGCACCCACCTGGGATTCGTTCCGGGATGCCATCAAGGAGCAGTACTACCCTGTCGGAAGCTATGAGGATGAATACATAAAGTGGACCACGCTGCGGCAGGGAAGGGACCAAGACATGCCGGAGTTCACCAATCTTTTCCATACCCTTCGCACAAAGTTGGGTATCAAGGATTCGGAGCAACATTTGTTACTCAAATACCGTGGCTGCCTGCACAAGTACATCCAGGAAGAAATACAATTCCTAAACATCCCCTCGCTCGGCGCAGCATACCGATATGCCGTCAAGGTCGAGCAGAAGTTTAAACAAAATAAGCGAGACTTTGGATCTGCGAATCCAAAGCAGGGGAAAGGTGCCCCTAAACCACAGAAAAAAGGAAAAAGCCAAGGCGGGACAGCCCAAGACAACCAACCGAAGCTGCAAGCAAAGAACAGCGCCGCGAAGCCGAGAAAGGACACTGGAAAATGGTGCGAGTTCCATAAGAGCTCCACTCACAACACAAGTGAGTGTCGGGCCAAGCAGTCACTGGTGGCGGAGCTAAAGGTTTCAGAATCAGATGCATGTTCTGACTCTGAGTCAGAACCCGATAAGGGGTATGAAAAAGGGAAGCAGATCATTGATGCGGATCCCAGCGCCACTGTTGCTACCGCAAAGATCTAGAAAAATGAACCCGAAGATCCAGAGGAGGAGGAGCGTCTCTTCCACTCCCAGATGTGGGTAAAGGGCTCCCCGATACAGTTCATTGTTGATAGCGGGAGTCAAAAGAACCTCATTTCGGCAGAGGTCATGAAGCGGTTGGGCTTACCGACCACAGCACATCCACAACCATACACCATTGGGTGGCTTCACCAAGGACGAGATCTTCGCGTGAGCCAGCAGTGTCGCCTTCCATACAACATCAAGCCCTTCACGGATGAGGTATTGTGTGACATTGCTCCCCTTGAAGTTTGTGATGTATTACTAGGACAACCATACTTGTGGAAGCGACATGCTGTGTATGAATCAAGGCCTCGTGCTGTTATTATTACATTGGGAAATAAGTTGTTCAGGATACCAGAGGTAGCACCACCTACCGCCATCTCTTTGATTACTGCAAAACAATGCAGTAAGATCATTTCCAAAACCAGGAAATTTGTTTTCCTGATGATACGCCCTCAAGGAAAGAAGAAGACAGTGGCCGCGGCCTCCAAACGGGGTCCCTCTGCATGACAGCTACAGATGGACAAGGTTGTGGAGGAGTACGAGGACATCTTCACCTCCCTGGCAGGGGTTCCTCTGCACTGTCAAGTCAAGCACTCCATCGATCTGACCCCAGGTGCGCCGCTACCCAATGGACCAATTTATCGGCGCTCCGTTCTGGAGAACAATGAAATCAAGAGGAGACTCGATCGTGGGAGCCCGATCGTGTTGGTACAGAAGAAGGATGGGACGTGGAGACTCTGTATTGACTATCGGGCGCTGAACAAGATCACTGTCCATAATAGGTACCCGATCCCGCGGATTGATGACCTCCTAGACCAACTAAAGGGGGCAGAATATTTCAGCAAGATCGATCTGAAGTCAGGATATCACCAGGTACCAATCGAACCCTCCGATGTGTGGAAGACTGCCTTCAAATCCAAGGAGGGCCTCTTCGAATGGTTGGTCATGCCTTTCGGATTGACGAATGCTCCTGCAACCTTTATGAGGCTAATGGATGACATCTTGCGGCCATTCACCAACTCCTTTGTAGTAGTATACTTGGATGACATTCTGATCTTCAGCCAGAGTTGGGAAGAGCACCTCCACCACATCCGACAGGTTCTCCAAACACTGCGGCAACACAAGCTATGTGCCAATTTGGAGAAATGCACTTTTGGCATGACCCAGGTTCAGTATCTGGGATACATCATTGATGAACAGGGGGTGCATGTCGATCCAGCCAAGATCCAAGTCATTCGGGATTGGCCCTCTCCAACCACTCTAACAGAGCTCCGCAGCTTTCTAGGTCTTGCCAACTTCTACCGCAGGTTTGTGTTGGGGTTTTCTCATATTTCTTGGCCCTTGAGTCAAGTCACCAAGGGCGGGGCGAAAGCAAAATTCTTTTGGTCTGAATCTCAACAGAAGGCATTCAGGGAGTTGAAGGATCGCCTCTGCACGGCACCAGTGCTCGCGTTACCAGATTTACAACAACCATTTGAGGTCGAGACAGATGCCTCTGACTATGCTATTGGGGCAGTCCTTACTCAACATGGACATCCAGTGGCATATCACAGTGAAACACTTTCAGACACAGTCCGGAAGTACCCCACTTATGATAAAGAGATGTATTCCATTGTACAGGCCTGCCGACAATGGAAGCATTACATTTTGGGGAAGGAAACGGTCATCCACACAGACCACCGACCTCTGCAATTCATACAGACCCAAGGGAAATTGCAGAATGATCGCCATCAGAAGTGGTCTACATACCTGCAACAGTTTCACTTGAATATCAAGTATAAAAAGGGCAGCACCAATAATGTTGCAGATTGCCTCAGTCGGCCACCGATCATGGCGCTAACCACCGTGCTCAACTCTTGTGGGCACGAGACTTCTGATTGGCCACTTCTCTACAAAAGCGACCTAGAATTCAGCCACACATACCAGACACTCTTGGAGGGTCGGCATGTTGCAGATTTTCACCTCCAGGACGCCCTATTATGCCACCTCGGTTACCTTTGTGTTCCTTCAAGCGAGCGTGCCAAGATGATTTGGGAAGCACACTACATTCGGGCTGCAGGGCATTTCGGGGTCGAGAAAACAGTGGCAGTACTGCAAAATTATTTCTATTGGCCGAATCTTCGACAGGATGTTGGGAAGTACATCCGATCATGTACTGCCTGTGCCATAGCCAAACCGACCATTAAGAAGCACGACCTCTATACCCCGTTGCCTACCCCTAGTCGACCTTGGGAATCCATCTCCATGGATTACATGTCAGGTCTTCCTTCCACTAAGCATGGGATGACTGTGTTTTTGTGGTCATCGACAGATTCTCGAAGATGGCCATTATGATGGCCTGCAAGAAGAATATCACAGCAGAAGCCACTACTAAACTCTTCTTTGAACGAGTGTGGGTGCACTTTGGGATCCCACTGTCTATCATCTCATATCGGGACAGTCGGTGTCTCAGCACATTTTGGTCCAGTCTCTGGTCAATGCTGGACACCAAACTCACGAAGTCCACAGCCTTCCATCCTCAAACTGATGGCCAGACAGAGGTGGTCAACAGGATGATTGTGCACATTCTGCGCATGTATAACTCAAAGCATCCACGCACATGGGACGAGAGCCACCCCTATGTTCAACACAGCTACAACCGAGCTCTTCACAGCTCCACTGGCCATAGCCCTTTTCAGGTGGGTTTGGGATTCCAGCCACTATGCCCCATTGATGTGGCCATGCCCCTTGCAGCTACTCACATGAATTCAGCTCATGTCCAGTCTGAAACAGATAAGGCCACCAGCTTCATTGAGCGCATCCAACATATTCGCCAGCAGGTCCATGAAATTCTTGAGAAATCAAATGCCAAGTACAAGCAGTGACATGATCAACACCGGGTGCCACACAAGTTTCAGGTGGGCGACAAAGTCTGGTTGCATTTGCAAAAGGAATGCCTTACTGGAGCCTATCGGAAATTGAGACCACTCCGATATGGTCCTTACACCATTACTAAGGCTATGGGAGACAATGCATTTGAGCTCAGCATTCCCCCATTCCTTGGCCTGCACCCAGTGTTCAATGTGGACCGCCTTCGGCCATACTTTCCACCATTGCTAGACACATCCGACATTGCAGAACAGCTCAAACCCACAGAATTAAATCCAGATTGCATGGAAAAAGCTGCAACTGATCGGATCATGGACACACAGATCAATAACACTCGCCAACATAATATCCAACTGTATCGAGTTGTCAAAGCAGGCCAACTCCTTCAACAGGGCAAGTGGCTCACCAGGGAACAAGTTCAGCAGAAGTTTCCTCATCTCATGGAGGAGCTCAACACAATGGAGACCATTGCTTCCTAAGGGGGGAGGAATGATCCAGGTGGATATTGGTGGCCACCTGCCAAGTCCACCTGGACCCCCACCATTGTCTTTCTCAGCATTTTCAGTTTCCTTAATTGTAGCACAACTTACTATTTTTAGCAGTTTTTCGGGTCCTGAACTTCCGGAGCCGTTTTGAGGCCCTAAACGACGTTTTTTTGGGGAATCCAGGGGAAACATGGGTCCATGTAATGGACCGTTGTTCCAACAATGATAGTGCTCGGATAGATCTTTCTAATGAGCTATTGTACGCATCAAACGGAGATCATATGCCAAAGTTACGACCCCGGGAAGTTGATGTACCAATTTACCCCCAAACGGGGCCCACAGTTTGGCGTTTCATCTCCTAGGGTTAGGTTTTGGAATGTTAAGGGTTTTCCATTGTTCTCAACAATAAATAGGCCTTCGAGCCTCATTGTAACACAGTTCAGAGGCATGTAGCCATCACATCTCTTCTCAGAGATAAGCTACCATTGCCCTAGCTGGTTTATTTCCATTTCTGGTTGTAAGCATATTTCAGTATTTTCCACTAATGAAATGAAGTATTATTTCCGCTACATCTTTGTGTATATGGTTATCTCTGTAATTTGTTGCGTTCCTGTTTAAATCCGGATCAGCTGGGAGTGGGATCGCTTATTGGTTCTAAGTGCAACTTGTCCAACGGGATGTTTGCTAATCTCTGCTCTCTGTAGAGTTTGAATTCTTGGAATTCCGCTGTGCCAAATTGAATTTGCTCAATGTGCAAAATGTCTTTAAGTGTACTCTTCTGTTGGAAGATGTCATCAAAGAGATCATCTTCTTTAGTGAATTCCTTTATTTTGATAGCCATAGTAAAAAAATTTATGACATCAAAGGGATTGAATTGTCTCCCTGGAAATTTAAATAGTCGTAGACTCAGCATGTTGTCTACTTCTTTGAAAGCATGACTTAAATCAAACATCAAAAAGGCCCCACAGGCCACAGGGAATTGCGGCCAAACGGCCTTTTTCTTGTCTTTCAATTCTTTTCTCATTCCTCCAACCCCGTAGGTTTGGTGGGCTATTTCTCGGGCCAATAACTTATTAGGAACATATAAAGGAAGCACATGAGGGGAAGCAATACTTCCAAATACTTTGATGTAAGTGAAGAACTCTTCTCTGAACCATCTTCCGACAGGGAGAATATCAACTTCAGCTTCGGGGGAAAATCTTAGGGCGTTTTTATTATACAAAATTCTGTGAAGGGGTAACATAACTCCATGACAAATTCTATAAAAATATGGGGTAAACTTGGAATCCCACAATTTCTTATGGTAGACCTGAATGGGCAAGGGATTGTGTATAGTCCACTTCCAACTCATTAGAGGAAATCTAGAAATAAAACATATTGCATCCATAACATAAGCAGCTAAAAAGAAAGGAGGATAAATCCTCTAAGAGGGACTTCTTTTAGACCGGTAATTCTAAATAGCTGAGACTAAATTATCAGACAATTTATGGGCCCAGTCGATAATAGTGGCGTTAGTGGCTGCATCTAATAGGGATAGCCACTCGGATGAAAACTTATTGATATCAGGCCTTCCAAATAGCCTACATAGCATAGCAGCAGCAAAACAATATGGGGAGGAGAGAGAACTAGTATTGTAGATACATGTTTGTCCTTTTTCAATGGCTCTTCCTTTGCCGACTAGTTTTTGGTGCACTCCGCCAAATCTTTGTTTTCCTTGGCGAATTTCGCCACGAACTGCTTGTTGTGGCTTGCCTGCGACTCCGGTAAATGATACATAAGTCTTAAATCCTGCGGGGTAAATGACCCAATAAGCTCTTGGCTCCGAGACTTGAATTGCCTGTCTGTTATGTCAGCATTGTCCAATACCCACTTGACCGTGTCGGTATAGGGAAGTATCTTAGGCCTTGCTACTATGCGGTGTAGGAATGAGCATGCAAGTTCGGTATGTGATGCTTTAGATGACCCACGTGCGTCTGCTGTAACTGTAACTTCCATAACTCTAGGGTTTTCTTCTTCCAACAAACTGTACATGCCTTCCCAAGTGGATATGTTGGCTTCTCTGGTATAGGTGGTGTCTGTGAATAAGGGTGTCATCTCTGTTTTCTCAGCAACCGGATTTTTTCCCTTTTTCCCCATTACGTTCTGTACATTTCTCTGTATATTATTATGCTTGCCCCTCCTACAAGTTTACAAGTAAGGAAAGAATAATGGTAAGTGATAAGGTGATGAGAAAGCTCTTAATTTCGAAATTATATCAAATATATCACCCCACGCGAAACAACCTTTCGATTAGATCTAAATATTTTCTCATAAACGACCATCAATAAACCACTAAGTTGACATTAATGCCCATAACTCGATATCAGATTACGAGAAATATTTCATTAAACAATGAGCCTTGTTGATCTGCGATAAAGTGATTTTGTGATTTTCTTTGCAATATCGCAGATCTCAATATCGTAGATCGCCATATCGCTAATCCTTTTCGTTAATAATCATTTATTTCTTTATGTGACTGCGAGATGCGATTTGCGAGATGCTTTATTGCATATCATAGGATCGGGATGTTTTACCTTAGATGGTGCTTGCGACATTTGAAATATGCAATGTGCAATGAGTCTGTAAGGCGCGCGATCTCGCATCATCGCGTTTTCACAATTTCGAAAGCTTATTTATATGATATCCTCCATTACCCTTTTCCGATGCGATGTTTATTGTTAGGAGAACGATTTTATTTGAAACTTATCATAATACTTAAGATTTTGGGTTTTATAGATGTTTTTCCTAAGTTTATGATAGTGTGTTTTATTCGAAGGGAATTATAAGTGCTAGTTTTTATTTTTATTTTTTAGAATGGTCCCCATTTATTTAGTTTTATTACTAATACTAAATAAAAAGGGGGGTTGTTGGTATGGCCACAACAGAAACCTAATATGAGAGAAATCCTAGCTGTAAGGTGAGGCATATGCTCTAGTCTCTCTTCTTCAATTATGAAATATAGGTACAAAGAAAGGGGCACTCACTATGGAGTGGGCATGGACATTGTGGAATGAAAGGTTACTACAAAAATATTCTACCTCCTCTATTATGCTTGATATCCCATTCTTTGATGCCATTCTCAATTATGGAATAATAATAATGCCAAAAGAATGGAGTCCCTTCCTTTCCTAGTAACCTAGTATAACACAACCTGTAGTCATTCAACATCAAGGTTAGGGTTTTTGCATTATTTAACCCTCAATTAGTGTTTCTATTTTGGAACACCCCCACATGTGTGAGTAATGGAGGTTGGCATGGCATCCACTCAGTGCCATGGTGGTCAATAAGGTAGGTCAACTTGCGAGAGGCGTAACTTTCACATACGAACTTCATTTGAGGTGATTTTCACAGATTTGGAAAGCTTCTAGTGTCTAGAGTAACATCAAGGGGATGGAGATATGCAAGAAAAATGGGCTCCTAATCGAATATACAAGACCAAAAATCACTAATGTGGAACCTGATTCTAAAGTGAGCCCTACAAGCCAATTCCTCCAATTTTTCCACTTAGAAAGTACCAATATATAACAAAATATATGATGATCCATTTTGGATTATGAGTTCCATGGTACATAGGAATAGTTTGTAATGTTTGACACTATCAACAATGGAGTTAGAAGGATTTTAGGTAATGACCATCTTATTCTCCTTCTCCATAAACTACATTAATAATATCTATATCAACCAATTTCTTATTGCTTAACAACTCTAACTTATATCTTCTTTGTCCAATAATAAGTGCTATACATGTTAATGATATTGTTTGTCGTATAATTGGGGTTCCAAATAATTACTTGGATTATTCCTAAAACAAATTAGTCCACTAGATGTTATTGTATGTCTTACACTAACATGCCAACTCAATTATGTGCCTTACTCCTTTGATTAGACTCCAACAGTAACCAAAGGATCATGACTTGGGAGTCTTCAATGCCTAAAAAATGCTTGACATAATACTCAAGAATTTGTTGTTATTCACTGAAGAAGGAGGGTAGTTATGTTTGTGTCCCCTCCTTTAACAAATATTTCCATTGAACATGTGACATTACCTATTATAACCACATTAAGAATAGTTTGACTAGGTGGTGAAAGGGCCAAGGGGCTCCTTACTATTTGCAAGGGGCAACATCCTATAATTATAGTAGTTGCCATAAATACCCTTATTTATCTAAATAATTGGCACTTGCATTATAATATGCAAGAGTAGGTTCATACAAATCAATGTGTTATCATACCATGAGAAAGTTTATGAAGGCTCTTTATGACAAATTAATATTTCATTGCATTTCTTTCACAAAAACAAAACACTTCAACATGAACAACGATCCAGGAAGAATGAAACTTTGTGGCCCAAGGAATATGTTTTCCTAACAATATTGAATTCAATCTAATATCGGCAAGGGTAACTGGGAACACAAAGACTTTGCCCAGGCCCATGTAGATTTTGCCAAGGGACAAAACTAGAACACATGTTTTAAGGTTTTAACTCATCTACAATGGCAACACCATGAGTTATAATCTCTCAAGTATATTAATATTCTATTTACAAGTATATCCCCCATCTTTAATGATCATATAGAAAGGACTCTCTATGGACTTACCATCAACTTTCATAGGGTTCACCAAAGGGAGACCTAGATGTTTTCTTTGGCCATAATAGTTTGTTCGAATAACCCTCAAGGATAAGGTTAAACTTAAGCGACATGCAATACATATTAGGTTCATGTTTCATGAACATTATAAAACTCACCACTAATATTTAGGTGATTGAAATATTAACATAAAAATTAGAAGAATTGAATCAATTTACAAACTTGTTCCAAGATAATATTATTAGGGTCCGTTAACATGTGTGTAAGCTTAAACCACTATGATGGAAGCCAAACACTTAGATGCTAATTTAGGTACACAATAACATTTATTTGAAATGAACAATAGCTAGTGATTGATTTGTAAAATATTTTAGTGGAAGTCAAGTGATATTGGTTTATCCAATATTAAGTGAAAGTCATAATGTCAATTGATTTCTTCAAAATTCTAGTGGAAGTCATAGCATCGGATATAGTTTTGCTATGATCAAAGTTCCAATAAGATTTTCACCAAAATTTAAATAGGGTTTTGAGAGTCTCTTAATTAAATAAAAAAAAAACCTTAAACCATACTAAGTAAATGAAAAATATGTCATACTTCAAAGAGGATGAACTTTTTCAATTTGTATGGGATAATATTTATTTCACATAACTTTTTCAATTTATATGAGATAATATTTATTTCACAATATGATTTGAACCCATTGATATAAGCAAGCAGGATAAAAAAAACCATTTATATAAGTAGGATAAAAAGTTAATGAAATTCATTTTCTTAGATAATTTTTAATTATTGAAATGCATTTTCTTGAATAATTTTTAATCAAAACTTAATTAAATTCAGTTGTACATTATTGCATGAAATTTGACTGTCTATGTGTTTTAGTACAGGATTCATTATTTGTGTTTGTACTAAATCCTCTATAGTAGCGCTGATCTGCTTCATCTCTCCATTGTGCTGCTCATGTGCCTGTGGCTTTACCTCAAACGCATCTGCTCTCGTAACTGTGAAGACAGAAGAAGAAGAGGAAGAGCCTTGTAGTTGTGTATATTCATTCTCATTCTCTTTTGATCTTGATTCGCTGCTCCTATTTTTCCGTGAGTCGCCGATAGTGGTTCTACCATATGGTATCAGAGGAGCACATAGGATCCTATCACAGGGAACATAAAACCTGTGGTCTTTCTCTCCGGAAATATATTATCGAAGGGTTCGACATTTATGTTCTTGCTTGGTGGGGTGGGGATAATTCATAGAGCGAGGAACATCAAGGTCTCTTTTGCGGCGGTGAGAGTTTCTTCTTTGGTGATGTTATATATCATGAGTATGTTATCCATTCCCATCAAAATTCAGTCTTACATGCATTAATATGGGTTATGAAGCAGATCTATATTTTTTTAGGTCCATTTCTATTTTAAATCTGTACTCTTATTTTGATTTTATGTTTTTTTTTTCAACATGAAGAAACTGATTATCTTTTTCCAACATTTCCTTAGACATGTGTTTCTTCACATTCATTGTACATCATAATGTGTTTATTGTGAAGTATTGTTCTTCTAGATCCATATGTCATATTTACTGTAGATCTGTTTTTCCAAAAACAAAAAATAAAACTCCCAACAACTTCTAAACTTTTCTTCCTTAATCTGATTTGTCGATAGACAATCGCTCTGACTTACTTTGACAAAAAAAAATAAACAAAAATGTCACTAGTCAACTTTACTCGTTCTATCCTTAAGAATAATGTGTATCATGTTCATCCAAAAGAGCCATGACAATAGCAAGGAAAAAGCCCTCAAATTTTGTACCTACCAGAGTTGTAGAAAGAGCCATTAAAGAATGAAACAGATTTCTCCCTGTTTGGCTCTTTTGAGTAATTAGTTGTTTTTAAATTCGTTATTTCTAGGGTTTGAAATTCATTAATGTTATGGTTTGAATTCGTTAATTTACAGGGTTGAATTAGAAAAAGAGTTGTTACCCCAGGGTATGTGGATGTTAGGTTTTAAAATGTGTAAAATGAGAAATTTGCTTTGACCTTAGTTCTATTTGTTAGAATAGTTATATTAAGATTCATGGTGCCAACTTTTTAGTAAAGTTTTATTTTCCATCCCTGATAGGACACATGTGATTTTTGCCATATTAAAATAAAATCACTGAAACTACAACGATTTATGAAAAAATATAGCAAGGAATTCATTAAGAACTTTATTAAATAACATCTCCTAATACCTTAGAACCCCATTTAAAGTGAAAATTGTTGACACCTAATCCTCTACGGTTGGGTGAATCTGGAATGTGAACAGTCATCAGAAGATGAACTGAGCAGTCACATTCTTTGTATATAACAATAGCTACCTAATGTAATAAATCGAATCATCTTTTCTGCCTAACGGAGTTACTGCCTGGCCTGACATGGTATCAGAGCCAGCTCCCTGTTTAGTCTTTATGTCTTTGTAACTCCATACCTGCGTTCTGCCATACCTGCGTGTCTGCCACACCTGCGCTGCCCTGACATATTCTATCTATGGACTCTGAGCGTATTCAACTGAAGAGGGCGCAGAATCTCAGAAACTGTGCATAAACGTTTCTGTCCATAATGCGCTGCCCCCGCCTGTCCGTCAGTAGCATCACTGTTGAACGCTGCTTTTTTCATTATACCCTTCTGTCCATCAGTACAGGCCACCTTTGAACGTTTGCATTAACACTTTCACATAACATTGGCTGATTCTCTGTTGAGCGGTTTCGAGGCTCAGGACTATCATAGCGCAGAGATTAATGGTGAATTTGGTAACGGCCCTTAATGGCACGATGACTACTGTGGTCACACACAGAACCGAGAGCTCGTTCTAAGTGGTGGCGCCGCCCGGTCGAGTTCTACGGAAGTTCCTGAAGCCGAGTCCAAAATACGCTGACGCTGGTAGTCTATCCCCTCGCCTTCTTTCGGTCTCCATATCTTTAACACTCTAATTCACCTGTCGATATATGTTTAACACTGCGCCTGTAATTCTGACTGCGCTTGTATGTGACTGCGCTTGTAATTCTAAAGCTCATTTTTTTTCCAATCTACCGAGTCTGCGATTCGAACCAACGCCTTAACGCACAGTCCATTAACCATGAAATAGGCGTCCTTAACCTGTGGGTTTTGGTGTAGTGGGTGTCTCAGGATCGAATCCCGGGGACCCGCATAAAGAAGTTACCAAATATGACCTCCGGGCGATGTGAAATAATGCCTCGGCCCCTGGAAATTTGAGATGGTGGTGCGGTGCTCTTTTTTGAGATGGCTCGTGGTGGTGCGGTGCTCTTTTTTATTTGAGATAGTGGTGTGGACATGGTATCGTGGTAAACAATGACATGGTATCTTGCGGTGCTCTTTTTTATTTGAGATAGTGGTGCGGACATGGTATCGTGGTAAACACAAAGCAATAAACGTTGATGTGGCTTATATATATATTAAAGCTGTGGTTTATATGTGCGTTGTGGCTTATATATATTAAAGTTGTGTGTTGTATGTGCGCTGTGGTTTATATATTAAAGTTGTGCGCTGTGGTTATATGTGCGCTGTGGGTCTATGCGTAGAAAGATATACATTGACCAGTATATATATATTATGGTTTTCATTTGAATGCGTTATGAACTGAGTTTGTAGATATTTGAATGCGTTGAATGGATGGAATATGTTGGATGTATTATATGAGGATCGTTTTATAAACATTGGAGGGATTTGAAGAAACATAGTGCATAAAAGTATTTGAAATCTTTTTTCCCTTTTGAGTACAATTTCACTGTATATCAGCAGAAGTATTTTTTTCTATCAGCAGAAGTTTTTTTTCAGAATGCATTCAATCATCTCTATGGTAGGAATAGTTCTCACTGGCAAGGAGAACTATCCTGAATGGTCCCGGATGATAAAACACACCCTCATCTTCAATGAGTTGTGGAAAGGAGTATGTGTCAGAGAAGGAGACAAAGATCCAGTACAGCCTACCTCAGACAAAGAGCTCGTCATTTGGGAAAACAAGAACAACAAAGCTTATGCATTAATCGCAGCATCTGTAAATGAAGAGGTGAGTCGCCATATTTCGTCATATTCAACTACCTTTGAAGCCTTACAAAAGCTGAAAGAACTCTATGACTCACATTCTGCACTTGAAGTTTTTCAGCTCATGATTAAACTCTTCACTCTTGAATTGAAAAATAATGATCCTCTTGCTCTTCCATCTGAAGTAAAGTCTATAATGCATGATATCAATTCCACTAAGGTTGAGCTGGATATCCCTCTTATTTCTTTTCTCAAGGCACTCTATCCTACCTACTCCAATTATCTTGAGTCTTTACAAGCAAATGGAAATCTTAAAGATATAACCTTTGACTCTCTTGTGAAAAAGTTTGCTGAAAGAGAGAAAGCATTTGGAAAGAAGACAGCCCCTGAATCTTCGGAAGAGACTGTGTGCCTTTCCCATAAAGAAAAGAATCATGCTCAAGATTCTACAAGAGGAAGAGGTGGACGAAGAGGAAGAGGAAGATATTTCAGAGGTAGGGGGGGCAGACATTCTCAAGGAGAAAAGGCAGACTTACACTGCATTCGCTACAAAAGAAATGGATCACATGATGCCTCTACATGCAAGCTACCATGGGACAAAATTGAGCAGAAAAGAAACCAACAGAAAGGTAAAACTGATGATACAGATAAAGATAAAGCCCCTGAATCCGCTCACTATATTGAGGCACAATGTAACATTGGAGTAAATGAAGATTTGTTTAATGCTTCACTTGCTTCTTCGAAAAATGATTGGTTGCTTGATTCAGGAGCAACCTGTCACATGACTCATAGAAAAGATTTTTTTGAAGATTTCACTGACAATGTTGATGGAGCAGTATACTTTGCAGATCAGTCAAAAATCAAGCCATTAGGGCTTGGCACAATCAGGCTTAAACTGCCTGGTCTTCCAGACTTTCTTCTAGATCATGTTCTATATCTCCCACAGCTCAAGAGAAACTTGTTGTCCTTGGTCCACATCCGCCAGCAAGGTCACTCCATTCATATGTTTGATGGCAAGCTTGAGGTAAGAAAAGCATCTAACCACTCACTTGTCATGAGGGGAATAGAAGAAGAAAGGCTTCTCAAACTGCAAGGAACCTCTGCTCATGCACAACATTTCTCATATATTTCTCATCATGAAGAAAGTACACTTCCATCAAGTTTATTATGGCATGCTATATTTGGACATTTAAACTATGACAGTCTCCGCTTATTGAAGAAAAATGGTGTTGCTGGTTTGCCTAAAATTCCTAGGAAACATAAGCAATGTGATGCTTGCATTCTTGGAAAGCATAGCAAACAGTCTTTTCATGAATTCAAGAGCACATAGGAAGCTTGAACTCATTCATTCAGATTTATGTGGTCCAATGCCTGTTCCTTCTGCAAATGGAAATAAATATATCATGACATTTATTGATGATTACACTAGGATGTGTTGGGTTTATTTATTGAAGAACAAATCTGATGCTTTTCAAACATTCAAGAATTTTCATAAATGGATTGAAAATGATGCACAATCTCATATTGGGTCTATTCACACTGATAATGGAAAAGAATATACATCAAATGAATTTTAAAACTATCTTCAGCAACATGGGATCAAAAATTGTGCCTTATAATCCCCAACAGAATGGTGTAGCTAAAAGAATGAATAAAACAATCTTGAATATGGTACGATCCATGCTTTTCTTCAAAAATGTAAAGATAATGTTCTGGGCTGATGTTGTTCTATGTGCTGCATATATAGAGAATAGATGTCCATCTAATGCTATAAGAAACAAGACTCCTTATGAATTGTGGTATGGACATGTTCCTTCAGTAAAATATCTCAAGATCTTTGGTTCCACATGTTATCCTTTGATACCAAAGGTACATAGAAATAAACTTGGTGCTAGAATTCGTAAGTGTATCTTCCTGGGGTATTCAAACACCTCCAAAGCATACCGCCTCTATGATGAAGTAAATAAAAAGTTTGTTGTATCTAGAGATGTAATTTTTCTTGAATCATCCAAATCTGACAATGTTGTTGAGCGGCAACTTGATCGCTTGGATAGATTCGCAAAAATGAAATCATTTCAAGAATTTGATAATCAGATTCCACATCTTGAAGGGGAGATTCCTATACTAGATCAACATGTGGAATCTTCTTCTGAAGAACACTCTCCCCGAATGAAACTCCAACAACGAATGATGCTTTAAGTGATGTAATTGATAGAATTGGGAGACTCAATCTTGATTCAGTCCCAACTCAATCAACAGAGCAGCCCGGACCATCTCAAAAAGGTCCCCCAAAGTGGCTGACAAAGACACTTGAAAGTGTTCATCCTGATGAAATTGGAAAAACAGGAACCAGAAATTCAAACCGACAAAATGGAGGTGATGTAGATGACTCTAATTCACCTGTTGATATGGATGTTTCTTATGATTGTGAATTGAACTTGTCTACAGATTTTGAACCAACTTCCTTCAAAGAAGCAGCTTCTCATGATGAATGGAGAGAAGTGATGCAAAAGGAGTATGATGCCCTCATAAAGAACGGCACTTGGAAGCTGGTTGATCCTCCATTTGGAACCAAACCAATTGGCTGCAAGTGGGTCTACAAGAACAAGTACAAAGCTGATGGCTCACTTGACAAGCACAAAGCTAGGCTTGTGGCAAAAGGTTTTGCATAGAAGGAAGGGGTCGATTATGAGGAAAAATTTGCCCCCACAGCAAAATGGGCCACCATCCGGACACTCTTTTCACTAGCAGCTCAGAACGGTTGGAAAGTCCATCAAACGGATGTAAAAATAGCCTTCTTGAATGGAGACCTAAAAGAGAATGTTTTTATGTCCCAGCCTGAAGGATTTGCTGTGAAAGGACATGAACAAAAAGTATGCAAACTTGTGAAGTCCTTGTATGGCCTCAAACAAGCACCACGAGCCTGGTATGAAAAACTAACTGAGCATCTTCTGAAACTCAACTTCAATCATTTTGATCTTGATGATGCAACTTTATTTGTCAAGAAACTTGGCAAAACAGTTGTATATATTGTGGTATATGTAGATGATCTTTTAATGATAGGGAAAAATGAAAGCTACATTGCATCCATAAAGAAAGAATTGGGGAAAAGTTTTAAATGACTGATTTGGGCTATGTTCATTACTATCTTGGCATTGAAGTAACCCAACATCCAAAATCCATATTTCTTTCTCAAAAGAAATACATTGGAGATTTGTTAAACAGATTTGGCATGACAGAGTGCAATCCTCTTTCTACTCCAATGGAACAAAACTTAAAGCTCACATCTATTGAAGGAAAGGAATTTGAGGATGCAAAAAAGTATAGACAACTTGTAGGAAGTCTCATCTACCTCACTACTACCAGACGAGACATTTCATTTGCTGTTGGAATCCTCTCCAGGTTTATGCAAAAGCCTTGTGAGGGACATTGGTCTGCTGCAAAAAAAGTTCTAAGGTACTTGAAGGGAACTCAAGACCTTGGAATCAAGTATACACAGGTGGACGACTTTAGCTTGATTGGATACTCTGATTCAGACTTCGATGGAGACAAAGAAACTGGGGTATCTACTTCAGGATATGCTATGAGTCTTGGATCAGGAGTTGTCTCTTGGAGATCACACAAACAATCAGTTCCAGCAGATTCCACAACAGAAGTGGAATACATGGCAGCAGCTGAAGCAATGAAAGAAATTGTGTGGCTCAGGAAAATTCTTGAAGATTTGCAAGTAAACAAGTACAATCAACTCCACTCATGATTGACAACAACTCTGCAATAAAGTTGGCCAAGAACCCAAAGTTCCATGATCGTACAAAGCACATCAATACTAAATATCATCTGATCCGACATCATGTTGAGGCCAAAACAATCCATCTCCGTCATTGTTCCACAAATGAGCAAATTGCAGACATCTTCACCAAAGCGCTTGGAAGAGAAAAGCTTGAAAGATTCAGAATGATGCTTGGACTCACCACCATCCCTTCAGATTAAAGGGGGGAATGTTGACACCTAATCCTCTGCGGTTGGGTGAATCTAGAATGTGAACAGTCATCAGAAGATGAACTGAGTAGTCACATTCTTTGTATATAACAATAGCTACCTAATGTAATAAATTGAATCATCTTTTCTGCCTAACGGAGTTACTGCCTGGCCTGACAAAAATGATTTAGCCATCCTTGACAAGCATTCTCCTTGGAGAAATTACGAAAAGTTAAATGTTTAAAGACAATAAAAAATAGATTAATATCTTAATTTGAGCCACGAAAATTTGATTATTTGCAGCTAAATTTCTTCAAGCAAATATCAAGCTGCAACCAGTGCTAAAAATTAAGGTTATTTTGCACTAGGTAAAATCTTTCAATTTTTTTTACGTAGATGATATTCTGCTTCGAAAAATAAAGCAAAAAGTGTGTATATTATAGTTATTCTTAGTCTTACCGATCATAAGGTGTTTGCTGACAAAATTGAACATGAAACAAAAATTTAATATATATTTTCTTGAGTTAAGAAACAGTATGGAGTTGACTGAATTAAAGGTATTGCCGAACATCTTTGAATTTTACTGAAAATTCAGTGACTTCATTTTCGTTGTGTGCCAACCTCCTCAGAGAATTCAATTGTTAGTATAGTGCCTATGCAAAATGAATTTTTTTTTGTTAAAGGTTATTTTAAATATGTGCTTTGTGCAAAGTGGTCACGAGTCCCTTGCCATATTCATCCCCGTTGTTCAAGATCAGATGATGGTAGTGTGTGGTCGTGAACTAAAATACTTCCTATAGTTCAACCTTCTGAATAGTTCCAAACTGAATTTCATTGTCTGCATATGCATACCAATTGCTCGTCCTAGGTTGTGGGTAAATGATATACATTAAATTTTTGATATTATATTTGCTAATTAATGGTTGAACACCACACGAGGATTTTTTCCAAATATGATTGTTCTATTTTCCCAAATCTTTCATCACATCATAGCTCCACCAAATGAAAAATACATTAATAATCTTTTAAGATGATGGATTTTCTTATAAGCTCTTTGAATAATTATCAATTTTGGCAGTTCGAGTAGCTCAGTTCAAAGCCTTAGCCCTAACCAAAAGGTAACAACACTAACCTTAGATAACTCACTGTCTATTTTAATTGATTAGTTAAACATTCTATCTCCAACAGTGTTTAGATTCCTCTTGTTTTCTTTGTACTTCTTTCATGAAAGACAAATGAGATCCTTGCATTCTTTTATTAAACTCAGAAGATTCCAATTATTTGTTTTTTATTTGAAAATTCTTGTTCTTTGTTTTGTTATTAATGGATAGGTCATTTTAGGGCACAAGTAAAGATTACCATACCCTTTCATCTTCAGTCACTGCTACTCCACCAATTTCTGAATTTTCTTTGGAAATCCATAATTCCTTATTCAATGGTTAGAGATCCATAATTCTTTATTCAATGCACATGTCCATAAAACACAATAGTTTTCAACATAATAAATTACTTTACATAAGAAGCCTATACTAAATTATTGCTTGTTTTTTTTTAAATAATCACATATATGTTTGCCAATTTTCCCTATATGATGGGGATCCAAGTGATTTGTTATCGATGTCATTGTTTCTTAACCCTCCTCACAAAACATAGATAGGATCGTTAGGGATTATACGATCAAAATTCCTTGGCCCAAGTTCTAGACAAAACTTTTGTTGACCAGAATCATTGAATGAACAAATAAATCACAAAGTCTATTGGTAATTTTGATTCTCGCACAACACCATTGTTGGGCATCCCCCTGCAACGAGAGAAACAATACAATTACAACTTCTACATGGTTGTCAATCCTTTCAATCTCTACCTTAAAACCATCCCTACCATGGATTTCAAAGGTTATTTCTTGGAAAAAAGTTATTTGGCAAATCATTGTTTAAGTCTACTGTTATTAGAATTTCTTTAAAGAGTTTGGATGCTAGGAAACACCACAAACAGTTGAACCTAAGGAGTACCAAATGTTCAGTCTCAATGATATAGCCTTTGACGGGTACAATATTGTGTATATATCAATCCCATGCATATTCTAGATGTATATATCAATCAATTTTATCATGCCCTATAGCAGAGAATGGTGAATTACAAATAAACGATGATTTGTTGTTGTAAAACATATTCTTTTATGGCTTACTGGTTGGATTTCTAACGATTTAGTGAACAAAATGTAGATAAGTGGTATATCTTCACATGTATTGATTTGTTTGAAAATTTGTCTCCTGGTTTTTATTTACTACCTCTTCCTTCTAGAAATGTTATATCAACCAGCTGGCAATTGAAGTATTTTAGAAGTTTACGAACTTGAAGTTATGGGATGAAAGGATTTACTTATAAAATGATCATTCAGATATTTAGATATTATCATCATTCTGTATTCAATTTTATTAACTTATATCATTATTGTGTATTCAATTTCATAATTTATACATTCAATTTTATAACTTATATTATCATTTTGTTCTTATATATCTATATTGATCTTATTCTCAGTGGATATTCACTATTGAATATATACAATTAATAGTTTGAATCAAATGTAGATAAATGGTACACTCCCACCTATTATTCGTGTATACCCACATGCTAACTTGATCTCTTCCTTAGTGGATACTCACTTTTGAAGATGTAGAATTGATATCATGAATGGAATTTAGATAAATGAGATATACCTATATCTTATTATTGTGTTACCACATGCTAAATTGATCTTTCTTTTGGCTTAATTTTTATTTTTCGAAGTAAATACTCATTTTTGAATCTACAAACACAATATTCACCCTACTAGCTTTCTTACCGGTTGCATGCCTGAAATAACCCTTAGTTGTATTAGCTCAGCCAGGTAGGTGTAACCAACCCTTCTAAAATGACTTAGCTTCAAGCTAGCTAAGCACATCGAGAAGCTCTTTGCTGGTAAGTAAGACCTCTATGCCTAGGCATAGAGAAGGAAAAGTCCTGAAAAGTATTATATGAGCTAGTTCCATTTCAGGTGAGGTCATCACTTACCTACCTCTCTGCATGAGCTCTGCTTAGGTAAGTTCCCGAAATACTTTCTTGAATTTCCTTTGAAAATCCATAGTTCTTTATTTAATGGTTGGAGATCGATAATTCTTTATTCAATACACATGTCCAAGAAAAAAAAAATATACAAAACACAATATTTCCCAACATAATAAATCTATCTAGAAAAATATGTATAAAAATTACTATAAATTTAAAGACATTTTTACATAATAATAGTATTTTGTTAATCTTAGTTACACCAAGATGTGCTATAAATTACTTTACATAAGAGGCTTGTACTATAATATTGTTTGTTTTATTTTATTATAAAACAATTGATTGCTTTATTTTATTTTAAAACAATCACATATATGTTTGCCAATTTTCCCTATATGACGGGGATCTAAACGATTTGTTATCGATGACGTTGGTTCTTAACCCTCCTCACAAAACATAGGTAGGATTGTTAGGGATTATATGATCGAAATTCCTTGGTGCAAGTTTTGGACAAGACTTTTGTTGACAAAAATCATTGAATAAACAAATAAATCACAAATCCTATTGGTAATTTTGATTCTCTCCCAATACCATTGTTGGGCATCCCGATGCAATGAGAGCAATAGTACCTAGTGATGGCCATGTCACTACAATTACAACTTCTATATGGTTGTCAATCCTTTCAATCTCTACCTCAAAACCATCCCCACAATTGATTTCAAAGGTTATTTCTTGGAAAAAATCATTTGGCAAATCTCTGTTTAAGTCTAGCGATGTTAAAATTTATTTGAAGATTTTGGATGTTGGGAAACACCACAAACAGTTGAAGCTGAGGAGTACCATATTTTCAGTCTCAATGACATAGCCTTCGACAGGTACAATATTGTGTATATATCAATCCCATGTATGTTCTATATGTATATATCAATCAATTTTATCATGCCTTATAGCAGAGATCCAAACGATTTGTTATCGATGTCGTTGTTTATTAACCCTCCTCACAAAACATAGATAGGATCACTAGGGATTATCCGATTGAAATTCCTTGGTGCAAGTTCTGGACAAGACTTTTGTTAACAAGAATCATTGAATGAACAAATAAATCAGAAAGTCTATTGGTAATTTTGATTCTCTCCCAACACCATTGGTTCGCATCTCGATGCAACGGGAGCAACAATGCCTAGTGATGGCCATGTCACTATAATTACAACTTCTACATGGTTGTCAATGCTTTCAATCTCTACCTGGAAATCATCCTCATCATGGATTTCAAAGGTTATTTCTTGGAAAAAAAATATTTGGCAAATCTCTATTTAAGTCTAGCGTTATTAAAATTTCTTCCAAGAGTTTGGATGTTGGGAAACACCACAAACAGTTGAAGCTAAGGAGTACCAAATGTTCAGTCTCAATGACATAGCCTTTGATAGGTACAATATTGTGTATATATCGATCCCATGTATGTTCTAGATGTATATATCAATCAATTTTATCATGCCCTATAGTAGAGAATGGTGAATTATAGATAAACGATGGTTTGTTGATGTAAAACATCTTCTTTTATGGCTTAATGGTTGGATTTCTAAGGATTTTGTGAATGAAATGTAGATAAGTGGTATATCCACACATTTTGTTCTTATATATCTAAATTGATCTTATTCTCAGTGGATATTCACTACTGAATATATACAATTAATAGTTTGAATCAAATGTAGATAAATGGTACACTCCCACCTATAATTCATGTATACCTACATGGCTAACTTGATCTATTCCTTAGTGGATACTTACTCATGAAGATGTAGAATTTATATCGTGAATAGAATTTAGATAAATGAGATATACCTACATCTGATTATTGTGTTACCTCATGCTGAATTGATCCTTTTTCTGGCTTAATTTTTATTTTTCTAGTTGAATACTCACTTTTGAATCTATAAAGGCAATATTCACCCTACTCGCTTTCTTACTGATTGCATGCCTGAAACAACCCTCCGTTGTACTGGCTCAGCAAGGTAAGTGTAACCAACCCTTCTAAAATGACTTATCTTCAAGCTAGCTCAACACATCGGGAAGCTCTTTACCGATAAGTAATACCTCTATGCCTAAGCATAGAGAAGGAAAAACCCTGAAAGGTCTTATATGAGCTAGTTCCTTCTCAGGTGAGGTCATCACTTACCTGCCTCCCTGCCTAAGCTCTGCTTAGGTAAGGTCCCGAAATGCTTTACCTTCATTAAATTTGAAGCCTAGAAGGGAATGTTATTTGTCCCTCATGCACTCATTCACTTACTAACACAGATAAGGATATACCAAGAAACCCTTCTAACCAGCTAAATGTCATTTCCAATTTTCCATTATAACTCTTGACAAAAATGAAGGATTCCTTTATCTGACTGTTTAATTTTCAGAGTGTAAATTTGTTCTTTACTCCGTGGGTTCTCACTATTGGTGATGTATAACAATTTTTTGTTTAGTGGATTCCAATGTAATTATGAATAAATATTGTGTTATGACGTTCCACCCAACCATTATATGACCTGCACCAGCATTGAATTCACTCAAATCAAAAGCATAAATAGCATCCATATACCACTAATTGGTCCTAGTCCTGACGTTAAACTCCATAGTGATCAGCTACATTTTTTGAGATGATACCCATGGGCAAAATTCAACCTTGTGCTTTTCTGAAAAATTCAACCTATTGCAAGGAGTAGTAAAAGCCATCAGTGCCTGGAGTACTTATATAGAAGAGTATGGGAAAAATCATCAAATTGAAACTATTGAAAAAATTATGTTTACAACATGATTAACTTTTGTTAATGCATACCTTTGAATTGACAGAACCTTCCCAGGCCATAGGATTGACAGTCATTGACTCCACTTCTGCACCCACGCCTGAAGTAGACAAACTGAAATCAGAAACTTATATAAATTCAAACCTGCTATGATAATCCAATGGTAGAAAACAGATATTGACATACCAATGTCATAAAACCCAGCTTTAGTTGCATCTCCAACATCTGCAATTTCTTGTAGGCCTGAGGAGCATTGTTTATTGACAATCCTGACATGTATAGTCTTCAGAGAGATGACATGGTAAGCAATAGGAAGTTGTCACAAAAAATCAAACATCCAACTATAAAATAATTCATTTGACACATGAAAAGGTAGGATATACACCTAGGAATCCAACATAAAAAGAAACCATCCTACACTCATTAGCACGTTGATAGGCAGGTGCAAGAACAATACCCACTACAATATCACCAACTTCAATTGGATTAATTCCAGTCATCTCAATCAATGCCCCGAGGAAGCTAGAGAACATTCAGAGACAGATTTGTGCACTCATGCTTCATGGACCATAATTGTTAGGGGGGGAATGTTCAAACTACATAAAAAAATCATCAATCAATTTATTGGTGTAACCACTAATCCATACCTTCAAAACAGGAGCAAGCAAGTCATCAGTAACAGTATCCTTAAATCCTCCACATTTAGCCTTGCAAATAGGGGTACAATAAACTTTTCAAAAGTGATAATGAGATAGATAAAAACTAGGTGTTGATAAGCTAATCAACAAGAATTAAGAAAAATTTGAACTCAATCAGCCACATAAAATGCAAAGTGTTGGAAGAGATTTCCTAAAAAACCATCAATTAAGCTGGAAAAAATGGAAACTTACGCAAAAATGACAACATCATCACCAAACTCAGCAACTCTTTAATAGGCAACACTATCTCCAGTAGCACATTGAAGCCTGGTTAAAAGAAAATAATGATTCGATACTTATATTCCATGTGTTAAATCTACTCAACACAGTATTGACTCCCTTCTAATGTAAAGAAGAAAAAATACATTTTTAATAATATATTTATGGCAAAACCAAATTAACAACTGCCCAAAACAAGGGTACAACGAATCTAGTTAAGGAGATTCAATTGTTAGGGTTCACCTTGACTCTCGAATGATAGTATATAGATAGTGGTTTCTAGCCCATAGTATTATGCCAGATATATTTGGATGGAAAGAAACGTATAAATAGGCTTATTAGTCTCCAGTGTAATGTGCCATGGGTTGAGCAAGTGTGGGCTCCCTAGCCATGAGTTGTAAGGGGCCAAGGGTTAAGCAAGTGTGGGGGCCAAGGGTCAAGCAAGTGTGGGCTCCCCAACCATTGTAAGGGGCCAAGGGTTTACCAACTTGTCCAGGCTTTCATGGAATTCTGTTAGCTGGGTTTTCCCCGGAGTTGGGGTTTTCCTAAGGTATTTCCTGGGGTTGTTAGTGTGTGTGATTGCTTATATATTGTCTTGATGATTATATTTATTTACCTTGCCTTTTATACATGAAACCAATCAAGTTGAATCTGACACAAGCATCCATTAACCCCCATACAATAGAACCTCAAGCATTCCCAATCCATCAACACATTCGAACATATAACATCGAATTTCTCATTTGAAAACAATATCAACTACCACAACCATTGCACAAAAAGTTATGAACAATATTTTTCACCCAAAATATTCACAAAGCACAACACTCACAGCCCCTGCCCCAACCCCCACCTAGACTAAATTAAAAAATAAAAAATAAACAAAAATAAACAAAAAAAGGAAGGCGAATGTGTAAGCATAGAATATATTTCACCATATTTTTTATTTCAAAGAATTCTCACTAAGTATCCATTTGTATGGATTACTTTAACTTTCCTTCTAGTTTTACAATTCCCTTTAGGATTTTACACAAAACACAACCGTGTGGGTTGGGGCTGTCGAGTCTTCAGTGCACGTAGAGATTCAAGTTTTTTCCTTTCACTCCCCTCCTTTCCAATAATTTTGTGGAATTCTTTTGGGCAATGCCAAACATGGTCCACTAGACTAGAATCATAGATAATCCTTAAAGTTAACTGTAACACTTAATAATTCCCAAAAAAACCATAGCCTCAAATTGCACTCAATAACCAAAATAAAAATGAAAATGAGCACAAGGATCTAGTTACATTTTGGGAAAACAAAACATCTTGTATGAAGTTAAGTTCTATTGTAATTTCTAAAACCTATGTGGTGAAACCTATCAAAGTTTAAAGAACAATAATCTTGTAATTAAATTTAAAAACAAAGAAACCTCTTCATATTTTGGTTGTGAATACAATGGGCTACAACCTTGGCTCTCATCCATCATCATTGAAGAGTTTGACCATGATGTTTGCTACATCCCCCCACACTCTTAGATATTAGATCAGCCAATACCTTGGTCCATATTGAAATGGATATGTCTGTTATTAATATTCAGGTTGTCATTTGTGATGTTGTCCTCCAGATCTATGATTTTTCACTCCTGAGTTTTGCATCATTATCCTATAGGAGTTTCAGTATAATTTTCCATTTAAACTCAATGTTTTTAAAAACCTTAACTTCATGATGCCAATCCTCTTTGTTCAACTCCATTCATTGTCAATCCTTACATTCTCTGACTATTTTATCCACCTTTTATAACCTTAAGTCACCTCACATGATACAATCTCTTCTTGGTGGTTGTATCATGGAAGTGATGCCACCATGGCTTGGTGAGCTAACAAGTTTGAAGGAATTGTACATTTAAAATGACTAGGGGTGAAAAATTGGTGAGGGGCCTTATAATGTCTACTCACATTCTCTTAATTTCCTCCAACATGGAGTGGCACGAATTCTCACTTAAATTTTCTTTAGTCCCAAATGATGTCCTTAGTTACCTATATGGTTCCTCATTTTTTGAGCCATCTTGTTACATAGGAAAACCTTATTACAGGAATATTTGCAACAAGACACCTAATTTCCTCCAAGATATCCTGAATACTTGTATCTTTGATACCCCATTTATCTAAAACCTGATTACTGGAGGGTAGAGTCTCTTTCAATATTGAGTGTATCATTGCCTTATTCAGTACTTAAGTTAGTCCTTGAATTGGAGCCTCAAATTTAACTTTTGTTTGATATGCCAATGGAGAAAGCAAAATTGATACTATCTTTGTGATTGATTATTAGCCCATCATTCCCAAGTATGCCTTCTTGGACTTTAGTTTCCCCATCAAGATTTAATATGAACCGACTCTCAAGAGGTACTTCTCTAGGCAAGGGGTTTAGTTTGGTGGCAAATTGTATCAAGTTGTGGATGTATGTCTATATGTGCTCTTGTTTTGACTATTTTGATTTTTCTTTCCATTGTTTATAGACCTTGTTGTTTTTCTTTGCGTATCTCATTTTTACTTTATGTATAATATGTTTGATTTTCACATGATTGGGAATATTCATGACACCGGAAAAGATGATTGAATGGTAAGATAATATTCTTCACATTCTATGGATTATTACTTATGTTTTGGTATGTGTGTTCTAGCATTTGGTGAGAATTTTTTACTTGTCCCTTTGAAGAGGCAAAGTTCTGGTCTGCATATGCTAAGTCTCTAAACTTATGGAATTGATTATCTATGTATTTGAAGAGGAAACTAAAAGTGTAGCCATTATGTGTGTACGTATATCATTGTTTCATAGTTCCATGCATTACACAAAATCTGCAAATAGTTGGTTGCTCTTCAGATAAGAAATCTTGTGATTTTGCCTTCTTGAGTAGTCCATCATGAACAACTTTCTAAAATAATAATACATTGTGTCACAAGTTTATTTTGTAGTTTGACTCTTAGTTGCATTGTGAGCAAACATTATTGGGCTCCTCGCCAATTTTTCCAGCCACTATCATTCACAATATCTTCTCAAAATATATAAAAAATGTTGAGAGTACATCAGAATCTGGATCATATTAGATTGGCTTCCTGTAGAATATTCATAATTATGATTCTATTTACATCAAACAAAGTGCTCCATTCTTCATTCATTTTAGCTATTCAATAGATAGTTGAAGTAGAGTAAAATTTTTGAACGCTGAATGGTTAACAAATTTCATTAAGATATATTTGTGTGCATCAACTATTTGCATGTAAATTTACTGATAAAATTGTGATTATTGAAGAATTGAATTTTTGAGATATGCAGATCCCTTGTAATTCTAACACTCGTTCCAAGGAATAGTTGCTGCATGAGTTTGATAATTGTTTAACTACATTAACCTGGATTGGATTGTGTCTTACATGAGTTACACTTCTTTTTACTTACTATTTTTTCCTTCAATAAATGAACTTCCTGAACAATATAAGTTTGGTGATTATAGGCTTTGCTTTGGCCCATTATTGACAAAATAGATTTTTTTTTTCATTTTGGCGTGACTGATGATTATTTAGAATCACGACTGTTGGAAGTGGAGACCGTGTTGTGGATCTGTCTCAGCTTCTAGTGGAAATTAGACAAAAAGTGTTTGGATTAGACTGAAGAAGTTAACATGAAGTAAAGAGTTACCATCAATGTTGATACGAAAACAGATCAATTTTGTTTTTATATTCTAAGGATTTCTTCCAACAATGACTATAAAAAATGGTAACGTCTTATAATCCATCTTTAAAATGCTAAAGTTTTCAGTGTTACCCATTGCAAAGGTGTTTGTGATGTGTTTGCTCGGGCTTGTCATGGCTACAAAGTATGTCAATATTTTAACTCCTAGCAATTGCAAGCTTCTGAACGGGTAATTTTCCTCTTTATCTTCGATACTCATTGCATGTTGTACGATGTTCATTTTTAGGGGGGGAACAAAAAATTTCTATCACAATCACACATAATTACATTGGTACCTAGCATATGGTTCTACCAAGACCTCTATTCCATATTATCACTAGTTACCCATCAAATACCACCTCCTAAAATATTCTAACCATTTGAACATGAACCATTGGTTCCTTGAGGGTGTAGAAGGATTGGAAATTTCCAATTAGACACCTGAGCTATGTCACGAGGTCAAAACCCAAGGGGGTAGGGTGGGTGCATCCCCATAAGGTGGCTCTGGCTTGCTGGAAAGGGCTGTGAAAAAAAAATTCCCTTTAGCCTTTACTAACCATGTTGAGATCTGATACTTAGGTGCCTTCGCTTCAAGAAATCCTGGACGAAATGGACAATTTCCTTGCACTATCCCTTTTCTCATCTACCATCACCTTGACCAATGCGTTAGCTCTAAATTTCTATTCAAATATTCATCTTGTTTAATTGATTTGGGTATCATTGAGGGACATGTAGAACTACAAGCCCCTTTGTGTCTAGCAAGAGTCTTAAAAACTCTTGAAAGTGGTCTCCTCTATGCACTATGTTTCAAACTAGATCAGTTACTGCATTATACATATTTTAGATTTATTTTGATGTTCTTTTCAAAATAGGCTAGGAAAATAGAGGTAGTCAATAATATTTTTCCTCCACCCAAAACAATGATAGTTGTGCTACCTACACAATTCATTATGGTTGGTGGTGAAAAGTATTCCTCTTGCCTTAAATGAGAGATCCATGATTTAACATGACTAGAGGTGCTAGTATTCCCATATATCCATGTGTCACATGTTCTCTTATTTTCTTCCAACATGGAGTGGTCTAAATTCTCACTTAAATTTTCTTTAGTCCCAAATGATCTCCTCAGTTTCCTATTTAGTTCCTCATCTTATTGAACCATATTCTTACATAGGAAAACCTTATTACAAGAATCTTTGCAACAAGGCACCTAATTTCATTCAAGAGATCTTGAATACTCCAATCTTTGATACCCCATTTATATGAAACCCGATTACTAGAGGGGAGAGTCTCTTTCAATATTGAGTGTATCATTGCCTTATTCAACACTTAAGTTAGTCCCTGAACTAGAGCCTCAAATTCAACTGTTGTTTGATAAGCTAATGGAGAAAGAAAAAATGATACTATATTTGTGATTCATTACTACCCCATCATTCCCAGATCTATCTTCTTGGATCTTAGTTTCCCCATCAAGCTTTAGTATGAACCCATTAGTAAGAGTCAAGACACAATCTAAGCTTGAAATCAAGCTTGTAGGAAACTGAGTTACATACGCCATTTGCAGTGAAATGTATAATTTGTTAGATACTTTTATGGTTAAGTTTCCTTGAGATAGACTTGGACTCTTTGGGTCACCTTTAGAGCAAGAGTTAAGCTTAGAACGCAGATATGATCAGGAGTTGAAAACAATAATTTTTTCTCCCCTGTTGAAATCTCATGTTGACAAACGTGGGTTCCAAGTGCCCACTCTATAAGGGAACTTATGTATTTTTATTTTGTAAAATGCCACATGATTCTTTTGCCTTCATTGACTATCATTGGCATGCATTAAAACATTGTACATACTCAAAAGTAAAAAATGTGTTTTTGAGGCATACTATGTACCTATTTTATCTCTTTTAGTGATTAGAAATTTAGTAGCAACATCTATTAATGCTCTTTTTGTTTTCCTTTTTGTTGTATGATAGGTTTAGAATTTTTTTTTGTATTATAGGTTTTTTGTATGAGTGGATTCCAAGTTCCCACTCTCTAAGAGAACTGATGTATTTTTATTTTGCAACATGCCACATGATTCTTTTGCCTGCATTGACCATCATAGGTACCCATTGAAACATTGTACATACTCCAAAGTAAAAAATGTGTTATTGGTGTTCCACATTCCCCTCAGTCCTACTATTGGTGTTCCTTTGCACCTCTCGATGCAATTGCTAGTTATCCTTGAGAGGTGGAGAGTGCTTTCCTTGTATCTATGCAATTGCATCTTTGGATACTCATGCTTGGTGTGGATTTGAACGTGTTTGAATGCCCCTTGGATATTTTCTTGGTGTAACAAATATTGGCCAAACTTTGTGCTTAAAATTTTAACATTTGTTTAGTGGTTACATTTCAGGATCATTGTTATTGATCATTTTATTTTGACATCTTGAATTTATTAATAATGAGAATCACTCCTAATTAGTTTTCTAGGCCCCATATCTAGTAGGATTCAAGAATGTAGCTCATTATTCGTAACTGCATCATCTATACTCACTTTTTTTTACTTTTGGCATGCAAATCAATGTTTTAGAGCAAAATTTTTGTGTTGTTACAATAGATTTACATGATTCACAAGGTGAGAAATCAAACTTTGGTGTAATTGTAGATTTTAAGTTTGATAATTATAGGTCATTTATAGGCTATACATGGCTTCAAAGTTTCACTTCTAATTGAGTATTCAACTGAACATATCGAGTATCTTATAGGTAACTATTTTTCCCTCCAACCACTTTTCATAACTTCCATAACCATTAGGGTTTTGATCCTATTTTTCTTGTTTAGTAAAATATTTGCCAAGACGTTACAAAGTTTTATAATTTATTGAAAGTTGTATAATTTACAATTTATAAAGTTTCAAGGTCTAATTTTTTAAAGTCTAATTCTTTAAAGGGTGCTAGCTCAATGGAAGAGCACCTTCTTTACAAGAAGTAGGTTGGTGGTTTGATTCCATCGTGCCCTAATATTCATATGGAATGACGATGATCAATTTTTGGTGATGAAGGCTCTTTTGACCATCACTAATGACTTTATGGTGACATTTTTCGATCCCCACCAAAATATGAAATGGTGATTATCAATGAATGGAACCATATGTATGCATTAATAGTAACGACCATCACATGTCCATCACCATAAATTTCTATTGTTTATATGACATGGTGATGGTCACTATCTATCATTATAATCATTATTCGTGACGGGCCTTGAATGTCACCAAAACACCTATAATTTTGGCAATGTGGCCTTTTGTGACATTCAATTTTCAGTGACAAAGGCTCTTTTGACCGTTACCAATGAGTTTATGGTGACATTTTTTGACCCTCATGAAAATATCAAATAGTGACAGTCAATGAATGTCGCCATATGTATGCATCAATAATGACGACCATGAAAGGTCCATCACTATAAATCATTGTTAATCATATGAAATGGTGACAGTCATTATCCGTCCTTATCATAATTTTCCATGACAAAATTTGAATGCCACCACAACATTTATAGTTTTAGCGATGCCACCTTTGGTGACGTTTGATTTTTTGGTGACGAAGGCTAAAGTTTGTCACCATTGCTCATATGAAATGGTGACGGTCACTGTCCATCACTGTAAATCATTATTGGTGACGAACCTTGAATGTCACCACAAAACTTATACTTTTGGTGATGCCACCTTTGGTGACATTCAGTTTCTGGTGACGGAGACTCTTTTGACCGTCACCAATGAACTTATGGTGACATTTTTTTACCCTCAGCAATGTCCTTTTTTCTTGTAGTGACTTCTACTCTTTATAGTGGAAGTCCGTAAACATCGAGAAAACAATAATTAATAGGGGAAAAGAATCAAAGGAACATAACACAATAAATATCTGGGGAAAGCCACAACTCAAAACCCCACTATCTGATTTGTACTAATTCGGAAAATCAATATTAAATTGCAATGCTTGTTCTCTCTAGAACAATCCCAGCACTCAATAAATTCAATCTCGAAATCATAAACAAGCTCAAGGCCAAAGATTAGCCTCTTCACAATCTCTCCAAGTCTCTATTCCAATGTGTAATTCCTATGAAGGATAGCTTGTATTTAAAGGGAAATAAAGCCTCTAAAAATAGTGCAATCCATCAAGGATCAATTCTTGATTGCATGCACTATCAGTGAAACTCAGAAAAATTTAAAACAAATAGTACATTGTCCCTCCACTCTTCTCTCAACTGGGTCTTTCTCAGAATCGACATGCATGAGTTTTTTATGAGTAAATATTCAATTAACTAGAGTAGCATTGTTGGAGTTCATTAGTGTCACCACTGACTCTTAACTCACTATTAGTTCTCTCAATCAGTTTGGGAACTAATTTAACTGAATTGACTCATGAAACTGAGTCTTCTATTTTACAACTCACAATTAACTCACACTGGACTCCTACAAAGTAGGGAGAACATATACATGACTTCCAAAAGACTTCGAACTCGAATTTCCTAAGTTAAGTAAGTTTAATGAACTTAATTTAACTATTTCAAGTTGCTATGAGAATAGAATTTTAATTTAATTCACAGTTTAATTTAAGGACAAATTAAACTGGAATTTCTTCTTGTCATTTCTCAACACTCCCTCTCAAAAATAAAGGGATTATCAACTACCTCGATCCTGTCTCTGTGAAACTCGAATTTACATATTGACAATGCCTCTGTCAAGATGTCAGCATCTTGCTCCTCCATGGGAATGTAGTCTAACAACATGATCCACCTAAAAATACAATCTCTGAGATGATGATACCAGATATCAATATGCTTGGACCGATCATGAGAGACTAGATTTTTAGAGAGTTTGATACAACTCTGATTATCACTATAAATGACTTTCAGATCCATCTGCTGACCAAACAAACCAACCAAGATCTTCCTCATCTAGATAGCCTCACATGTTGCCTAACTTACATCCATGTACTTTGCCTTTGCCGAACTGGGTGCAACTGATATTTGTTTCTTGTTGTACCAAGAAACTTCCGTGGACCGAATACTAAAGATACCTCCTGATATGCTCTTCCTCTCGGATGGACTCCCAACCCAATCTGCATTGGTGAAGCCTTGAAGCTTCACTCCCTTTGTCCATCTGTACCATAACCCAAACTGAGTAGTGCCTCTGAGGTATCTCAATACATGCTTTGACGCCTTCCAATATGGCTTGGTAGGCCTAATCATCACTTAAATAAGTTGTTTAACTGCATAGAACATATCCAGTCGTGTGTTCACCAAGTACATGAGTGAACCCACAAGTTGCTTGTAAACAATAGCTTCCACTAGTTCCCCTGAAGTAGCATACTCCTTCATCGAGTCACCAACTAGAGGAGTCTCCATGGGTTTACTGCTCTCCATGCCGAATCTCTCGAGTATCTCGTTGGCATACTTGCCTTGAGATACAAACAACTCCTCATCTCCCTGCCATACCCCAATGCCAAGAAAGTAATGCATGAGCCCCATGTCCTTCATCTCAAACTCTCTTGCAAGGTCCTCCTTGCTTTAATTGATGAGATTCTCATCACCCGTCAGTATAAGATCATCTACATAAAGTACAATGATCAACAACTTACCTTCCACCACTACATGATACAGGTTCGTATCCACTTCACTCTTCGTGAAGCCCAACCCAATGAAGTAGCTATCTATCATGGTGTACCAAGCATGAGGTGCTTGCCTCAACCCATACAATGCTCTCTTGAGTCGGGACATATGCGACTCACGGTCAAAGGTTTCAAAACCTTTGGGTTGCTCTATGTACACCTCTTCCTCAATCATGCCATTGAGGAAGGCAGTCTTCACATCCATTTCATGGATCTTCCAACCCATCTGTGCTGATAGTGCTGAGATAGATATGATTGACGAGTACCTTGCAATAGGAGCAAAGGTCTCATCATAGTCAATCCCCTCTACTGTGAAAAGCCACGAGCCACAAATATGGCCTTATGCTTCTCAACACTACCATCTGTAACTTGCTTTACCTTGTAAATCCAACAGGAACTAACTTGTCCTTCGGTCTCGTGACAACATCTCAAACATTGTTTTGAACTATGGAGTCATACTCCTCCACCATTACATCAACCCAAACCGCCTGGGGCACTTCTTGAAAGGAAGATAGCTCTGTCACAAAACATGCTCCCATAAGTTCCATGTATCAAGTGTACCTCTCTGGTGACCTCCTTTGTTTGCACTGAGAAGAGGGTGCTCCCACATTCTCCCATGCATCATCCAACAATCTTCTAGCCTTTTTAGTGTGCTTTCTTCCCTCTCTGGAGGACTCTGCATGAGTGGTTGTCTCCACTCCTGGAACCTCTGCATGTGGTTTCTCCACATCAATCTGAGGTCCCTCAACCTTAGGAGTTAAATGCTCCTCATCTGCATTTAGTTGAAGCTCCCTCTCAAGGGATATTTGCATGGCCTTATCCTCATCGAACCTAATATCCCTGCGAACCTCTATCATCTGACTGGTTGGCATGTAAACCCAATAGTTTTGGGGTGTATCAGTGTACCCCACAAAGGTCCCCAACTCTAATGTTGGCTCAATCTTTTTTCGTGCATCTTTGGTCACATGGAAATAAACCGATGACCCAAAAATCTTGAAGTGACCAACATCTGGCCTCTTACCGCAATAAGCCTCCTCTGGTGTCTTCATATCAAGTATCCGATGTGGGCTATGGTTCTGAACATAAACCATTGTGTTGCATGCCTCGGCCCACAAGTGTAGTGGTAGGCCCTTATCATGTAACATCGTCCTTGCTACCCCTACTATGCTCATGTTCTTCCTTTAGGCAACCCCATTCTGTAAAGGGTTATGGGGTGCCATCAACTCTTGTTTAATCCCTTTCGATGCACAGAAATCCTTAAACTCATTTGAGACATACTCACCACCATTATCACTTAGTAGAGCTTTAACCTTCTTTCCTGACACTTTCTCTACCAATGCCTTAAACTCACAAAACTTTGTGAAAGTTTGATCTTTTTTATGCATAAAAAATACCCATCATTTACGAGAATATTCATCAATAAATATAACATAATACCCATGTTTGGCCGTGGATGTTGTCGAGAATGGTCCACACACATTTGAATAGACTCTCTTCAGAATAGACTCTACTTGGTTGTCTCTGTCTCCAAAGGAAGACTTGGTGTATTTTCCCAAAGTACAACCCTTGCTTGTATCAACTTACTCAAACGTACCTTTGGGAAGACCCGTAGAGATTTGTTGCAATATCTTCAAAGCCCCATGATGCAAGTGGCCCAATCGCCCGTGCCACAACTCACTGACATCTTGGCTCAACATCTTTTCTGCTTTTGAATTCAAAGTAACAAAATCCTCTACCTCTATCTTATAGATATTCTAAACTCGAATCCATATCTTCTTTACTTGACTCGTGGCTAGGTGTCGGAGGAACGCCTTTCCTTTCGAAAAGATCACATCATAGCCTCTATCCTCAAGAATGGCAACAGATACCAAGTTCTTCGTTAGTCCGGGTACATGCATAACATTCTTCAAGGTGTGATCCAGGTGGATATTGGTGGCCACCCGCCAAGTCCACTTGGACCCCCACCATTGTTTCTTTCAGCGTTTCAGTTTCCTTAATTGTAGCAAAGTTTACTATTTTTAGCAGTTTTTCGGGTCCTGAACTTCCAGAGCCATTTTGAGGCCCTAAACAATGTTTTTTTGGAAAACTTGGAGCAACAGGAAACCATGAACTGATTTTTCTCTTCCCAAAGTTGTAGTTCTCGGATAGTTCTTTCTAACGAGATATTGTGTGCATCAAACGGAGATCGTATGCCAAAGTTACAACCCCGGGAAGTTGATGTACCAATTTACCCAAATGGGGCCCACAGTTGGTGTTTCAGATTCTAGGGTTAGGTTTTTGGATTTTTATGGTTTTCCATTGTTTCTCAATAATAAAGAAGCCTTCAAGCCTCATTGTAACACAGTT